>WNWU01000001.1:80326743-80347916 GCA_012654045.1 Ptyas mucosa
AAGAAAGAAAGAAAGAAAGAAAGAAAGAAAGAAAGAAAGAAAGAAAGAAAGAAAGAAAGAAAGAAAGATTTTTAAATAAGTGGAGAACAAGGAGAACTGGTATTGAGAGGGAAAGAGAGGAGGGATGGCAGCAGGGGCATGACCCCAACTTTTGATAAAACATCTGTATGGCAGTTCCAGAAAGGTTGCCTGCACTGACTGCCCCACCCTAGATTTTATGCACCTTTGCTGTAAACAGCAAACCCTACTTTTAATCTGGATCATATATAACTGAACACTGGTTAAATGAAGGTTGGAAATAAACCAAGACCGGCACTGATGATCTTTCAGAAGATAACAGCTTGCCTTCAGAAGTTGGTGTCTTTAAAAAGAGATTGGACAGCCATTTGTCTGGAATGGTATAAGGTTTCTGCTTGAGCATGGGGTTGGACTAGAAGGTCCCTTCCGACTCTGTTATTCTGTATTTTGTGTTCTGATTTCAACTGAAAGGAAAGGAGCTCGATCTAAGGCCTCTTGAATCAAAGAGTTAAGGCTATTTTCTGGCTCTCATTTCTGAGACGCTGAAAGGCCAGGTGGCATCTTATGTCAACATAATTTCCTTTGAGATTCTCCCCTTTTGACATAGCAGCCCCGTACATGGGAATGCATGAGTAATTCACCCAGTTTTCCTTACATCGTCATCTCCCTTTCTCTCTCTTTCTCTCTATATTCCCTGCCCCTAATGAAGTGAACCGTGACACCCACAAAAGCTTACACAATGATAACTGGTTTCCCTTGAGAGAATCACAAGACCTTTGTTTCCCAGAGAAAGACAAAAATTACTAGCTTAAAATAGCAACATGAGCCTTGGGTTATAAGTTTCTGAACCAACTTTGAATATAATTCCATCTGATCATTTCAAATGAACTATCATTTGGATTAAAATCCAAGCCTTTGAATGGGTTAGGGGACTCAATAGGCCCTTTTCTTCACCCCAAAACCACTTTCTTGTTTGTAAACTACCTTATGTAACTGCATTTTGTCCAACACAGGTAATTTAATGCAGAACAAACCAGTGATAAAGATGGCACACTGACCTCAGCCATACATTTTCTTTCCTTGAGAGCATTAGAAACTGTTAGCTATATGTGGAGGAATAGGGATCACTTACTTTGTTGGGATGATGTTGTTGTTTTTGTTGTGGCCCGCCAGCGGCCATCAGAGCTGGCAGCAGATTCGGACAGTGAGGAGGTTGGGGAGGAATGTGGGCCAGTCCTGGAGTCTGGGCAAGGCTCAGACGACGTCTCTGAGTCAGAGGCAGAGAGGGGGCCAAGGCCATCTGGTAGTTCTTTGCTGGCTCCGGAGTCTGACATCAGCGAGGCAGAAGAACAGCATGAGCCTGCTCCCAGTCTGCGCATGAGCAGAGCTGCCAGGAGACAGGAACAATTAAGAAAACAGGGTCGACTTGGAAGTAAGGAGATGATTGGCCCCTCCCATAAGACATAAAAGAGAAGTGAACAGGACGTGAGCTTTTGCAGGAAGCAATTATTTCATTTGGTCGGTAAAAGCTGTGGAAAAGTTCCATTTGACTCTGTGCTAAGTTTGGCCTTGCCCTGCGTGTGGCAATTAGTTCTCTGGCAGCATTCCAAGGGAGATAAGGTGAGTGTTTGTAAGCACTCCCCTGCAAGACTGTTTGATGAGCCTTTTGACTAGGAATGACAATAATTCACAGCTGTCTGAATCAGTGGTGGGTTTCAAAATTTTTTACTACCGGTTCTGTGGGCATGGCTTGGTGGGCATGGCAGGGGAAGGATACTGTAAAATCTCCATCCCCCCCCCTCCCCAATCCAGGGAAGGTTACTGCAAAATCCCCATTTCCTCCCGATCAGCTGGGACTTGGGAGGCAGAGAATACATGGGGGCGGGGCCAGCCAGAATTTTTACTACCGGTTCTCCGAATTACTCAAAATTTCCGCTACCGGTTCTCTAGAATTGGTCAGAACCTGCTGAAACCCACCTCTGGTTTTCAGCAGGTTCTGCTGAATTTCAGGTTCTGCTGAAATTAAAGAGATTTGCTGAGACTAAGTTTGTGCTGTATACTGTCTAAGGAAGCTTAGGTAAGAATAGTTTCCAGTGGAAAATAAAGTATTCATAGCCCAGATATGATAGTTTAGTTTTTGTGGCCTTTAGTCAGTGTTGATTCCTGGTTTCTGCCTGGACTAGTCCCTGCAGTTTTCTTGGCAAGATTTTGGAAATAGTTTGCCATTGCCAGGGGCTGAGAGAGAATCGCTGCTGGAAGGTTACTCAGCTGGCTTTGTTCCTAGGACAGAACTAGAGCCCACGATCTATTCTAGTACCTTAACCATCACGCCAAACTGGCTCTCTTATTCAAATTTCAATAAGAAAGTGGAGCTACACATAGTATTATTTGTGAGACAAAGTACTGAATAAAATTAACCCTGTGCTTACACTTTCTATCCGTACAATCTTTCTTTGTTCTTATTCCATCACAGATATTTTTCCTTGTCAAAATTCTATTCCCACTGTAAAATCTAAAATGTGCCTCCAATATTTCTAGAAATAAATTTCAAGAATTTTTTTAATTTTAAAAGGATTAATTAAAAATTAGAATTGCAGAGAATCTTTGGGCACACGCTCCTTATGCTGCCCCCAATCACTGCATAAATGGCTGATGAATACTAATAATAATGTGGGGTTTTTTTCACTGAACATTCCTGGCTCAGTTCTGGTTAATGGTTGGATGGGAGGTGTCTAGGCAATATGGAGGCTAGCATGAAAAGTTTAAAAAAAAAAACCAAAAACCTTCCATAGGTGATAGCAAACTACTTCCATAAGGCTAATAAAAAGTGTGCATAGAAGCTCCTGAAACTGAACTCAATTCAAGGATACTAACTTTCATTTTTAATTATTGCTACAGGTAGTTCTTATTTACAGCCAATAATTGGAAGTGGAATTGCCATTGCTAAGCCATGTGATCACAAATATTAGCAATGGCTAATACTTCTAAGCATGATGTCACGCACTGCTTAACGATGGCAGTTCTGGCAGTCCTAGTTGCCATTGTTAAGTGAGGTCCACAGGGATTTCACATGACTGCAACTTTTGACTTCCTGCTGGCTTCCTCATTGACTTTTGGGAAGCTGACAGGGAACATCGAAAATCATCCATTGCTCACTGCAAAGTCATAAACATGAGTCGGGCACCAAGTGCTCAGATCACAGTCACATGGCAGCAGGAACACAGAAGCAGGGACCCCTATTGTTTGCTCAGTGGTCTTGTAAGTTTGAATGGTCGCTGAACAAGTGGTTGTTAAATAAGGACCTGTATTTTGAAGAAGCAGGAAAGGAAGAATATTGATACTTTTGAAATTTGATACTTTGGAGAAGACTCCTAAGAATATCATAGACAGTCAAGAAAACAAACAAATGAATCATTGAACCAATCAACTCAGAGTTCTCACCAGGGGTGAAATGTAAAATCTGTTACTACCGGTTCTGTGGGCGTGGCTTGGTGGTGGTGGTGGGTAATGTGACTGGGTGGGCATGGCCAACTTTTTATTTTTTTAAAACTTTTCAAAGCATTTTTTTTAATGCTTTGAAAAGCCTCTCTGCCGATCAGGAACTCAGCTGGGATCATCAGAGACTTTTCAAAGCATTTTTTAAAACCACTTCTTCGGCCAAGAGGTTACAGAAAAAAATATTTTGAAAAGCCTCTGATGATCCCAGCTGAGCCACGCGATCATCAGAGGCTTTTTTTTACTTTTAAAAGCATTTTTTCATTGGAAGAGGTTGTAGAAAAAATGCTTTTAAAAGTAAAAAAAAAAAGCCTCTGATGATCGTGCAGCTCAGCTGGGCATGGGGGGAGGACGCAGGGATTTTTGCTACCGGTTCTCTGAACCACCCGCCGCCATCGCTACCGGATCGGGTGATCCGGTCTGAACCGGCAGCATTTCACCCCTGGTTCTCACTCAAGACACAAATGACCAGGCTCTCATTATCTTACTTCGGACACATTATGTGAAGACCTAGCTCTCTGGAAAAGGATCTAATGCTGGGAAAGGTGAAAAGAAAGAGAAGAGGATAACCAGCAGCAAGATGGATGGACCCAATTACAATGACAATGGATGCACAATTGAAAGACCTGAAAGATCAGGTTAGGGACAGATCATTGTGGAGAAATAATTGTTCTTCTTCTTGTGCCATATCTGTCATCGGACGTTGACAATCATGTTGGCGATCCAAAATAATTAAAAATAAAAACAAAAAATAATTGTTAGGCATAAAAAACAATTTGATGACACATAATCAAAAATCAATTATTGCTGCTAAAATATCAGAATAGAAAAACTTTCCCAGATCATACCAAAATCTTGCTTCCCACCTCCATTTTGTTTCCCACAGTAGCCAATCATATAAATCTTTGCAAGCTTAAATCTAGAGAAAAACTTTATTATAACCAGAAGCTAGATGGACTCGTTCCAAGGGAAAAAGACAAGTAAACTGAAAGGGGAATGTTGTAACCAAAGATCCTACAAAACCTAGATCCAACCACCCTAGTCCCATTTTCCCTAATAATGAACATCTTTGTTCTGTAAATTATTACATTCAGAACAGACAAACTGCTCATTTCTTTTCCAAATAAAGGCTACGTCCACCTAGCTCCAGGAAATGTGGGGATATGGCATCTTGCCTAAGTTTTTAATTATGAGCCAGATGGGTCAGAGGTTCTCTATTAGAGGTTACGACTACTTCAGTGATTCTCAAGCTTTCCTTATTTAAGATGGTGGATTTCTAGAATTCCCCAGCCAACAAATCTGAGAGGAGAAGTTCACACATCTTAAAAGGGTCAAGGTTAAGAAACATTGCTCTACTTCCTGAAATAACCCCCTTCCCAAATATCCCCTTTATTCCTCCCAACTCCCCAGTAGTTATCCAGGTCACTTCTGCCAAATATTACTTACTGTTCTCTTATAACCTCACTTCCTTTTACAGCTGGTTGGCCCTAATTCCATTAATAGGTTCTGCTAATGAAAGGCTGCAGAGGGCTTGGGCGAAATAATGCAATAAGGAGGAAATGACTTTTCTTCTCATTGGCCATGTGCCCTATCTGGACTCTGGAAGGCTGATGAATAGAAATGAAAACCATCTCTCTCCTGAGAGCTGCTGGCCCAAGGTAGCCGATGAAGCCTGCTATAATCTACTGCTGGACCAGAAATCCCATCACAACCATCTGGCCTGAACAAGAGAACTGGCCTGGGGAAAGTGGAACAAAATATGTGATCACAACTTCTTTTATATCCTCCTTTTCCTTCTCATGCTCTGATAAGACTCTGCAGTGCTTCAAACATTTTTTAAAAGGTTCTTTGAAGGATAGCAGGGCGTAAACACAGCATCAGTCTGTAACTGTTTAAAACAGCCATTTTTTATTTTTTTTTACCAGGATGATGTGACAGCTGATGAGGCAGACACATGATCCTGGGGGGAAATGTTGCTGCTGCTGCTTGAAAGAGTTGAAGAGTGATGCTAAGTTTGCACCTGTATGTACTCCAAAGGACCTATTTTGAATTGTTTCTAAAGTGCTGCCCAGCCCTGTTAATTCATTACCAAACTATTTTGTCCATTAACAGGGCTTGAACCTGATTTGCAGTCCAGGGTTGAGGGGGATTGCCTAAATCAGGGTGTCAAACTCAAGGCCCGGAGGCCAGATCCTGTCTGCAGAGTGCTTAGATCTGGCCTGTGGGGTCACCCTGGAAACAGGGAAGTACTGGCTTGTAGTGCCTCTGCCGGCAAAAATGGAGTTCGGGAGGGCTGCACGTGGCCTCCTAAGCTCTGTTTTTGGCTGCAACGGCCTCCTGCAGTCCTCTGCCAGCAAAAACAGAGCTCTGTTTTTCAGTGGCAGAGCACTCGGGCTACCACAGGCACCCCCAACATGAGTGATATTGAGTTGGCCATACCCACCCTGGTCACTCCCACTATAGCCCCCTGAGGTCGAACACAACCCTGAAGTGGCCCTCAATGAAATCTAGTTTGACTCTCCTGGCCTAAATGCTCATTCAGCTATCATGATTTGCAGAATCAGCAAATGATGGTTTGATTAATATCAGAAAGAATGAAGAAACTTTATGCAAGGCAGAAATAGGAAAGGGGTAAGCATGGAAAAGTCCTCTCTGGGTTGGAGGCAGTGGTGGGTTTCAAAAAATTTTACTACTAGTTCTGTTTGTATGGCTTGGTGGGCGTGGCATGACTTGGTGGGCATGGCAGGGGAACGATACTGTAAAATCTCCATTCCCTCCCCAATCCAGAGGAAGGTTACTGCAAAATCCCCATTTCCTACTGATCAGCTGGTACTTGGGAGGCAGAGAATAGATGGGGCGGAGCCAGTCAGAGGTGGTATTTACTGGTTCTCCTAACTACTCAGAATTTCTGCTACCAGTTCTCCAGAACTGGTCAGAACCTACTGAAACCCACTTCTGGTTGGAGGTTTATCTTAATAAACATCTGTTTCTTTTCTACTAGACATCACACAGGCAGATACCACCATTCTACCTCATAACTGGGAAACCTTCCTTCCTTCCTTCCTTCCTTCCTTCCTTCATCATCACACATATACAGAACAGTCCAACAGTTTGCAAAGAATAGCATAACCTTCCTTCATTTTTGCGGAACTACAGCTGTTCTCCTGCAAAAACTTCATCGCTTCTCAGAGCTTTTATACACAAACCCTCCCTCCTCCCTCTGCCAGTTTATATAACCCATATTTGACTTCAAATATCAAACCCGCAAAGGGGATCTTGCCAAGAGATACATTCTTGGGAAAGTTGCAGCCACATGCTGCCTGAAATGAGAGCTGCATCGTATCTATCGACATTATTCATGTGATTTTTAAACAAAAGAAAGAAAATAGATCTTTCCATTGAGTTTTCCCACCAAGAGTTCAATAGGTCAATTTAAAAAGTTGGAAATTTACGTATCTCCTCTCTGGGACATGAAAGCATTTTCAGAGAAAGCAATGCCTGAAATGTATTTTATTTTCAACATTTATAACCTGCATTTTCAGAGTTTTTTTTTATTATCCCAAATCATTCATATAAAGAATGTTGTGAATAGGTTTTATACATGGTTGGAAAACAGAAATTAAATTAAGAAATAAAAATATAAAGTTAAACTTTATATTAACATACTGGATATAAATGTAAATAATGATCCTGCTAACAAAAGTTAATTATAAATATTTAAAAATAAAGAGAAGGAGCGGGAGGATAAAAACTAAGAGTAAACACAAAGTTGATGCAGAAAGTTGTAAAATTGTATATCTGTTGTTAGTAGTGTATTTTAACGTCTGATGTGCGTGTGTTTTTGTTTTTTGTTTTTGTCTCTTGAGTTCTTTTGCTATTGTGTGTTTGGTTTTAAAAAGTAAAATACTCAATAAGAATTATTTTTTTTAAAAAAGAAATGGCACAAAGGTTAGGGAAACCTGAGTTTCTTTCTCCATACAGCAACAGGAGTTTTCTTCTGGTGTTACATTGGAAATTAGTCTTGATTCCTTCTTTGAATACCTGAAACCCATAGGAACTGAGTAAAAGACTGCAAAGTTTCACATCTAAGTGAGACATTTGTTAAATGATTTTTGCCCCATGTATGACCTTTCTTGCCATAGTTGTGAATCACTGCAATGTTAAGTTAGTAACGTGGTTAAGTGAACCTGGCTTCCCATTGATTTGCTTGTCAGAAGGTTGCAGAAGCTGACCACATAACCCCAGCAAACTGCAACCATCATAAATATGAGTCGGTTGTCCAGATTCTGAGTTTTGATCCCGTGACCATGGGGATGCTGCAATGGTTGTAAGTGTGAAAAATGGTCATAAGTCACTTTTCTCATTGCCATTGTAACTTTGAATGGTCATTAAATGAACTGTTGTAAGTCGAGGACTACCTGTCCCTTTAATTATTTTGCTGAAAAAGCAGTTCCATGTGTCACTTCTATCTTCTGGAATCTCCATGTCCAAGGTATTACGGCTGTTTCTTATAGAAGATGTAGAGGAGTTAGGCCATGGCTTTGAAGAAAAAGTATGCTTTACAGTAGGTATTACAAAAATAGCATCTTAGCAGAAAAACAGGGAACCGGGGAGAAAGAATCTTGTTGACCTTCCTTGATTATTGTGGGTATAAGAGGGAAGAAAAAGGGGAAATGAAACACTGTTAGTTCTTCAAGATTCTGCTATTACTGTCTACATCAATAAAAGTAGAGTGCTAATATTTCTTGTGGTTTCCCTTTCTTTTCCTGTTCTACCACAAAAGATTGATAGAAGCCGTATTTGTCATTTATTTTTTCAAATGGGTACACAGATGTTCCTGGCAAATTATCGTAAATTTGATTTTTCCAGATCTGACTTGATTATTATCATTAAGGTTATATTTATTAGTAATTTCTTTATGAAAATTAAGAAGCAGGAAATTTATTCTGATGTATTCTTAGAGATGGCTTGCAGGTGATCTATCTTTTCCAAGAACATATAATTTTACAGGTCAAATAATGATGTCAAATATATCAAATAAATTTTAAGGTGCCAGATGTTTTTAACCAGATGGTATTTCAGGAGAACATAAGAAAAAGTAGTGTCTCCTATTTATATCCCCACTTGGTTGTAAATCATGTTTTAGATATAGCACCAATGGGAAACTAAGGGATCCTTTCGTTGGCACAGCTTGAGAACTGATTATTCTTTCAAAATACAAATTTATGGTTTCCAACAAGCAAAAAATAAAAGTCTTTATTTCTGAGCATCTGCTGCAGAAAGCCAGGTACTCCTAAGAGTGAAGAGTTGCTAATGCTTAGGAAGATCTGATCAGAATTTTTAAGTTAAGGTTAAAATAATATCCTTACAATAAAAGCAGCTTGACTGTGGAAGCAATTCTTCAGAGAAGTGGTGCGCTTATGTCAGTTTATGCCAAGAACCAGGAATGATATATAGAGTTACTTCTGAGTAGTTTCCTTTACTGTTCCTCACTCATCCGTAGACGGACTCTCGCCAAACTAAAGCAATTAATTGCATAACTATAGATATACTTTGGGAATAGCTAAAAGGAGCCATTTTAACCTTCTTCCTGCCAACCAAACTTTCCAAGCTTTGCTGCCTCCCTCTGTATCCAAAATACATTTCACCACAACTTCTTAAACAATGGACTGTTTAAGTAGAGGCTAGGAAGTCTTCTGTCATGAATCCTTCAGTTTGGATTCCTGCACTGAGTATAGAGTTAGACTCAGTGGTGGGATGCTGCCGGTTTAACAACCATCTCAGTGATCACACTCTTCACATGTGTGCACAGTTTTAGAAATACTAACCTTCTGTGTTACCACTTGGGAGTATCAGCTCTGCCATGCCAATCAGCTGAGAAGATAAAGGTAAGTAAAGCAAAGGGGCAGGTGGACAGGCTGACCTGATCATCAGAGCAAACTGGTTCGCTCCCAGCCGATCGTCAGAGCTACCGGTTCACCTGAACCAGTAGAATCCCACGTCTGGTTAGACTCAATCACTTCATTGCAATCTTCAGATTCAAATCTAGAGGCAATGAGCTTGGCCCTTTGTCTAGACTGAGCACCCTCTCTTGACTTCATCTCTTGAGATATAAGTATAAAGTAAAAAAGAAATTTGAAATGAAGATGTATGTGAATAGAAATCAGTGCTGCTTGAATACCATCTCAGATTGAATTGAAAAAGGAAACAACAAGGGAATGGAAAGGGGGAGAGGAGTAGAGAGGGGGAAGAAGGAGAGGTGGGAGGTGGGAAGAGAAGAAAAGAATGGGAAAAGGAGGGGAAGAAAGAAGGTGGAAAGAGGAGGAGAGAGGGTAAGAAAGGGAGGAAGAAGAGAGGAGAGGGGAAAAAGAAGAGGAAGTAGAAAAGGGAAGGAGAGGAGGAACGAGGAAAGTAGAAAGAGATAGGAGAGAGAAGGGAAGAAGGAAAGGTTGTATTAAATAAAGGAAGGAGATGGTAGAAGAGCAGACCTGAACAACTAATTAGCAAATCGAAGTTAAAGAATAAGATGAATGAATAATGAGTAATGATGGACAAAAGATTGTACATTTGAATATGTTGATAAAAAATAAAAAAAAACTTTTTAAAAAAATGAATGTTGGGTGGAATGTTGAATGACTAGGATTTAAATAAACTTAAAAATAATCTGTCTCAGATGAAGAGAAGATACCCAAATTTGTCGTCTTTATTTCATCTAGGAATTGACTTGCTCTTTGCAAGATTAGTTGGAAAACCAGGTTAGTGTCAGGAATGGTTGGAGGTGAGAAGGGGGAGCAATGAAGAAAAGCAACATGACTCTTTCACGTACGTAGTTGTGGCTGGGATTTTCTCATCTTGCCCCCATTTTGAAAGCAAGGAGTTGGAAGTTAAGCTGCACAAAGCCTATTTTAGGACATGCTTTACAAGGATTGTGTCAGGCGGAAAAAATCAAAACCATTTGTAAGGTTGCAATATAGATTTATTCAAGATTTATACACAAGAAACTGATCAAATATGGTCAACATTAAATTGGCATCAGATAAGGATCAATTGAATTGCAGAGAGGTTGAACTTGGAGCATTTGTGGGAACGCAATGGGCTCTAAACTGATGATGTGCTTAACTCCACCCCCTAGCTCTGCCTGCTTTTCTCCTATAGTTTGTGCTTCTTTTCAAATAAATTGTACTCTGAATGTATGCCCCAACTGGACACTTTCTGAGTGTCTGGGTTCTACTTACCTTTACTACCGGCTTGCCTCATGCCCGCGCGAATGCGCAGAAGCTTCTGCCCATGCGCAAATCACTTATGATGAAGTCCGGGTCAGTGGGCGGATCCTCCCGCCAGTTTTACTACTAGTTCTATAGAACAGGTCCAAACCGGGGGCAACCCACCACTGTTCTGAACAACAAGAGTTCATAGATTACACATGGATCTGGGCTGCCTTTGGTACTTTGTTCCCTCTTCTATACAATATTGTCTCCTCACCTGTGTCCTCGGACTCGGTTCTGGAGGCTGGAGATTCTAAGTTATGATCTTAACAAATCTTCAAGGAACTAATTAGAAACGACTGAGATAGACACACCAGTGTGAAGGATAACATGGATCCCATATGTACAGTATCATATTTTTAACATGTATAGTGAATATATGTGAAACGGGCTGAATAGGTACCTATTTTCCTGCATTGAAAAATGTTTCATATAACTAACTATATGCTTAGCTTGGGGGCTTATCTAGAAGTGTGCCTCTTGCTCACAATTAAGGAGTTATAGAAAAAATTTTCAGGTTTGGGTGATGACCTAGATTAAAAACTCAGTAAGTAGGTCGTGGAACTATAGAAAAGTTTCGTTTTGACTGAAAGGAGACTCATTACTATGAGAATGTTGTATTGAGAGGTCTACCTTGGCTTCTGCCTCTATATTCAAATGTTTCAGTGTGTTTTGGCTGAACATCTCCCCGCTTGGGAATAGCTTTGTGTATTTTCAACTGCTGTGGCTCTTCCATCAGGAAGAAAAATAGATTCTGCTATGCCAGATAATGTAGGACCAACAAAATTCCTGCAAGAAATGAGGTTGACCATATGTATTTATGTTGGCCATTTCTTACCATTTACCAAAGTAAATTTCATTCTGTGTTTTTTTCCAAAGCTCATTTCCCCCATCAGTTAGATGTTCCCTTGCCGTTAAGTGATGAGACGTTTAAAGCAACACATTCATGGTGTCCTGTGTAACAACCTGCCTATTAACAAATGATGGAGCAGGCATTATAGGCAAAAATGGAACAAACAGAAAAACAGGAAACATACGATTTATACAGCAATGATCTTCCCAAAAGAGTTCATGAAATTTATTTGTTTTGTGTGCTACCTATACTTCTTCAAAGTCACCACTGATTATCTGGGTACTAGGACAGCATGGCTCATAAGAATGGGAAAAGAGCCCTACTGAGCTAAATCTGTTTAGTTTAGCCTTTTATTCCAACAGTAGCCAAAAAGATCACTGAACCCCAGAGTCAGAAACAATAACACTGCATTCATGTTTCCTTGCACCAAGAACTGGAAGGAATACTGTCCCAATCTCTGACATGGTAATAGCCATTTATGGTTCACCTTTATTCTTCATCAATTGCCTTAAACAGTGTAATAAATGTAATTGATAAAAAGAGAACATTTATAGCTCAGGGTTGAATTGAGGGGTTGTTGGTGCTCTCTGAACTTGGTTGTTTTCTTGTGGACGTTTCATTACCAAACTAGCACTGATGATGTTGCCTAGTTTGGTAAGGAAACATCTGCAAGAAAACAACCTAGCTCAGAGAGTACCAACAACCCAGAAGCCTGATTTCCACCCTGATCTCAACCCAAAAGTAAGAAGAAGCTTGATCTTTCCCCACCCCCATCTCCCCACACTCAGCAGGATGGTGCCCTGGGTTCAAATCAGGAGAAGGTCCTGCCTGGTTAAGCCTCATCTAGGTCTGCACACAATCATCATTCAAGACTGCGTTCTGCATTACCTACAAGAACAGCATCTGGCAAGGCACAGGCTCCACTTCACAAGAACTGAGAAGAATGCAGGGGTGAAATGTCCCCGGTTCGGACCTTATCGCCTGATCCGGTAGCTATGGCAGCGGGTGGTTCAGAGAACTGGTAGCAAAAATCCCTGCGCCCCCACCTCACCCCATGCCCAGCTGAGCCGCACCATCATCAGAGGCTTTTTTTTTTACTTTTAAAAGCATTTTTTCTACAACCTCTTCCGACGAAAAAATGCTTTTAAAATTAAAAAAGAAAGCCTCTGATGATTGTGCGGCTCAGCTGGGATAGTCAGAGGCTTTTAAAAGCATTTTTTTCTGCAACCTCTTGGCTGAAGAGGTGGTAAAAAAATGCTTTGAAAAGTCTCTGACGATCCCAGCTGAGTTGCCTGATCGGCAGAGGCTTTTCAAAGCATTAGAAAAAATGCTTTGAAAAGTTTTTTTTTTTAAAGTTGGCCACACCCATCCAGTCACATTACCCCACCACCACCAAGCCACGTCCACAGAACCGGTAGTAACAAATTTTACATTTCACCCCCAGAAGAATGTGTTCAGAAAACAACTGGCTCAGCTTAAAACTGAGGGGGGAAGGCGACCAATCTTTAGGATCTTTAGGACTGAATCCCAAGCATAAACCCCAAAAACAACCAATCAAACAAGGAGGTAGAGAGTGATGGGAAGGAATAAAAACTCAGGTGATCTGAAAAACTCAGATATGTCTGAGATGGCTTAGGGCCCTGATGGCAAACCTATGGCACGCGTGCCAGAAGTGACACCCAGAACCCTTTCTGTGGGCACGCATGCCATTGCCAGCCGCTCTTCTGGTTTCCAGAGTGCGCATGTGTACCAGCCAACCAATCTTCGTGTGTGCCAGAGCATGCCGGAGCCCTGGAAACCTGAAGACCAGCTGGCTGGTGCGCGTGCTGGCCACCTGGTCTTCGGGTATCCAGCACTCCGGCATGCATGAAGACCAGCTGGCTGGCGCACATACACATGCCGAACACTAGAAGAACAAGTGGCCGGTGCATATGCGCGTGAGCCAGCTGGTCTTCAAGTTTCCGGCGCTCTGGTGCACGCGAAGACCAGGTGACCAGCATGCATGTGCGTGCTGGAAACCAGATAATCAGGTGGCCGGCACGCTCATGTGCACCAGCCAGCTGGTCTTTGAGTTTCCAGGGCTCCGGTTTGGGCACTTGGTGCCGAAAAGGTTCGCCATCACTAGCTTAGGGTCTCCTGCTTGGGCAGTGGGCTGGACTCAGTGGTGGGTTCTATTTATCTTTACTAACGGTTCACATTGCGCCCGCGCGTGCTCTCCTCCGCATGCGCAGATCACCTATGATGATGTCTGGGTCAGTGGGCAGAGCCTCCCGCCAGTTTTACTACCAGTTCTTGCAAACCGGTCCGAACCGGGGGCAACCCACCTCTGGTTGGACTAGAAGACCCCTCAAGGTCACTTCTAACTTTTTCTGTTACTCTATTAAGCCACATAAATAGCAATAGCACTTAGACTTACAGTATATACTACTTCACGGTGCTTTACAACCGTCTCTAAGTGGTTTGCAGAGTCAGCATATTGCACCCAACAATTTGGGTCATTTGGGGTCTGGCTGTATTTGCCAAAATCCAGTCGGTAGCATCAAAAAGGAAAGTACAAAACACCCACAAGGAAAAGTATTATTTATATTCTGGAGGACGTATCTCTCTTTTTTCATCACTCTGTTTGGCTAAATCTGGTCTGTGCATTGGCAAAGGATGCACCAGTATTTTTTGCTGCAGTGACTGTTTCAATTTCCTCCCCATTAGCCCAGTGGTGAAATCCAATTTTTTTTACTACCGGTTCTGTGGTCGTGGCTTGGTGGGCATGGCAGGGGAAGGATACTGCAAAATCCCCATTCCCTCTCCACTCCTGGGGGAAGGATATTACGAGATCTCCAGTCCCACCCCACTCTGGGGCCAGCCAGAGGTGGTATTTGCTGGTTCTCCGAACTGCTCAAAATTTCTGCTACCGGTTCTCCAGAACTTGTCAGAACCTGCTGGATTTCACCCCTGCATTAGCCCATCCTTAGCACTTCTGCTCTTACTTTGGGGACCAGCATGACCGATACCATTTTGGTAGTGTGGATGAAACAGCTTTTTCTGTTGCCTTATGTTATTGGAGGAATCCTTTGTGTATCCTTGTTACTTCTGAAGAAGCTTCTTGGATGAGAAGCTAAATGTCTTCAAGGAAAAAACCAAGAAAGTCCATTTACCTTTTGAAAAGCACCTTTGGGA
Source organism: Ptyas mucosa (assembly GCA_012654045.1). NCBI lineage: Eukaryota > Metazoa > Chordata > Lepidosauria > Squamata > Colubridae > Ptyas > Ptyas mucosa. The sequence continues at coordinate 80,341,549 of WNWU01000001.1, forward strand.
CAAACATCACCTGGATGATTGAGAATCTCCACAGTCCTTCCGGACAGAGTTCTCGATGGAGCAGATGCCGCCTTGGGTCAAAAGAACATTTATCTGACAATGTAGCACATAGATTTCCTATTTCTATTCTCTGTACTGGTTAGTGATTTTAAAGTAATCGGATCATGTACATATTACTGCTATGGCCTACTAGGATATGTGGTAATCTGTTGAGGATGGGACATGCCCCGAAAGTTCCTGAGGACAAATTCTAAATTAATCATTATATCAACTCCTGAATTAATTTAGAAGACTTTTATAGCCATTAGTTTACAAATGCTTCCCAGAATTTGACAGATCATCCAACATGTACTTGATTTCAAAGTGAAATGCTCATTGGTATCAACATGTTTTGCAACTACTCTCATCAGTCACGCATAATAGATAGCTACCAAATAACCCATTTTCTTACATTTGTGGCATTCTTCCATCTTGGCAGTGCATCCCGATTTTTGTTTGTCTTTTTCCGCAGTAAGTGCATCTAGCGTCCATCTGCTGTATTGATAGAAATTGCATTGATAGAGAGACACAGCTCACATAGGCTTTCCTTTCTATAGGACTGTTTGAATGCTGGGCTGTTTTAGCAACCATCTGCATTCTGCACCTCTATTAAGATTTCTTGATTTGGTCCTATCTGGCCCTTGAAATGCTCAGAATAGTTAATACCTGCTCCTGGCATAGTTAAAATAATTTCTGTTGCTTCTGAAAGAATGTTTTGTCCATTTATTTTGTGGATGTCTTGATTCTTTTAGTGTTTTTTAAACTGTTTAATAATTTTAGAATTGTAAGCCACCCAAGTCACTTAGTTGAGTTAGGCAAGCTATAGAAATTGAATAAATAAAACTAAAATACCTAGTTGGTACCTGATAGCCTCATTTTTGTTCAATCATCGTGCAGCTGCCTTTTACTTATTGATTAAATTTATATTCCACCCCCCTCACCAATAAGACAATTCCAGATGGCTTACAGACAGTAAAAAGATAAATATAGAAACTATTTAAAATTTAAAAGCTATATAAAAACTAAAACCAAGATGACAGATGGCATGGGGATGAGATCTTTTCCTTACCCCATCAACCACCTCCGGCTACTGTGTATATAAGATTTTGGAAATTCCCCAGGCTTTTGTCAAACACATTTTCTAATTACTACATGACTGTTTCTCAGCACCAGCAGTAAAAGATTTTAAAAGGGTTTTTTTGCCTGTGACTCATTGGCATAAATAAGGCTCAATACCTGAAGATCTACTTCAGTTTAATAGCTATCTGGTATAGGAGGAATCCTATGCAAGATACATGGAAGAATCTCTGCTTCCATCCAACAATCCAGCAGTTAAGTCTCTTGCTAATTACCCAAACGTCAGAGCTTTGAGTTTCTTCTTACTCATATTTCCAGAGTTGCTAAATGGTTCATATTCCTGACACCATGATTGTTCTTTATAAATAAATCCGAGATTTATATTAAACCACACTAAGGAGATTTTTATTAACCACACCCTGCTTACAACTAACTCATTGTATGGTTTGATCAATCCACCTTAGCGTTTTGCTCAGTTTTACATCAGAATCAGTCAAGCCTGTTTTCCTTGCAAGGTATTTTCCTTCCATGTTAATCTACTGACTAGGATCCCATTGTACTACAAGCTGCATTTTTGACAGCTTTGTCACACATTTGAGTCACCTCCTTTTAAGGATGCTCAGATTTTTGGCCAGAATACATCTTATGGCAGTTTGTTTGTATGCTTGATTGATTTCTATAGCCGCCCATCTCAGCCCACAATTCAAAACATATTACGATTAAAAAAATTTTTAAACAAATTTAAAACAATAAAAACCGTAAAAAGCATTAAATCAGTAAAATAAATATTAAAACATCAATGCAAGCAGGAGTGAAATCCAACAGGTACTGACAGGTTCTGGAGAACCGGTAGCGGAAAGGTTGAGTAGTTTGGAGAACCGGTAGTGGAAATTTTGAGTAGTTTGGAGAACTGGCAAATACCACCTCTGGCTGGTCCCAGAGTGGGGTGGGAATGGAGATTTTGCAATATCCTTCCACTGTCATGCCCACCAAGCCACACCACGCCCACCAAGCCACGCCCACAGAACCAGTAGTAAAAAAAATTGAATTTTATCACTGAATGCAAGTACAAAAAAAGCAAGGTATGTGGCCTGTTATTGTATGTGGCCAATATAGGCCAGGAGGCAGGGCCTTTGGTGCATGTAGCCTCTCAGGATTGGGAGCATAGTCAGGTTTTTAGAGCTTTACGAAAGGCTAACAGGGTTGGGACCATATTCTAATCTCTGAAAGGAGGATGTTCCACAGAACAGAAGCTGCTGAAGAAAAAGCTCGTCTTCTAATTCCTATGTTTAACTAGATGGCTATGTAAAGAAGTGCTTCCTGTGCTTTTAACCTAACTTGAATCTCCTATGTCCCAAGAAGCTCTCCCATCCTTTCTTCTTGTGATGAATTGTGAGGAGGTAGCAGTACTAGCCTTCACAGGCATCTGTTCCAGTCATTGCATAACCCATCGTTCTGGGGATCTTTTCAGAATAATACCTGAGTCAGTATCCAGTGATGTCAATGTCATTTTGGTAACTCCTTGAAGAACTGGCAGGTCCTTTCCTCATCACCAGCAGAGGGCCCCTTAGGCTGCTTCTTTTACAATAAAAGCTTCATTGTGATACAACATCCATCTGTTAAAAGACAAACTGATGAGGCTGCTTTGTGCCACCTTCTTTCCCCACAGGGAAATATCACCCTCTACCTTGTCTTTTGGAGGAACAAGCAGGCAGAAGAGCCATGGTGGCGCAGAGGTTAGAATGCAGTATTTCAGGCTAACTCTGCCGACTGCCAGCAGTTTGATTCTCACCGGCTCAAGGCTGACTCAGCCTTTCATCCTTCCGAGGTGGGTAAAATGAGGACCCAAATGTTGGGGGCAGTATGTTGACTCTGTAAACCGCTTAGAGAGGGCTGTAAAGCACTGTGAAGTGGTGTGTTAAGTCTTATGGCTACTTCTATATTATCCAATGAAGTGCTACACTTCAGCGACTCACCTTTCTAATGGAGAATATCTCAAGGTCAATGAAGAGTCCAATGGCATTCAGGGAAATGTGATTTGGAAAGGCAGTGGTTTGTTTCAGGACATGATATTAAACCACTTGATTTTAAAATTTAAAATTTTTAATTTTAAACAGAGGGTAGAACGAGATGGGCAGGCCCAAAAGAGGGTATCTGTGGACACATTGTACCCATAGGATCAGTATCAGGGATTCTTAGTCTAGAGCAGGGGTCTGCAAACTTAAACACTCAAAGAGCAATTTGGACCCGTTTCCCACAGAAAAGAAAACACCGGGAGCCACAAAACCCTTCTGGTGCCTGACTATTTCTTGAGTGGCCACAAAACTAGCATATGTCGTTGAATTAAATGTTCTGTTTTCTTCTGAAACTTTTATTTACTTGGATTTATCCATGGTTGGCCTACTGGGGGTTGAAAAGCTCAATAAATCGTGTGCCGATGGATGTCACACATTGGCGGTTGTGACGCATATTTTGAGTGACAGGGAGCCGCAGCAGAGGGGTGAAAGAGCCACATGCAGCTCCAGAGCCGCAGATTGCTGATCCCTGGTCTAGAGGAACCTGTAACCCATTCTGTAATTTGCAAAAAGAAGAAAACAGAATTTAAACACGTTTATAATATTACAAATTAATATAAACAACATATTTCACCAATACAGTTCAAATTTTGAACATATGTTAAAGTCTTCTGAGTCAGGTTCAGCTTCTAATGATCTCTTGACCACAACCATGTAGTTTTCCTGGCAATACAATGAAAATGGTTTCCATTTCCTTCTTTTAAGATATATTTTTTAAATTCCCTGGCTTGTCTTTAGCACTGACATTTTTGGGTGGTCTCCCATTTAAATACTAATGAGATCCAACTCTCAATAACATTTTAAAATCTGTCAACTGGTTGGATATCTCTTTTAATGCATTCCATGGATTATTAGTGCCTGACCCCAGGGGTGAAATGCTCACGGTTCGGGCAAACAGGTTGTTAAAAAATGCTCTTAAAAGGTTAAAAAAAGGCTCTGACGATCGCGCACCACAGCTGTGATTGTCAGAGCCTTTCTTTAACTTTTTTAAAGCATTTTTTACAACCTATTCTCCCGAATAGGTTGTAAAAAAATGCTTCAAAAAGTTTTTTTTTAAAGTTGGCCACGCCCACCCAGTCACATTACCCCCACCACCAAGCCATGCCCACAGAACCGGTAGTAACAAATTTTACATTTCACCACTGATTGACCCCAAAAAACACCTTATGCCCCTTGCTGTATATTTGTGTTCCATTGCATCCTGTATTATTCAGAAGTATCTCAGCCCTGAATTTGCTTAGGAAGCAGGGAGATGAAGGATAGAAAACTTTTCTCTTGTGAATAACTTTAACTCATTTCTAGAATGCTAACTATTGAGTCTGGTAGCTCACAACGGGAATTTAAATAAGCACAGGTCTCGATTAAAAGCTATTTCCTCACTTTGTTGGCTAGGGATTAAGGGATTTGAAATCCAACACATGGAGGAGCTATCAAGTTGGGAAATGAACTTAAAGTTTATGATCAAGTGTTCTGGGCTCTTAAATTTGAAGGTTTAAATCCTCAGTCAGTCAGTTAAGAAGATGCACGACATGTCCATATATTTTCTATTGTTCCCCAAGAGCTTGTAAATGCTTTTAAGTTTCATCTTTCCAAACATAAAAGTACTCATATTTTATATTTTATGTGCCAGGCCTTCAGCCAGGCTGGATGACACAGCTCCATTAAAACTGTCAAAAACAGTATTGGCCTGAATTTGTATTGGCCTCATTTTTGCCAGATGAATCACATTTATAAGGCAGGGCAATAATATAAAAGACAAACAATACAAACATCCAAACAAGAAGCCCTTGACATGTGAAACCACAATGTACTCAACGTAGAACTTTTCTGACTGGCAGGGACTATGTTCTTTTCTCCAAGGCATCCTTGGCAATATTGGTCTTTGTGATAATTTACTAACCCATACCAGAAATACAAGTTCCTGTAACTCAGCAGTATGCCACATGCTTTGCATTCGGATAGGGTTGAATTGAGGGGTTGTCATTAATTCCAAGGCACGTTGGGAAACATTTTGCTTGAAACCTGGGTAGGGACTGTGCCTGTGTTCCCACAACACTCTAAACCAGGGGTCTCCAACCTTGGCAACTTTAAGACTTGTGGACTTCAACTCCCAGTATTCCTCAGACAGCTTTGCCAAGGTTGGAGACCCCTGGTCTAAATCACACAATAGTTTTGCCTTAATGTACCGAGTCTATTTATTTGACTTCTATCCTGTCTTCATTATTTTATAAGTAAAGTATATTTTTAAAAGCTGTAGAAATGATAGCAGATTTTAGGAGAAGCCCTCCTAAACTACCATCACTCACAATACTAGACAACACAGAAGCAACAGAAGAGACCTTTAAATTTCTAGGTTCTATTATATTTCAAGACTTAAAATGGACACCTAACATCAAATACGTCATCAGAAAAGGTACAACAAAGAATGCTCTTCCTGCACCAATTCAGAAAGCTCAGGCTGCCAAAGAAGCTGATGATTCAGTTTTACAGAGGAATTATTGAGTCTGTCATCTGCACCTCTATAACTGTCTGGTTTGACACTGCAACCAATCCAGACAAACACAGACTTCAACGGATAATTAGAACTGCAGAAAAAGCAATTGCTAACAATCTGCCTTCCGTTGAGGACCTGTATACTGCAGGAGCAAGAAAGAGGACTGTGAAAATATCTACAGACCCTTCGCATCCTGGACATACAGTAAACAGTTTCAACTTCTACCCTCAAAATGACTCTAAAGGGCACTGCACGTCAGAACAATCTAGACACAAGGACAGTTTTTCCCACATGCCATCACTCTGCTAAACAACTAATTCCCACAACTGTCAAACTATCTAAAAAGGCAATATTATCATCATTATTCTCATCTTCCCTATTATCTATCTCCTTATTTTATGACTATAACTTTGTTGCTTGTATCTTACTATTTATATTGTTTACTTAGTATCCTAGTATGATTTATGTTGATTGCTTATTTAGTATCCATGACTAACTGTTGTATCTAATGTTTTATGGTGAATGTATTTTACAATGACTATGTTAATGATCTATCACTATTGTTGTATATTCATTGAGAGCTTATGCACCAGAAACAAATTCTTTGGGTGTCTAATCTCACTCAGCCAATAAATAATTCTATTCTATTCTATTCTATTCTATTCTATTCTATTCTATTCTAT
>WNWU01000001.1:80347926-80438036 GCA_012654045.1 Ptyas mucosa
TCTACTCTACTCTACTCTACTCTACTCTACTCTACTCTACTCTACTCTACTCTATTCTAATCAAGGCAGCAAACATAATTAATACGCCTTCCTTCTCCTGTTTTTCCAACAATGCTGGAGTGCATTGGGCTGAGCATAACTGGCCCAAAGTCACCCAGCCAGCTTTCATGCCTAAATCAGGACTAGAATTCATGCTCTCCTGGTTTCTAAGCCATCACTTTAACCACTAGAGATCAAACTGGCTCTCTAGATGAACTGTCCAGCCCATGTTGTTAGCATGAGACAGTGGGGGTCATGGATTAATGCAGTAAAACATAATTAAGTTATCCATGAGTAAGCATATCATGTGAATGTAGCAAGCAACTGGGTTTACACACAATCCTAAACTGCGGTTTACTTATGATATTGGCTAAATCTCAACTACTTGCATTCACATACTAAACTATAAACCATGATTTACTAAAACCAGTATTTGTTCAATTCACTAAACCAAGGTCTAAAAATACATTATAGATTAACAGAAAGTGAAATCCAGACAAGTTGGCAGTGTACTAGTTGAGCTAGATAGTCTAATGCATGCCAGCTGGGATGTTCTGGCAATTGAAGCTAAATTAAGATTGTTGAGATTGAGCAATTCAGGTAGCCCTTGATTTATGACCTCAATTAAGTGCAAAATTTCTGGGTTGCTAAGGGAGACAGTTTGTTAAGTGAGTTTTGCCCCATTTTATGACCTTCCTTACCACCATTGTTGAATGAATCACTGCAGTTATTAAGTTAGTAACACGATTGGTAAGTGATTGATCAGCTTCCACATTGACTTTGCTTGTCAGGTGGCAAAAGGTGATCATGTGACCCCGAGGCACTGCAACTGTCATAAATATGAGCCCGTTGCCAAGGGTCTGAATTTGGATCACGTGACCATGGGGATGCTCCAATGGTCGTATGAAAAATGGTCATAAGTCACATTTTTCAACGCTGTTGTAACTCTGAATGGTCACTAAATGAACTGTTGTAAGTCGAGGACCTGTACTGGTATATTGAATTAGTTTAAAGCATTTCTTATATTTTTGAGTTTCAACCTATTGTTTCCTCAGCTTTTATTTAAGATAGTTAGCCAAATGCTCCTCCTCCCTCAGGGAAGCCACCATATATTCAGCTATAAAGACAACCATGGCCCTTTAAGGTTTAATTCTCCTACTGCTCTCCCAAAGGGGAGATAACAGAGGCCTGGTCAAAGAAGACCAATTTCCCAGGAACTGCATCCTGCTCATTTTCCGACATCACAGCTTTCATCCAGCTGGCCTCTGGTTAGCCAAAACAGTCATCAATCTCAGTAGAGAACACTGGACCCAAATCAATCCACTAATAACACTGTTAGCTGGGTAGCCACAGCTGTAAAGTCAAGCAGCTGGATAGCAGAACAAACATCAAGCTGAGCACGTCTATGGAATAAGAAAAATCCTGGTGGATCTATTCTGGCATTCTACTTTCCTTATGACTTAATGGGAGACCTGGAGAAAGGGGCCAGGAAGCCCTATGGGATTGGATGCCCACGGATCCACTGCATAAAGAAAACCCCAAAATACTTTGACAAGAAGCAATCCCTATCCTGCTTCTCTTGGCTCTGTTCTAACTCACTGCTAAATTGAGCTGTCCAGATTATGCACACGAGAGACTCGGTTCTTGGTTCATTCCTCTGGTTTTGCTGCCCTCCCACTCTAGCGTGTTAGTCAATGGAAAAAAATCATCCACCAATCAGGGAGGTACAGCAAGATTTTGGGGTTGAGCTGCAGGACTCTGTCATCTCCAGGCTCCTTTTTGTGCCCCTCCTCCAATACTCCAGATCAGAACTGGAAAAGCTTCTTGGGTAAGAAGCAAAACATTTTCAAGGAAAATACCAAGAAAATCTAGTTCCATTTTGGAAAGGCAGCTTTGGCAGGGGTGGGCTTCAAAAATTTTAGCAAGGGGTTCTCTGCCCGGTTGTTGGGTGGGCATGGTCTAGTCAGCCTTCTGCACCACGGCGGGGGGTGGTGGTGTTTGCCCTCCCCAGGCTCTGGAGGCTTTCCTTGAGCCTCCAGGAGGGCAAAAATGACCTCCCCAGACTTCAGAGGCCCTCTGGGAGCACACCCCCAAACTTCTAGTAGGCCCGTTTTTTGCCCTCCCAGAGCCTCAGCACGCTCCCTGCACATACCTGCATCCAAAACGGGCCACATGGGGACTTCTGGGAGGGAAGGGGTGGGGTGACCGGGGCCAGCCAGGAGTGGGATTTGGGGGTTCTCCAAACTGTACAGAATCTTAGCTAGAGGTTTTCCCAAACCCCTGAGAACCCCCAGCAGCCCACCATTGATCTTTGGGACTCCAGACCAGTGTTTCTGAACCTTAACCCTAACAAGATGTGTAGACTTCTCATTGGCTGGGGAATACTGGGAGTTGAAGCCCACACATCTTAATCTTGCCAAGGTTGAGAAGCACTACTCCAGACTCATAACCCAAATTAAGATTTTTTTATTGTTTGGTTCCCATCATTTCAATTTTTCACAGCTTTGTATTAAACTGGTAAGATCCAAGCACTTACAATACTGATAGCTTTACAATCTTGTACCACTAAAGCCCAGAAGACTGGGCTTTATTGCTCCCAGCTTCTTAAGAGTCAGTAGATGATTCTGTAGATTTAGAACTTACATGGCCTTATTTTCAAGAGAGGCAGAATGGGAAAAACTGCTATTGACCCCGAAATGCATTTGAATATAAGAAGCTCAGGTTGGTAGCTGGGCTGTTGGTCTGAGCTCCGAGCTTGGCAATTTGGTTGCAAATGTTTTGTCGCCATTCGAGGAGACGTCGTCAGCCCACTTTAAATTGTGCTCGTCTGTCCGAGCACTGGCCTTTAAATATCTTTTTATGAGATGCAAATTAGTGTGAATGTTGATTGTTCAGAGTCATGGTCTGACTTCAGACTATTTGATTGGTTGGCTATTGTTACTGAGCATGGTCTTTGGTTTTAAGTACCATCTGTGTGATGTAAATTAGTGTTGTTTGTTTGGATACTACTGAGTCGTGGTCCGGTTTCGGTCTTTTTGAATGGCTGGTTGTTGCTACTGAGACTTTGTCCGATTGCTTGTGAGTTGATGGGTTGTGACTGTGTTCTTGTTGTTGCGTAGTGGTGTGCCTGTTTGTTCATTTTAAATGCTATCTTCGGGATCGCGCTTGATGCAGTTCTTTCGTTTTCAGTGATTGGTAGACTGGATGTCTATATGTCTGTTTATTGACTTACAGGTGGAGAACCAGGCTTCAAGGAATTCTCTTTCTCTCCTTGATTTCACCTAGGTTACAACTGCGGTCCCGGTTAGATCAAATTTGTGTCCTTCTGAATCTTCATGGATGGGCATGAGGGATAGTGGGTCATGTTTTTTGATAGCCAGGAAGTGTTCGTGCAGTCTGGTTGATAGTTTTCTTCCTGTTTGGCCAACATACTGGTAATTCTTTTCACAGTTGCTGCACTGGATTCGACATATGATGCCTGATCTTTGGTTTGTTTCTATTTGCCCTTTCGGTTTTGACAGGGTCCGTCTGATAGTTGAGGTTGGTTTGTGGGCTACCGCAAGATCATGCTGACGTAGTAATGTTGCTGTTATTTCAGAAACCTTCTGTACGTAGGGAATTCTGATTTGTCCGGTCATTGTTGTTCTTGTTATGGTTGTTTTATTGCTTTGGGCGTTCGTATTGTTTGTATGAAGACATCTTCAGATGAAGTTTCATAGGTGTCTGTTTCTCTTAAAAACTTTGTATTAGTGTTTTTGTTCTGCTGTTCTGGCCTCCGTGGTGTTACAATGGGATTCCGCTCTCCTAGTGTTCTGATGCAGCTTTGTTTGTGGCATTTTGGGGTGGTTGCTGTGGAAGTTGAGGGTTTGATCTGTATGCATTGCCTTCCTGTACTCATTGACCCTTTTAAAATAAACACCAGAGATTCTGTAATAACATATTTCTTATCTTCATGTCCAGATTAGCCCTAAACTCTTGGGATTGAAAAAAATAATAGCTTCCAGATGTGTGGGCATGTGCATCCATGTGCAATCACCCTGTCTCACTTAAGTGTGATTCAGATGGTATCTTTCTCCATTTGTTACCCTTCTGTCTTTTCTTTAACATCTTCAATCATTTTCCTTTCCAAAGAAAATACCTACAGCAGAAAAATCAATGCATTTTGGTTGTTTTAGAATCATACAATCTTTCGTAGGCCTCCTTCTATATAAAAAATGGCCTATTACACCTATACATATCTCACCAACTTTTAACAATTGCAGTAGCACTTAGACTTATATACCGCTCCATAGTGCTTTACAACACTCTGAGCGGTTTACAGAGTCAGCATATTGCCTGCAACAATTAGGGTCATTTTATTGACCTCAGAAGGATGTAAGGCTGGGTCCAGCTCGAGACAGTCAGGATCAAACTCCTGCCAGAAAGCAGAATCAGCCTGCAATACTGCATTCTAACCACTGCACCATCACACATCTGTCTTCAATAAATATTTATGAAATGTTAACTGCTCTCTCGAGACCTCTGCATTGTCCTATCCTCTCCTTCCAAAACTATCCAGAGATCTGACATTACTTTATAACTCTGAATGGTGCTTAGACTGCTTCTCCTTTGCTCCCAGATGTGGAGCTGTCCTTCGTAAGGCTCTTCCAGTTGGCTTCAGTTCCTCCATGGTGGAGTCTTTTGTGGGCTTCTTTGCCACTGCAGCTTCTGCCTTTGTTTCTCCTAGGATCTCCTCCTGGGGGATACTTATACTTTCTTGAGTATAAATAGTAAATTCAGGCAGTGTGGGTTCCATCATACTCAGGAAGTCGTAGGCAGGAAGGCGGGGCTTCCACTCTTTCTCAGACAAGGTAGCTAAGAAAAGGAAAAGCACACATCAACAAAGTATCAGATTCCCCAACGCAGATTTCCCCAATTTGGGCATACCACAGATATGTGGACTTCAATTCCCACAATTCCCTAGGCAGCTAACATTTCTGAAACTCACATTTCTAGAGGGCATCTAGGTTGTTAAGATTAACGTCCAATTATAACTGATAGGTCAATCTAAACAATATGAAGAGTTCCGTAGTTCTCTGTATCAGAATTCAGTTTTCAAAAACAGGTGCTTTGAGGAAGTCTGCAAGCCATCTATGAAAGCTCTGAGACTGCATAGCAGCCACCTAGTAACTAGCACAGGTGTTTACCTTAATAGTCATTATAATGTCCAACTGATGAAATATGTGAAGACCATCCAGAAGCTTCAGCTCGTCCAGAATGAAGCAACCCAAGCAGGGATGAGCATGCTTCAGTATACCCATGTAACACTTCTGCTTCACAAGCTGCACTGGTAACCAGTTTGCTTTTGGGTGTGATTCAAAGCTCTACATGTCACAGGTCCAGTTACTGGATAGACCACCTGTTTCCCATAATATCTGTCCAATAGTTTGATTCAGCAGGATTGGTGCACTCCAAGTTCTATTGGGATCCTGGATGTGTGCCTTCTCGGTAGAATCACCAACCTTCAGTTCCCCCAAAGATGAGGTTCCCCAGAGATCTGAATGGCCTCCCTCCACCCAGCTGACATTTCTAAGGGCCTTAAAGATCAGACTATCTGCCCAGGGCTTTGGAGAGAATGATTGATAGCCCCTTTTTTTCCCCATTCTGTCCCCCTCTGGGCTTATTTTCCTTGCCATTGTTGTTTCTTTGGCTTGTAGTGTTTTGAGTTTGCTGTATTACTGTATATAAGCCGAGTTTTTCAGCCCATTTTTCAGGCTGAAAAACGCCCCCTCGGCTTATATTCGGGTCACGAAAAAAATGACTGTTTCCCTGCAACTGTTTTGGCTCCCAAGAGTGGCAAGGAGTCTTCCTAAAGCCAAAACAGGGCGTGGGGGGGGGGGGTGCGGCGCCCCTCCCCTGCGCCCCTTTTTGGCTCCCAAAGCTTGCTAGGGGCATGAGGGGGGTGCCTAGCAAGACTCTCTACAGCTCCCTGGAAGCAAAAACGGGCTGGGGAGGGGGGGGCTTAAAGGGAGAAAGAAACAAAGAAATCCTCATGTTTAGGGAGATCCCATGTGCACTGAGCTTGAGTTGAGAGCTGATTGTAATTGGCTGCTAGCTAGCCTTCTTGTAATTGGCTGCTAGCTAGTGGGTTCTCCTAGCTTGGCTGTCTCAGGAATTCTGGGAGTTGAAGTCCACAGGTTGTAAAAGGGCCACATTTGCCCAGCCCTGGTATCTCTTAACAGAGGCTTCAACTTGCCTGAAATTAGATCAAGCCAGTGACTGGGTGGGCGTGGCTAGCTGGTCATGTGATATATGTGTATAGGGACTACTCAGAGGGCTGAAAAAAGTCATTTCTGACAGGTCCTCACACTTCTGACTGGTCCTCACACTTATGACCATCCTCATATTTATGCCCGTGCAGCATTCTTAAAACCATGTCACTCATTTCACAACTGCTTCTCTTCACCATGGTGACAAGATAGGGCAAAAACGTAAAATGTGAGGACAGTCGTAAGTTTGAGGACTGGTCACAAGTGCGAGGACCAGTCAAAAATTACTTTTTCAGCCCTCTGAGTAGTCCATATGCACAAAAGGACTACCCAGAGGGCTGAAAAAAGTGATTTCTGACAGGTCCTCGCACTTTTGACCAGTCTTTTTTTATTTTGAAATTTACCAGTAGCCGCTTTCCCACCCCCGGCTTATACTCGAGTCAATGAGTTTTCCCAGTTTTTGGGGGTAAAATTGGGAGGGTCGGCTTATATTCGGGTCGGCTTATACTCGAGTATATATGGTATTCTGTTTTTAAAATGTTTTAACAATTGTAAGTCACCCAGAGTCATTGAGAATTGGATAGCATATAAATTTAGCAAATTATTATTATTATTATTCTATCTACAATGATGTTTTTGTCATAGGTATTACAGAAGCATACCATAAGTTGCAAAAATGTGCTTTATTATATTGTCAAGACAAAGAGAGTCAACAAGCAATCATTGGGGATAAAATAAATGTTTGAAATTTAAAAGGCACCCTTCTGGACATCATCCATATCCATAACATAGAGATTGTATCAAAAAGGCATGCCTCCAAGTTGCTGACAAGATGGATGGAATGTAAAATTAATAAATAAATAATACCTCGGCCCTTTCCCCAACTGCCCCCTTTCATTTCTATAGGCTGATTATATCCTCCACTCAGTGAGAAGTTGGATTTTTCTGTGAAAAGCCATGTTCATATTAGGAAACTATCTTAGATCTACAACTAAAAAACAATTAGTTGATATTTTAAAATTTCAGAAGTATCAGTAATGCCAAATCATGGCATTACTTGCAAGAACGACTTAATTCCCTAAGTGGAAAAACCAATCTAGGGTATCATATGAAGTAAGTTTTAAGCAAGGTTTACCTTTCCAACCTGCACACAACCGCTGGCAAAAAGGCATACAATTTCAAGCTGTTTCGCTTTTTTCCTAAAGCAGTCAATTTTCTAACCCCTGACCAGGGGTGAAATGCTCCCGGTTCGGACTGGATCGCCCAATCCGGTAGCGATGGAGGCGGGTGGTTTGGAGAACTGGTAGTAAAATCCCCCCCTCCCCATGCCCAGCTGAGCTGCACAATCATCAGAGGCTTTTTTTTTTAACTTTTAAAAGCATTTTTTCTACAACCTCTTCGGCCGAAAAAATGCTTTTAAAAGTAAAAAAAAAAGCCACTGATGATCGCACGGCTCAGCTGGGATCATCAACGGCTTTTAAAAGAAAAAAACCCTTTTTTTCTTTTTAATGCCTCTGATGATCCAAGCTGAGTTGCCTGATCGGCGGAGGCATTTAAAAGAAAAAAAGTCTCTGCCGATCAGGCAACTCAGCTTGGATCATCAGAGGCATTTAAAAGAAAAAAGGAGTTTTTTCCTTTTAAATGCCTCTGACGATCCAAGCCAAGTTGCTTGATCAGCAGAGGCTTTTAAAAGAAAAAAAAGTCTCTGCTGATCAGGCAACTCAGCTGGAATTGTCAGAGCCTTTTGAAAGCATTTTTTTTTTGCTGAAGAGGTTGTAGAAAAAATGGTTTTAAAAGTTAAAAAAAAAATGGCCATGCCCACCCAGTCACATTACTCCCCCCCACCCCACCAAGCTACACCCACAGAGCCGGTAGTAACAAATTTTAGATTTCACCACTGCCCCTGACAACATTCAAATGTTCTAACTCCATTCCACATTTAAAAACAGAAGGTGCCTCAAATGAAAATGAAGCCGTTCATTCAGGGATGTACAGATTCTTATGGGGAGGATAATGAAAATAAGAACATCTTTGAAATTGATTACAAGACCAAAAAGGGGAGAATGAGGAAGGGAGAGGGAAGGAAGCAGAAATAAGGGGAAATTCTTAGAGAAGATTTTCTGAGGAAATATTTGTTTGGCTCTCATTAACCGTGGATTCAATTTCTTCCCAGCATGTATTGAGTACCAAAGAATCCAACCCACTACCAGGAAACCATATGACTTCCTCCTTCTTTGAGGTGCATTCTTTTTCTTTAGAAAGCCCAGAATTTCTCACGGTGTGATGTCATCTTCACTTGGCAGTTTTTCCCTCTAATTGGATCCTTCACACCATTCTCTGTATCTGTAGCTATCTTTTGCCTTCTTTCATAATCCCTTCCTGCTCTTTTCTGTACACATCATTTTTTTCCCACCTGTGCAAACGTTTCTACGAACAACAGTTTGTGGTAAGCTACATGCTTCCAATTTTAGTTGTTCTAAAAGCGTTGCGGTCAACTGTCATCCTGTTATGTATTTACAATTTCCAAAGAAAGGAGAGACAAGGTGACTGAAGGGCCCTGTAGTTTTATTTTTTTTTCAAAGCCGCTTGAAAGCAAAGCAACAATCAATGCATATGACATGGCTTCATTCATTGTACCTCTCACTATCACTTTGTTTTTATGGTATTGCAATGTTATTTACTTGGGGCTGCCCTTCAAAATCATTTGGAAGCTGCATTTGGTTCAGAATGCATCAGCCTGGTTTTAGCCTATAAAGCCTTATATGATTTAGCATCATAACTGAGCTTTATAGGTTCAATTTTTTTTAACCTGAAATAGTGAAAACAAACTGAACAAAAGACTAAAGCAGGTTTGATTAATTGTCTCTGATTACTTACCTCTTGGTGCTTCTTGTTTGGTCTTTAGTTTTTCAACCCAAGAAAGAATATTTGTTTCAGAAACTGACTGGTCTGACGGAAAAACGAAGACATGGCCTCCAGAATGAAGGTTGATCCAGAGGAGGAGAGGCACAGGGAGAACCGAGTTTCCAAAATAAGCCTTCAGAATACTTCTGCCTACCGGTGTGTTCTTACTGGGTTAAGAAGAGCAAACACACACATAAAGGACCCAGTTTGTGGGGGCAATAAGCTGACTTTGTATAAATATACAAAAGTATGAAGGCTATTACTTAACGCACTGTAAGCCGCCCTGAGTCTCCGGAGAAGGGCGGCATATAAATCAAATTTAAAAAAAAATCTATCAATGCTAAAAGAAATGGTACAGATAAGTCATAATTTTCTTCTGAATGCAAGCACATCAGAAGAGGCAAGATACGGCTAGCAGGTCCCTCCATTATGCTCACTGGCTTGGCTTGCCAATAAACTTAATCAGAAATTACTTTTTTATCTTTGGTTTTTAGCAACGCTAAATGCACAACAGATTTCCTGGTATCACTTCTGAATTCTTGTTGGTGCTAAGTAAACATACTTCTGTTCACTCAAGCCTTTTATATGAACTTATTTAGCCTAGGAGCCTTACTGTTTTAAAACTAGTATCTTTATTTTGGCTGTTAGTTTTGTTTTGGTGTCCTTTGTTATTATGACTGTTAACCATACAATGTCATCTTTCCTATTTAAATCATGTTTACAGCTGTGTTTCCCAACTTTGGAAACTTTAACATGTATGGACTTCAAGTCCCAGTGTTGAGAACTGGGGAATTATGGGAATTGAAGGCCACACATCTCAAAGTGGCCAAGGTTGGGAAATATGATTTAGAGTATCTAAAGAACTTTCTTAAATCACAGTGCTAAATCTTAACCTAAAGAATATGCTAACCACAAGTGGTCCTCAGTTAACAACTACTCATTCAGAGACCATTTGAACTTACGAGACTTACAATGCCTCCTCACAGTTCAGACTGTGTACCCACCCACCATGACCATGTAATAAGAATCCAGATGCTAATTCTAACTGTTGTGGCATCCCACAGTCATGTGATTACAATTTGCAGCCGTTTCTGCTGACTTTCTACCAGCAAAATCAATGAGTAAGCCGGCAGGAAGTCAGAAGTTACAGTAACATGAGGTCCTTTCTTAATGAACAGTGATGATTCACTTAACAGTAGTAACCAGAGTCCGTCGAAACTGCGATTGCTAAGCGGCACAATCATATAATGCTCTGCTTTATGACTGCATCACTTAGTGACAAAAATTCTGGTCCCAATTATCAACATTAAGGGAGGACTCCTTATAACATTTCCTAGCACAAAATTCATGTTGCATGAATGCCTGGCTAGATGACTCAGTGGCTAAGACACTGAGCTTGTCGATCAGAAAGGTCGGCAGTTCGGCGGTTCAAATCCCTAGTATAGGTCTCCTGCGTGAGCAGGGGGTTGGACTAGATGACCTCTAAGGTCCATTCCAACTCTGTTACTGTTAAAGACTGTTATTCGCCTCCAATACTTTCAAACCAATGGCAAAGGCCCACATATTATAAACTCTATCCCCAAACGGAGGCCAGCATTGGTATTCTGCAAGCTTACAGGTTTAGCCAGCAAGCAATAAAGGTTTTGTGGTCCTCGCCAACAGCCACATGCTTCATTTCTTCTACTTCCCTTTCGCCAGGAACCCCGTCACTGAACAAAATGAGCAAAGGTTTCTTTATCTGGAAGTAATCAGGCAGGTTTTCCACAGTGATTTCTGGCTGCAACAAAGAAATGCTCAAATATAATAATGGAAAAATACTCCAGCTGTTCTATATTTAAAGAGGGCACCTTCAGTTCTAGTAACTGTGTGCCCAGAAGACTCTTTAACCAATTGGGCTTAATTTTCTTGCTAGAATCAAGGCACCCAGGCGCGCTGAACTTCATATTAGAAAACAATCCCAATAAACGGTCTCTAAATAAATAAAAGATCGGAAGTAGAAATTATGCTCACAAAGGTCTCCAACAATGCATGACGGATTACTTTAACAATGTCTTGCGTGTTATACTGCGAGAGCTGGAAGGCATTCCTTTGCTGAGTTGCAGGCTTAGCAAACAGAAGGGCTGGAAGAGGTACATTATATTTATGGGAGCTGAGAAAGAAAAACACAAAAAATATATTTCAAAGGTCTCCCAAAATTTCTTTTTTATCTGATCAAGGAATCTTTGCAAAATCATTAAAGGAGCCTTAGTTAAACTGAACTGATCATCGAATTAAAACTGTATGCATGTGCATAGAAACGTAACAATACAGGTAGCCCTTCACTTACAATGGTTCATTTAGTGTCTGTTTGATGTGACTGAGGACCGTTTTTCACACTTATGGCCATTGCAGTATGCCCATGGTCATGTGATCAAAATCCAGATGTTTGGCAAATGACTCATATTTCTGATGGTTGGGATCATCTTTTGTGACCTTCTGTCAAATAAAGTCAATGGGGAAGCCAGATTCACTTAACAACCATGTTACTAATTTAACAACTGCAGGGATTCACTTTAACAACTCTGGCAAGAAAGGCTGTAAAATGGGGCAAAATCAGGGGTGAAATGCTCCCGGTTCGGACCGGATCACCTGATCCGGTAGCGATGGCGGCGGGTGGTTCGGAGAACCGGTAGCAAAAATCCCTCTCCACCCCCATGCCCAGCTGAGCTGCACAATCATCAGAGGCTTTTTATTTTATTTTTAAAAGCATTTTTTTCTACAACCTCTTTGGCCGAAAAAATGCTTTTAAAAGTAAAAACAAAGCCTCTGCCAATCAGGCAAGTCAGCTGGGATCGTCAGAGGCTTTTAAAAGCATTCAGCCAAAGAGGTTGTAGAAAAAATGGTTTTAAAAGTTAAAAAAAAAAAGTTGGTCATGCCCACTCAGTCATATTACCCACCCACCCCACCAAGCCATGCCTACAGAACCGGTAGTAACAAATTTTAGATTTCACCACTGGGCAAAATTCACTGAACAGGTGTCTCGTTTAGCAACATAAATTTTGGGCTCAATTGTGGTCATACATCAAGGACTATCTATACTAGATTTCCTTGATGATATACAGTCTGAAAGATCTTAGAAAATGCACAGCATCTTTCCTGAGGGACAAGCTGGAACAGTCCTGGAAAAACAGCATTTCTTAGAATCACACAAATCTGCTGTCCCATTTATCAATAGCATTAATCAATAGCTGTGTGAACCACATTCAGTTATTCAAGTCTCTCTTTAGAAAGGGGCTTCTTAATCTTTTTATGTCAGAGACTCATTTGAGAATCTATCGCAATCAATGTGCATTAAAATGAATTTACTTGCAAAACCTAAGTATATATAGCAGTATATACATATAACTTTCAAAGAAAACTTAATTATTCTCAAATACAGTTAACAAAATATTTATGTGTGTGCTTTTTCATTAATCTATTCAATCAATAACAAAATATTACCCTTTCTTGGGACATCATAATTTTAGATGACAAGAATTAAACATTTTTGGAATTTAGAGGCCACACATCACTTTCTTGCCTATGTGTTTAATGAATGAAAAGATACATTTCAGCTAGAGGTTAATGAAAACATTTTTTTCCATCCAAGTTCATGAACCCCTTAAAACTATCTATGGATCTCCAAGGGTTCTATGGACCTCAGGTAAAGAAATCCCCATCAGCAAAGAAAAGGAAGAATTCTGTCTAGAATTCTCGCCCAGTCCTTAAATACAACAATCAACCAATTGGTTCATTATCTGATTTAAGCAAGGAAAAAGCAACATACAGAGTTATAGCATCCTCTTCATAGTAGATCCCAGTTGTGACATATCCATTTAGGATTCTTCCAGCTTCAATAAAAGCCTCTCTTGCTGACAAAAGAAAGCAGCCTTAAATGTAACGTAATGACCAAATTTCTTTTCTTGCCCCTGGCTAAATTTATCAACTTCAATCAGACATTCACAGACATAAGCAGTAAATGAACTAAGTGTATATCATACAGTATTGCTTTCCACTCCAAGGCTGTTTTATAAATACTTTATTTGTTTACTCAATGTATATACCCAATACATAAAAACCTGTTTATAGCCAAGATATGAAAACCTGAACAAAAACAGCTCACTGAAACAAATATGGAAAAACAGGTTTTAGGAGAAGCTAACCAAAAGGGTAGATACAAAAGAGTAAAAAGATGACTGTTAGGACTTGGTAGAGCACACAAGAGAAAAAAATTCCCAGCAGAGGTGCCAGAGCAGAAAAGATCCTTCAGTATATTCATACTACAAAATCATTAATGGAATCATAAAAAGGGATACATTATAAGATGCTATGGAATAGGATGCATTCAGATAGACTAGAACATTTTATTCTTGATCTCATTTCATCAGTATATGAGCTTGGTATCCTGACTGCTTATTCTATACATTTGAATAAATCAGAGTTGCTGCCACTGAATAATGACAAAAAAATGACATGTAGGAATTGGAGAGTCCAGCTGTATTTTGATTCCTGATTTTGATATCAGAACTACCAGGAAACTTTGTCAGATGGTAACTCAATTTATCCTATTTTGTTGTCAATGAAATGTCTTAAATAACATTAAAAACAATGCAACGACAAGATTGATTTATATCATCAGAAGTTCCTACATGTATATATTGTCACCAATGTGTAAAAATTGCTCTAACAAGAGTACCGTGTGAAATTTTCATTGTGCAAATTACATTACTTGTTGATGCATTTGTAGGCTTATCACTGAGCATTTACCCTAGGATTGGTCATTATCTAACCAATAAGGCAGCCCTTGAGGCACAAAAGATTGGCCCTCTTGGAAGATGGACAGCATCAGCAGCCAGTACCGGAGTCCCTACTAGAGCACCTGATGTTTATATTATGATTGGATATTTGGATTTTAACAGCTTCTTACTCTTTACAATGGAAAATATGCAGGGCCACAAAATCTCTGGAAAACACCAATGAGTAAATTCAGTTGCTCTTGGCTTTTCCTATAAAAGATACGGATTAGACTAGAGCTGGAAGGGACGTTGGAGGTGTTTAGTCCAACCCTCTGCTAAGCAGGAAACCCTAAACCAGGGTTGTCAAATTCGCCAGGTGCATCATGCACTGGCCACGCCCACGCCTGGTTTAGCGAAGGGGAAAAGTCGTGATACGTCACGTGACAACGCGAAGTTGACACCCCTGCCCTAAACCATTTCAGATAAGTGGGTGAATATAATTTCCCAAATTATCCAACCTATCCCATTATCATTATTCAGTGTGAATTTCTTCTTAAAAGGTGAACAAAACCTTATAGAAACATTGCTCCAAACTGTTCCACAGAAATGTAAGAAAGATTGAAGGGTAGGGAGTAGCTGTGGAACGCTCATGCTTCTACCCTGTTTCCCCGAAAATAAGACCCAACCAGAAAATAAGTCCTAGCACGATTTTTCAGGATGCTCGTAATATAAGCCCTACCCCCAAAATAAGCCCAAATTAAGATTGTCAGCCATTTAGTACCATATTTCCCCCAAAATAAGACCTAACCAGAACATAAACCCTAATGCGTCTTTTGGAGCAAAAATTCATATAAGACCCGGTCTTATTTTCAGGGAAACACGATATTGGAAAAGCATCATTTTGCTTGGACAACTGCTTACCTCAGGCCAATCTTGCATCTGAGGTTACCCAAGATGGGGGACAGACAATAGGAAGCAAAGGAGATGCTACTCCCCCCCAGTTGCCTCTGGAGTCGCTTTGGCAGGAGATGGGATGCTTGCAAGGACAGATCTTTCTGACCTTTTGAGCCCTTATCAACTGTCTTAATGTGTCAGAGTCTGATTGCGAAGAGCAGTTTGGAGCAAGAGCCAGATTTCGCCAATAAAATGGATCAAGCAAACAATTGATAATAAAGGTCCTTCTGCCAGATTGTGGACTGTAATAATGCTAGTCATGATAGATTTTCTTGTGCTAAATGAAGAGACTGGCCTGACATATAATAACAGTGCCTGATGCTCAGAAAATAGCCCTTTGTATTAAATCAATCAGTCCATCAGTTTAACATTTGGCTTTGGGCTTTTTGACACACTCTAGATCTTTCTGTTTACCAATCTCTGAGTCTTGAACAACTGAAATTGTTATTTATCAGTTTTCTCTCTTCTTTCTTTGCGTCACTCTTAATAACATAAAAAAATATAGTACAATTTTGAAGTTCATTATCAAAAGCGATGAAAACAAATTGTTGGTAATTATCTGACAATCTCAACTCAATTTCCTGCAGAAGCTGATTTGTTTATCTCCGTATAAAAGTCAGGGTTTCACTCAGCGATCAATTCAACAGGCAACAGAATCTAGAGCCAAGTACAGATATGCTGCTGCCCCCTATTGGCCTAAACAAACATGAACATTCAAAAAGCAGGAATATTAAAACACATAATGCTTCTTCGGTTCTTGGAGGTGGCTCAAAGGAACCTTCCAAAGTTACTGATAAATTGTAATTTTAGTCTGACAGAATGGGAAAAGTATAAAATACTTTGGAAATAATAAGTTTAGTTTAGCTTAGCTCCGTGATGGCAAACCTATGGCACGTGTGCCATAGCTGGCACATGGAGCCCTCTTGGCGGGCACACAAGCCATCGCCCAGCTCAGCTCCACTGTGCATGTGCACGCACGTGCCTTCCATCAGCCAGCTGATTTTCCCCGCCAGTGAGCAAAGAACTGGTTGCTAAATTTTTTAATGCGCGGGGGGGGAGCCTGGGGGGCACATGCGTATATGCGCAGGGAGGTGCGCATTGCATTATGGGTGCCGGCACATGAACGCACACACGCACTCACACTTTTGGCACATGAAGAGCAAAGGTTAGCCATCACTGGCTTAGTTTAATTAAATCCAATCTAAATTAGCCATTTTCTGGCCCCACCTATTTCCAAATTCTGGGAGTTGCTGTTTCAATGCTTCTTATGGGACCAGATTGGAGAAGTTGAAGGAATGTCTTAGAGGTAGTCCTCAGGTTACAGCAAACTATTCAAAGTTATAACTGAGCTGAATGAGGGGATAGATCCTCAGAGGTTCGGCCATTGTGGTGTCATAGGATTGTGATTTCTGACATTCCCTGCCGGCTTTCCCTAAGCAAAATCAATGGGAAAGTCAATAGGTGGTCAGAGGTTGTGATCACGTGAAATCCTCACTTTCATGTGAGGATTGTCCTCATTTAACAACTACAATGGGGACTGCCAGAATTGTTGTCAAGCAGCCTGGTCACATAACATCCCTTTTTGCAACTGCATTGCTCAACGATAGAATTTCCTGTCCCACTTCTTGTCACAACCCAAGGATTACCTATACTCAACCTATATACTGAGAAGTAACAGGAAAAAAACCCAAGAAAATAAGAAGTGGAGCATGAGCAATTTCAGGTGTTCCTGGTCAAAGAACATCTGGTACCTGCCCCCCAATCCTTTCTGAATTTTTCCAATATATCCCAAATAGCATCTGCATTTTGTGTTTGTGTGTATGAGAGGAGAGATAAAGGGAGAAGTGTAATGCTTGTTTCTAACAAATAAAATTCTCTGAAGGATGTTTACATACTTTCTAAATTCATTCTTGATTCTCTGGCCTCTTACCTCCCTAGGCAATCCAAATTCCAGTATTATAAGGGAGAAAAAAAAATCACTCCCCATCCCTGAATTTGGCTCCCAAAGTGAAGCAATAGTCTTGTATAATATAGCCAGTGTCCTGTCCAGTGGGTTGTTGTGAAAGATCCCAGCATAAATTTTATTCTACAGTCACAAGGCATTACAACGTATTATTACTTTCAGTAACATTGTGTTTTGCAATAATGTTTGAAATAACCAGGCAATAGATTTACCTTCACTCATGCTTGAGTCAAATATTCCCAGTACAGAAACCATGCTGTGTGGTGAGGTTTTGTCACTTAAATATTCTTCTATTTCTTCAGGCGTCATCAATCTCACTGGGCAAGAATTTCTGCTTCTAAAGATGTAAATTGAAACCAGACTTCAGGCGATTTTATTTTACAATCGGGACAGTTTTATTTTATTTTGCTTTCACAGAATTCTGTTTCCTAGGTGCAGGACAACTCCATTCCCTGCATCTCCCACGTCTTCAGCATTTTTCCAAAACAATTTCAGAGTGTCATGGAGAAATGTATGAATGCACATCTTGTTCTTTCATCTAATCTGAATGGCACATGTAAACTTTTTATGTTTGCTTCAGCTTCAGCTATGAAATGTAGAGGCAAAGCTACCTCAGATTCAGGCCTTCTGAATTCTTCTTACTGAAAGCCCACATAATGTTAAGCTGAGAAGTTTCGGTCAAGGAGATTCAGGTTTGACTTTCCACTTAAACATAAAGCTCTCTTGGTGGCATTGGGCCTACATTATTGCTAAATCTACCTCCTCACAAGATTGTTATTATGTGAGTACAATTTAGGGGTCCACCTTGAAGTCCTGGGAAAAAGTGTGAGATACAAATGTAAGAAAGACCCCCCCAAAATGCAACTTTTTGAATTTCATATTTCTCACCTATTTCCCAGCCAGTTCTTCCCTCAAGGCACGGGTGAAATGCTACCAGTTCACTCCGGTTCAGGCAAACCAGTAGTGACAAAAACTACCGGTTCGGGTGAACGGGTAGTAAAAAAAATGCTTTAAAAAGTAAAAAAAAAGAGGTTCCGACGATCACAGCTGTGCTGCACGATCGTCGGAACCTTTTTTTAAAAAACTTTTTTAAAGCATTTTTTTACTACCGGTTCGGGCGAATAGGTAGTAAAAAATGCTTTAAAAAGTTTTTTTTTTTTAAAAATGACCATGCCCACCCAGTCACATGATCTCCCCACCAAGCCACACCCACCAAGCCATGCCCACAGAACTGGTAGCAAAAAATGTTGCATTTCACCACTGCCTCATGGGTTATCCACATCCTTTTAATTTCTTCCTAGGTTTTGTCTATTCCATGATTTTGCTTATATAATCTGGAGATAATGAGAGTTTAAGTCCAAAGACATCCAGAGGACACCAGGATCCACAAAGTTTGCCCTAAAGTGGCTCTTAACCAGCAACATAGTACTTACAATTCAATGAACTTCATCATCTCTTTGGTCTCCCACATCCCAGAGTAAGCCAGCCATGCCCCCTCTTTTGAATACACCTTCATGATAGGAATTTGGGTGACATTTTCCTGCAAGCAAAGATGTGGCCAATCCCAGCAGTTTACCCTTGCAAGTGAAATCTCAGGAGTCCCTACAGAAAGTGCGTGGAAAAAACAAACAAAAGGGCAGTGATACAAATGTTTCTGGCTCTTTCTGTAAGATTCATGAAACTTTAAAAAAATAAATCTTAGAATCTACTCCATCAACTACTTTTGTTCTATGAAGAACCACTCTAGTTTTTATTCATTGATTCTTCAGCTGATTTTCTGATACATCAAAAATAAGAATCAAGACATATTGGTTGGAATATCACAGGAATTTTGCTGAACCAGATCAAAGACCATCCATGAGAAAGGTATGAAGACAGTGGCTCTTTCCTGATGTTACTCTTCAATAAGTGTTTCACATGTGCTATAACTAAACCTGGAGGATCATACAGTCAGTAGAATTTTGGTTCACTGCCACGAGTACTGGTACCAAATTCCACATATTGTTACGTATTATTACGTATTGTAAAGTACTTTAGTTTACTCTCACCATAATGAAAATCTTGGACATATTCAGTAGGATTTCTGTCTCCTTTTTAAGAAAATCCACCTTTGATCCCTGTGATCCCATTACAAGCTGCTTTTAATAATTGGAGGATTAAATGTTCAGAATTAAATTTCACATGACGTAAAAAGAAATCATTGTCCTCAGGAAACACATTCTCAGCACCCTTTGAATAGACAGGTTAATTTTATGTTTGTTTCTGCCTCTGAAGTAAAAAAGTTAAGTGAAAAAGCAAAATATAGTGATTAGCAAGCAAATCAGGAACGAGTACATCAACAGCTTGATCAAACAAGGGGGTTTCTAAGAAAAGCAAGTTTTATCCTTCATTTAAAATTAAAACTAGAAAATTATCATCCAAATATTTATGGCAGTGGTCAGGGGTTGGAAGGCGAAAAGGTTTAAATAAACCAATTCTAAAATAGATGTGATGTTTTTAATCAGTTCTAAAAAGAGCAGTATTAAAATTTAAGACTGCCTAAAAGCTACTGATCTTCTGGAGCACCACAGGCAATCATCTGTTAAATGCAGTCCCATCTTCATCTTAAATTCTACTTCATATGGGCCAAAATCATGCTGCCCAATTTTATTATTTGGCCACAAGGTTTCAGCACCTTAATCTGCATGTACCAGAGAATTGAGAATGGGTGCTGGAGGGTTTTTGTATATGCTTCTCTATTTCTCAATTATAAGCAGACAACAAGAGTTAGACAATGGTGAAATCCAATTTTTTTTACTACTGGTTCTGTGGGCGTGGCTTGGTGGATGTGGTGTGGCTTGGTGGGCGTGGCAGGAGAAGGATACTGCAAAATCTCCATTGCCACCCCTCTCCAGGGGAAGTTTCCATTCCCATCCCACTCTGGGGCCAGCCAGAGGTGGTATTTGCTGGTTCTCCGAATTACTCAAAATTTCTGCTGCCGGTTCTCCAAACTGCTCAAAATTTCCACTACAGGTTCTCCAGAACCTGTCAGAACGTGCTGGATTTCACCCCTGAGTTAGACCCATAGCACCTACAGAAGCAACATCATCTTTAATACCTTAAACCAGTGTGGTAACATTCCCAAAATAAAGAAAAACAAATAAACTTTTTGAAATGATTAAGATCCCAGAAGGTAGACAACTCTCTAGTTGAGATATTGAGTCTCTGGAAAGAGTGCAGAGAAGAGTGAAAAGGGTTGGAGGCTAAAACATACGAAGAACGGTTACAGGAATTGGGTATGTCTGGCCTAGTGAAAAAAAGGACTAGGGGAGACATGATAGTAGTGTTCCAATATTTGAAGGGCTCCTACAAAGACAAGGAGATCAAACTATTTTCCAAAGCACCAAAAGGCAAGACAAGAAACCATGGTTGGAAACTAACCAAGGAGAGAAGCAACCTAGAGCTAAGGAGAAATTTCCTAACTATGAGAGCAATAAATCAATGGAACAGCTGGCCTTCAGAAGTTGTGGGTGCTCTGTCACTGAAGGTTTTCAAAAAGACACTGGACAACCATTTGTCTGAAATTATATAGAGCCTCCTGCTCGAGTAGGGGGTTAAGACTAGGAGACTTCCAAGGTCCTTTTCAATTCTATTGTTCTACGTTTTATGTTCTCATGAGATTTTGCTGTGCTTGCATGAGATCATGAGGTACTTTTCAAACATTTTTTCACAAGACCCCATGGATTTTGGGAAATAATTACAGAAATTTCTTGGTGACTTCAAAAGTGACTGACTGACTGACTGATTTGGTATGCTGGACAATCATTTGAAATCAAGTAATGGCAGCTGGGAAACAAAAGACTGCCAGCCTTTGGTAGAAAAGAAATAATTGCAACTGCATAAGAATTTAGGAAGTATATTCTGCCAAAGGCAATTCTTTATTGTTTTAGGTATTGATTCGTTCCAAGGCTTAGCCCAAGAATTAACAACAGATTCTAGGACTACCCACTGATTAAATTTAAAACTACAACCTTTTTTAAAATGCCACTCTTTGAATCAATAGTCAAGCCTACTGGAAAGTTGACTTACATTATTATAAATCACTCAGCAGTAGCATGGCTGTTTTTCCAGCCTGGCCAAAGGTATTTAATGCCAGGAAAAAGGAGTCATTATAAATCAATGTAAAATACTGGAATAAACATACAGAGAGAGAGAGACATATGCCTTAACATTTAAAACAAGGCAGATCAATCTCTTAAATGGCTTAAATTAAAGTACATTAGATTTTGATGCATTTGTAAAAGTGCCTCTTGGCATTTGCCAGATACTTAGCAACCAACCTAGTAGACAAAGTTGTAGTTCAGATTATCTTCCTAAACAAAAGCGTCACCTAAATATTGGCCATTCTGTGTTTGTAAGTAAGTGGGTGCTTTATTATTTCTTCTCTTTTAGATTCATGGATACCTTAAAAGAGACCAAGCCTCCTACCAACCCCACCACCATCATTCCCTGCTGCAGCTGCAGTAAAGTTGGTCAACTGAGTGCAACAGATCACACATCTGTTTATTGTGTCCAGCTTTTTATGGAGATGAGTTGGCAGGGTGTTCGTATGCAGCTGGTTTACTTGCTGCTTCTCTGCCTATTGTCAAACAGTAGTATGCAGGACATACTCTCAGCTGTGCATTATAATTCCATTTAATGACGTCAAAGTCTGCCGGGAAAAAGTAGACGGGAGTTCTGAGAAGTAAATAATATAAACACACTCGTTTAGAAAATGACCCACTATTGTTTAACAAATCCAAAGGGAAGTCATTCCTGAAGACTAAACCATCTTTGATATGCCATCAAGATGTCTTTGCCTGTGACTGCCAACCTATTTCTAAACAGACCATTTTTTAAAAAAAATTATGTATGAAATACACAAAATTAAAAAAAAATAGGAATAAGTATAACTGGAAATATTTCACAATATTTCTGTCTGCTAAAAAAAAAGTGCCACCTCTATTATTTTTTTCAATTTTTTCCAGACTTCCACATTCAACGTTAGCAAGTGATGGTGTTCTCTCAAAGGTTGACTCAGCCTTCCATCCTTTCTAAGGTAGGTAAAATGAGGACCCAGATTATGGGGGCAATAAGCTGACTTTGTATAAATATACAAAAGTATGAAGGCTATTGCTTAACACACTGTAAGCCGCCCTGAGTCTCCGGAGAAGGGCGGCATATAAATTAAATTTTTTTAAAAAAGCATTGGAAGGACGTCAAACTGAGAAAGACAGAAATGTGACAGGTTTTTCTTTATAGGAAGCTTTCAAGCAAAAGTTGGACAAATATTTCTTTGGGATTCTAGAGCTCTATCAGCTTTTCCCTTTCTGCCACTAGGCATCATCAGCTTTCCTACTTACCAAGATTAACTTTACGGCCAGTTGTGGAATTCAGATTTTTTAATACCGGTTCTGTGGCCGTGGCTTGGTGGGTGTGGCAGGGGAAGGATACTGCAAAATCTCCATTCTCACCCCACTCCAGGGGAAGGGTACTGCAAAATCTCCATTCCCTCCCCACTCCAGGGGAAGGATACTACAAAATCTCTATTCCCTCCCCACTTCAGGGGAAGGATATTGCAAAATCTCTATTCCCACTCCATTCTGGGGCCAGCCAGAGGTGGTATTTGTCTACTCAAACTACTCAAAAATTTCCACTACTGGTTCTCCAGAACTTGCTGAATTTCACCCCTGCTTTATGCTGAAACAAAGACCTTGGATTAAATGACATGTAAAGAAATAGACAATCCACAGCAACCCTACTGACTGAGCCGTACCTTTCAACTGAGCAGCAACTTCAAGGAAAGACTGCATCACCACCAGAGAGACAGTTTCCCCTGTAATGAGAACAGGAAAAGTAACCTAGTATTTCAGATACCAAAACTCAAGACATGAAGATTCCTAGTCCATATCAAAAAAACCCTCAACTTTCTTCTGACAACATGTTTTATATAAGACAAAGTATCCAGGAATTCCAACAAATGCACAGGTAAGGTGCTACCTGGTACAAATTCAAGGGTGATTTGATGGCTGTACCGAAAAGATTTGAACTGGTTGCCAATAGTTATTGGGCACAATTTAAGGTATTAGTATTAATCCCTAAAGCCTTAAATAGCTAATGGACAAACTATATAGTTCTAAACCTCAAACGCCTAGACTGATGGACCCAATTGGGTTCCATAAGGGGTTTGGGATTTTCCCTGAAGATCTGGTGGGCAATTCAACGAAGGTCTTAGCCACTGGTTGGAATGGGCAGATGGGTGAGACTTTGGACTGATAACTTTTATCTGGCTTCCCCATGTGCACAGATCTCAAGTTGCACCTTGGTTCTCCAAAAGAACTCTGAGGGATGAAGCATCAGGTGACAGTGAGTTCTAGTCCTGCCTTAGGCATGAAAGCCAGCTTGATGACTTTGGGCCATTCTCTCTCAGTCCAACTAATCTCATAGGGTTGTTGTTGTTGTAGGAAAAATAGGAAGAGGGAGGAGTAGCAGGTATGTTGGTGGCCGTGAGTTATTTATGATGATAATAAAGGTGGGAAATGAATGAATGAATGAATTATACAATATAGTACAGTATATCTCACAAAGCTAAAAGGGGAGGAAGGGGAAAGACATTCAGACTTGCAAGACTCTTGTTACTATAACCTTTTATAAAAGTGGCTTTAGCATGCATAGTTTTGATTTCCTATTCTGGTTTACCTCAGAGGGCTGACAGATACCATCAATCACATTATCCTTCTGGAGTGGCCATTTTTTGGTGGTTCTCCTCCATTTCTCCACTTTGGTATATCAAAGAGGACCTTTTCCTGATGGTTACCAAGCTATGAAATTTAACTCTCTCAGGATATGCGTTTGGTTCTTGCCTTTTCCATGTTCAGAGAATACATTTTTGTCCAATTTTTATTTCTTAATTAATTCTAATGTTATGTTATTGTTATTTGGTTTTTTTTAAAAAAAATAGCTCTCTTTAAATAGTAAAACGGGATATATTTTTAATGAATGAACAGGCCTGTCTTTGGCTTCTACTGTTTTGCCCTTAGAGAGTGAGGAGCCCAGCTAGTCAGAACAGAACATGCAAATAAAGTAGAAGATTGCCCAACTGCCAGCACTCATAAGACTGGAACGGCAGCAAAGAGCTCATAAAAACGTATTTTTGTGGAATGAGGCAGGACGGATGGAAGGATATGTAACCCAAGAGCAATGCCAGGAGATAGGGCCAATACACTTGTATTTTATCTATTTTATAACACTTTTGGGATTCTTTTGGACTGAAAGGCAGGATCAGACTCAAGTAAACAAGGGCCCTGCTGGATCCTAATAAAGTTCCAATAAACCCAGCATCCTGTTTCCCTGAAATTATCCACATATGTTTCTATAAAGCCTTTCCTCTTATTGTACCACAGGACATAGTCTTTAGAGATAACTGCCAATGAACATAAAGGTTTCATAACCAATTGATATAATGCAGATTATTGTTCTTCATTTAAACATTTCAAAATATTTTATTATTGTTATTTATTTGACAGGTTTATATCCCGTCTTCATCCAAGAGCTGAACACAGCATTCATAGCGCTTCCAAGTTTTCCAACAGGCAACTCTTCATGGTAGATGGGCTCAAAGACAGTGACTGACGCAGGTTCACCTGGTAAACTCTCCTATCCAAAGGTAGATGTGAAAATGGGTTTCCCCAATTGTAGAGTGGATTGTGTCCAATCCACTCTATTTTGGTTCTCCTCTTTTGGCAGTGAAATCCTGCTCTTACTTGGACTTTCTACCAGAGGTTTCCAGCACGACTATGAAGAACTGTGTCATGCCCAAGCCCAACGATGACCCAATGAAACCAGTAGGGTCCAATCCTTTATTTGCTCATACCTAGCAGACAGAATCTTGCCAAACTAAAGCCATAACTTTCTAACCTACTAGGTATAGCCTGAGAGATTCTAGGGTGTGGCTACCATGCATCTCTTCCTCTTCCCCCGCCCCTCCCCCCCAGCTCAGGACTGTACATTATCTTGACCTGGGCGTTTCTCTGATAAGATTTACTGCCTCGTCCCTGAAAAAGCTCTGTGTTGCCAAAACTCTTCTCCACTCGTTTTCCTGGTACACATTCCATCACAAACAGCCTCACCTATCATATTTGTATGACCGCCCATCTCACAAGAGCATGACTCTTGGCAATGTACATCAATGTGCTTCAATAATGCCACAACAGCCACAACCTTGCAATCAAAAGTGAGCAAACTAAACACTTAAAAAAGCTTAAATTCTAAAGAGCACTACAGCAAACAGAAGACACCAAAACCCACTGCACAATCCCTTGCAAAATCTGACTTACAGCTGGCATAGAAGAGCACTGCTGTGTGGTTGGTCTCTGCCAGAATTGAGAGGAAGGATTCTTCTGTCAGGGTATGAATGTCTTCCAGGGGGAGTTCACGCTTCCGATCTCTGACAACAGATTCCACCACCTCATCATCCTGAATTTCTGCAAAGCAGATGCACATTCCGATTTGCAAGAGGGACAAGGGGCAGAGAAAAGGTACTTGTATTATGCATTGGACTGAATACACTCTGAGGAAAAATGATGGAAAAATGAAAAATGAGACTGTTTTCTTGGCAGCCATCACTAGCTTCAGGTTTTGTAGGTTTCTTAGCATGAGGTTCACAGTGGACCTCCACCCAAACAGACCTGCCTCTTGTTCCTCACCATCACCATCACTGCCTCTTTGCTTGCCCTCTTCTTCTTGAGGATGTCCTTGGGGTTTACTAGACATCGTTGAACTTAACTCCCAGCATCCCTTACTAGTGGCCATCCTCCTAAGGAAGAGTAGTATAGGAGATGACCAGTCTGAGGGAAGGGTCAAATAAATCATCAGTCATGAGTCCCTTCATGCCCACAGGAAATCCAGCCCACCATGAATTCCTTATTTACCGCTAAATTGCTTTAACTGCTAGTAATTCAGATTCTCCTAGTGAGCTTAAGCTTACAATAAATCTTTATACGCAATTGAACTGCATGGATCTCCTGATTTCCCTGATGCTTGACAAGTAGGCCAGAAACTGACCCACACTGTATGGTTTGAGCTTAGGAGGAGAAGGCAACACAAATGGCCAAGGCTGCTCCTTATCCTTGCTTCTGTCACCACTTGAGTGTTCAGTGAGGCCCACTGAAAAGGTCACAGGGACAAGAAGAAAGAAGAGCGGTAGCTTTGGAGAACAGCAATGGGATACCTCTGAATTCTGGCAGGTAAAACAATGCCAATCTCTGACTTCAATCCAAGGTGAAAGGAGGCCGCTGGACTAAGATGGTGCATAAGAGTACCAGCGTGCCTACCATCCCTGTCCTAATGTTCCCTTTACTTGTATTTATTTTATGTATTCAATTCATGCTTATACCTATATATATTATCTAATATGTACTCGACAAAATAAATAAATAAAATAAATAAGATTTCTCATCAGAAAATGAGAAGCAAAAGACTGCCCAGTAGGAAAGCCTCTTTAAGAATATACTAAAAGAAATGACATGGCTAAAGAATAGCCAAGAATTATTAAAAAGGAGGAATATCAGCTGAAGTTAAGAGATCATGAGATGATTGCCTTCCCTCTTGCTAAAGTTTTGGAAGTGCAGTTAGGTTACTTAAAAGGGAGAACTGTAAAAAGAGCCTCCAAAATGTCTTGGAGTAAGTAGGCACATCTAATATATGATCTATCATTAGTGCTCAAAAATAATCATTGCTTATCTGGGGAAAAGCTTGCCTAGACACAAAATGGTCCTATCATAAAATGTCCATTTTCAAGAAGGCAAACTGCTGAATCTGTTCCCTAATACCCACTTTCCCTCCAGGATACTATGAACACATTGTAAAAAAAAAAGACATCTTTTTGTGCTGCCAATGGGAACCATTACTAACAAAATACTAGGCAGCAGTCACTTATTTTCTAAGAACAGCTCTTAAGACCTATGAGGAATCCCAAGGGAATTCTGGGAAATAAATGATTTGGAAATTGCTTTCCAGCAAGGGCAGTGCAAATGCTAGTGGCCTCTGATGCCAATACCGACCCTGGTTTGGTTATATGCTGCCCTCTAGCTGGACCAATATACAATAATATGTAGAAACAGTGTGACTGTAAAACAATTGTGCAAATAATTTGCTCATCTCTGGTGAATATGGAATCCATGCAGGCTAGCAGGAAAGGATTTTTTTGTGTCAAAATCAGCATTTGGGGCATGTTAGTTTAACTATCAAGTTATAGAAGGATGGCAATGAAATGTGTTACCGATAAAGGAGAGTATTTGTAGCTCAGGGTTGAAATGAAGGGTTCCTGGCGCTCTCTGAGCTTGGCTGTTTTCTTGCAGATGTTTCAATACCCAAACTAGGTAGCATCATCAGTGCTAGCAGATGACAGCAGCTATCTGCAGATTATCTTTAATATGCAGATGATGTACCTACTTTGGGTAATGAAATATCTGCAAGAAAACAACCTTATCAGAGAGCACCAAGGACCCCTCAATGAAATGTATATCAAACAGGCTAGTGAATACAATAAGAATATTTTTTTTACCATTCTTTTAATCAGAAAGCAAAGAAACAAATTGGTGAAAATGTAATAGGTCAAAGACACTTCTGAGGAATCTTAATTACCTTGTTCATTGTTCTCATTCTCCCCTCCCTCCTCTTCCTCTTCCTCTTCCTCTTCATAAACCTCTTCTGCCTTATTATCCAGACTAGGTTTGCTCTGCTCACCATTCTTCACCAATGCTACGATTTCATCTGCATCTTTCAATGTGAGGTATTTAATAGGCATATCCTGCAGAGATGCAAATATCCAAAAATGTGGCCCAAATAGGATGTATAGGACAGTCCAGATTTCAACTGGTAACTCAATTGTTCAGCACACCACACACTCAGAAGGGTGCTGAAGTAAGGCATGGGAATTATTATAGCTCTTATAAACAAATGGGTTTCTATTATTGAATATTGATTTTCAGATCAAATCTCCAACTCTCAGATGCATTTTGACTGACACTGTTAAAAGCTGTCTGGAAATATTCCAGGGTTATCATCACCAATAAAAAATACATTACTAGTATACACTCTATAACACAGAACAGCTAAAGCAGCAAATTTTATGTGCATAATTCTGGAAGTAAGCAGGAGCATTTCCTTTCCAGCAGACAAGGCTAGGATTGCAAAATAAATTAAAAAGTTAGTCCGAAATAACAACTATGACCACTTACCTCCTCAACTGTCTTCATAGCCACATTAAATCGGGAAGAAACATCCAGACCAACAGAATTCCTTTGAATATATAAAAGTTTAAGTTATGAATTACACTACTGAATTACATTTTTGTAACAGTTTCAGAGAGATAAGTGAGAAATATTGTATCAGACCACAGGTTTGTGTTCAAGTTATTCAAAACTTCTTTGTATAAAAACAAATGCTCCATGAAAAACAATTAGCATCTCAGACAGATTAAATGAAACATCTTTTGGCCCAATGTGCTGAGCTGTGGTGGTACAGTGGTTAGAGTGCAGTACTGCAGGCTACTTCTGCTGACTGCCGGTTGCCTGCAATTCGAATCCCACCAGGCTCAAGGTTGACTCAGCCTTCCATCCTTCCGAGGTCGGTAAAATTAGGACCCAGATTGTTGGGGGCAATATGCTGACTCTGTAAATCACTTAGAGGGGGCTGTAGAGCACTGTGAAGTGGTGTATGAGTCTAAGTCATAGGTCTTCAAACTTGGCAGCTTTAAGACTTAAAGCTGCCAAGTTTGAAGACCTCTGGTCTAAGTGCTACTGCTATTATCCACGTTTATAGATATAAGGGAGAAAGTGATGGTCTTATCTACAAATGCAGCTAAAGTATTAACCAGTTTGTTAAAATTCATGGAATTCAGCTTCTTTTTGTCTTAATTAGACTTAGACATAGAAGCATAGGGCTGGAAGGGGCTTTGGAAATCTTCTAATCCATCTCCCTTTCCAAGGCAAGAGTCCTTTTATCATCCCAGACAAATTGTTATCCAATGTTTTCTTGAAGACCTCCAGCAATGGAGCACCCACAATTCTGGGATGCAAGCTGTTCTATTGATTAATTGTTCCAACTGTCAAGAAATTTCTCCTTAGTTCCAGGTTGGATCTCCCTTTGATGAGCTTCCAGCCATTGCTCCTTGTCCTACCCTCAGGTGCTTTGGAGAATAAGTCAACCCACTCTTCTCTGTGAAAACCCTTTAAGTTGTTTTGCTTGACTGACTCTCTCACTCCACTTGTCCTTAATCTCTAATTTCTCTCATCTATCCAAATGTTCTTTCACTGTGACAAATTTCCTCTTGGGCCTGAGATCAAACTCTCATGAGTCCAGGTACACCTCCAGTTCCTTTGGTTCTGCCAAGAGTATTCCCAACAAAACTCTTAGTAAAATATATGGAAGCTCCCTCCTTGGCTACTTACACATGTATGCAGAGATAGCAAAAGGTACCCAGCCACAGACTTCACTGGGAAGTCCAGTCATGGCATCCAGGGTTACCTGCTTTATAAAAAGAATTGTTTCATATTGCTTTTACTTGCTTCCTTCGAGCAATACTTGGGGATTTATTTTTTATTTTATTTTATTTATTTATATTTATATGCCGCCCTTCTCCAGAGACTCAGGGCGGCTTACAATTCATTAAGCAATAGCCTTCATACTTTTGTATATTTATACAAAGTCAGCTTATTGCCCCCGCAAACCGGGTCCTCATTTTACCCACCTTAGAAAGGATGGAAGGCTGAGTCAACCTTGAGCCTGGTGAGATTAGAACCTGCAGTAATTGCAGGCAGCTGGATGTTAAATGCTGCCTTAATAGGAGGCATTAGCCTGCTATGCCACTCAGGCTGTGCACTCAAATTGCACATTAGACAGACAACTGTATATACATAATAGAGCACAAGTAAACATTACTTGTGCACCAGCGTGAAAGTAACAGAACCACATGGAAGCCAAAGAAGCTCAAACTTTCTCTTATTTAGATTCAGAGACCTATTTACCATCATCCCTGCATGAAGTACTGTGGAATGATCATATTAATTATTTTGCTTTGATTTAAAGCAAAGTAAAATTAAATTGACTTTTGTGTCCTGATCCTTCCCATTACTTTTGGAAGTATGTTTCCAGCAAAGCCTTCTGCCTGCCATTCCTAACACTAACACATACACACACACCAACTAAGGTATATGACCTCTCGCTAAACTGAAATTAGAAAGATAAGCAGGTGTGGATTCTGTCTGGTGCAGCTACATTTATTTTCTGGTTCATTTTACATTCCTAACAAAACAACCCATTTTGCCAAAGTTGTAAATGAAACTTTCAAAAGCTGTACTGTAGCACCACCTGGTATTTCTTGCCATATTGCAGCTATCCTTCGGTGGGCAACTTCTGCCATCCCAGAAGTGGCTAAATTTCAACTCCCAGCAGTCTTTGAATGTAATGATTAGGGTAAGGGGTGCTGAAAGTTGTAGTGCAACAACTTCTGGCCAATTATAAATGCAAATGATAGAATAGAAGAGAAGAGAAGAGAAGAGAAGAGAAGAGAAGAGAAGAGAAGAGAAGAGAATAATAGAGTTGGAAAGGACCTTGGAGGTCTTCTAGTCCAACCCCCTGCCCAGGCAGGAAACCCTACACCACTTCAGACAAATGGTTATCCAACATATTCTTAAAAATTTCCAGTGTTGGGGCATTCACAACTTCTGCAGGCAAGTTGTTCCATTTACTAATTGTTCTAACTGTCAGGAAATTTCTCCTTAGTTCTAAATTGCTTCTCTCCTTGATTAGTTTCCACCCATTGTTTCTTGTTCTACCCTCAGGTGCTTTGAAGAATAGTTTGACTCCTTCTTCTTTGTGGCAGCCCCTGAGATATTGGAACACTGCTTTCATGTCTCCCCTAGTCCTTCTCTTTATCAAACTAGATATACCCAGTTCCTGCAACCGTTCTTCATTTGTTTTAGCCTCCAGTCCCCTAATCATCTTTGTTGCTCTTCTCTGCACTCTTTCTAGAGTCTCAACATCTTTTTTACATCATGGCGACCAAAACTGAATGCAATATTAGAATTCTAATGATGTTAGAATTATTTCACAAGCAGAAGCCACAAAAGCCCAAATGGTATGAATGCATATTTCAATATGCACTTTCATTTTTATAGCAAATATTCAGTAGTTTAAAGCAGTGGTGGAATTCAAATTTTTTTACTACCGGTTCTGTGAGCGTGGCTTGATGGGCGTGGTGTGGCTTGGTGGGTGTGGCAGGGGAAGGATACTGCAAAATCTCCATTCCAACCCCACTCCAGGGGAAGGATACTGCAAAATCCCCATTCCCTCCCCACTCCTGGGGAAGGATACTGCAAAATCCCCATTCCCTCCCCACTCCTGGGGGAAGGATATTGCAAAATCTCCAGTCCCACACCACTCTGGGGCCAGCCAGAGGTGGTATTTGCCTACTCAAACTACTCAAAATTTCCGCTACTGGTTATCCAGAATCTGGTGAATAGCACCCCTGGTTTAAAGTCTTTCAGTCATATAACCAATGGTTAGTGAAGACTGACAGTCACGAATAAAATTTCAGTAAGCTAATGGTTTGACTAATAGCTCATTCTCCTCTCCCGGCTTAACTGCAAACTGATCAAATTATGAAAGATAAGCAAGTCTATTCAGCTCTTGCAGAATTCATCTTTTATTAATTTCAGCAGGGTTCTCATGTTGGGAACTCATGCTTTCCTATTTGCTCTGACAAGATGTTGCATTGCTGATGTTGTTTAATCACAGGAATGAGCATTACTACAGGAACACCTGCCCACCTATAGTCTGTTTCAGTCAAACCAATCCTATTTGCTAGGAATGAGGACTGTAATCAAACACTTCTTGCAGACATCTGTTTGGGAAGGGAAACAATTAAGATTCAGGCACCCAGGTTAATTTCTTAAGCCATGTCTTTTTTAGCTTTGGGAACCTTAAGATGTGTAGATTCTGAGAGTTGAAGTCCACTTGAAGTTGCTAAGGTTGTGGAACATTGTCCTAAGCAAAATGATAGGCTTCAACCTTAGACATGTTTGATTGGAAGTAAGCCCCTCTTCTAAATCTTCCTAGGGATATCTGTGGAGGTTAGAAAGGTTGGCGGACCAAATTATCGAGATAGGCAGTCACAATCAAAGCTCAATCTCTTATTACATGTGTGTGGGAGGCATCATACGCACATAAACAGCCTCCCCTTTTTAATGAGCTTTAACTGGAGCTTCAATTTAATTGGAGCTTCAACTGTGCAGTAGAATTTGCCTCTGATTCCATCATGGATGCAAGTCTATAGAGATTCTCAGTCATCCAGGTCATGGTGTCCCAAAGGTACATTTTCAAAAGGCAACTGGACTTCATTTTTCCTTAACCATGTTTCGCTTCCCATCCAAGCCGTCTTCCATTTTGGAAGAAGCTTCTTTCCAAGCATTTTAGATGCGTCCAGTTGCCTTTCGAAAATGTTTTGGGACAACCATGACCTGGATGACCAAGAATCTCCATAGACATGCCTCCATGCTGATGCCCATGACACTTGCTGTGAGTCTGTGGGAATTTCCAACCTCAAGAATTGCACTGAGATAAGAACAATGGTGAGATAAGTTCTCCCCTCTCTTCTGCCTCCCCACTTTTTAATTCCAAAGGACCTTGACAAAAGGAGGACTCCTGCTTTCCCCAGCAACTGCCAGGCTACAGATTCAGCAATCCTCTTGTCCGCTTCCAAGGTCTCTTCCTGGCTCAGAATGAAAATCAGTGGGAGGCCAAGCTGGAGATGAGTAGTTGAAATCTTTTCAGGATCTACTGCAACTTCCACCTGGAGAAGAAACACCAGCATAAAAAAATCAACTGAGATGTACTGGAGGTGAACCATCAACTAGACAAGATATAGAAGAAAAATAAATGGGCAGGACAAACTCCACCACAAAAGCAGTGTTTTTTACGTGGATAGTTTCTAATAAATATATTTCCTTGCCAAGACTTTCCTTCCTTTCCTGGAAGGAAAGGATGCTGTATTATTTTGGACCTTGGTCCTGCTACTCATTGATGAGACCAAAATATGATTTTATTCCACTATTTAAAGACAAAGGCAGAAATTTTAGCACATAGGCTGGGTTCACTTTAATCTGATTCCAACCCTGAACAAGAGCAAAAGATGTTTTCAGAAAGTGAGTCCTGGACCCAAATGCAAATACCTCTTTGATATTTTTTGCTACTTGATAAAAATAACCAGGTCTTAAAATTAAAAAATAAAAATAGGTCTTTTTCAAAAATCACTAAATGTGGTGAAACAGAACGTATTTCCATCCATTCCTCATCCCTTTTCTTTCTTGCACCTTTCCCAACATTAGAGATTTTTCTAAAGATCTGGGTCTTTGCGTAAACATGCCCGAAATAGGTTAATCTGAGCCTGATCATTTGTGCCACAAATAAGAATTCTGGGTTTATTTGATCAATGATTCATTTGTTTGTTTCCTTGGTTGTCCATGATATTTTCAGGATTCTTCTCCAACACCAAAGTTCAGGAGTGTCAATACTCTTTCTTATCTTGCTTCTTCAAAGTCCAACATTTGCTTCCGTACAGCATCACAGGGAATACCGTGGCTTACATGGTAGTTTTGCACCATTTTACAACCTTTCAAGCCACAGCTGTTAAGTGAATCATTGGAAGTGTTCAAGTTAGTCACATGGTTGTTAAGTGAAGGTCTCCAGAGGTGACATGACCCCAGGACACTGCAACCGTCATAAATATGAACCAGTTGCCAAACATCTGAATTTTGATCATGTGACCATGGGGATGCTGCAATGGTCATAAGTGTGAAAAATGGTCATAAATCACTTTTTTCAGTGTTGTTTTAACTTTGAATAGTCAGTAAATGAACTCTCTCTCTATGTGTGTGTATACCTATGTGTATCTATATCTATCTATCTACCCATCTATCTATCTCTATCTGTATATCTCTATCTATGGTATGTATATCCATCTATCTATCTATCTCTATCTCTATCTATGGTATGTATATCTATCTATCTATCTCTATCTCTATCTCTGGTATGTATACCTATCTCTATCTCTATCTATGGTGTGTATATCTATCTATCTCTATCTCTATCTCTGGTATGTATATCTTATCTATCTATCTATCTATCTATCTATCTATTTCTGTCTGTATATCTCTATCTATGGTGTGTATATCTATCTATCTCTATCTGTATATCTCTATTTCTATCTCTATCTATGGTATGTATATCTATCTATCTATCTATCTATCTCTATCTGTATATTTCTATCTCTATCTATGGTATATCTATCTATCTATCTATCTATCTATCTATCTATCTATCTATCTATATCTGTATATCTCTATCTATGGTAGGTCTGTCTGTCTGTCTGTCTGTCTGTCTGTCTGTCTGTCTATCTATCTATCTATCTATCTATCTATCTATCTATCTCTCTATCTATCTATCTAATAAACAAGGGGAGCGTATACAGCCTTGTCTCATTCCTTTGCCAACCTGGAACCAATCTAGTTTGCCATGTTCTGTCTATATCATGGCTTCCTAATCTGTATATGTTTTTCAAGAGGACAGTGAGATATTCTGGGGTTCCTATTTTTGTAAGCACATTCCAGAGCTTGATGCGATCGGCACAATTGAAAGTCTTTTTATAATCAATGAAGCACTTACTGATTTCTTTTAGGTATTTGTTCACTTTCTCAATTATCCAGCATGTATTAGCAATAATGTTTCAATTAGGGGAATGAATAATTGTACTTCAAAACATCATGGGCATTATTTCAGATGATAATAAGCTTTTATTTTAAGGTTACCTCACTTCTTACTTATACTTTTCCTCTTGACATAATATCTTTGTCATTGGGAAGGCATTATGTTCATTCACTTAGAAGATCAGCTAATAATAAACAATTAAAATATTATTTATCAGTAATTGGGAAAGATTGTGAGGAGGTTTGAGAAAGAAATGGGAAGAATGCCAGCCATTAACAATTCAAAGATGGAATGGGGTGAATTAGTAGTTTATCTCAATCCAACTTGCTATTATTTAGGAAGAAAAGACTGAAATTGAAACAAAGGACTAGAGCAGGGGTGAAATCCAGCAGGTTCTGACAGGTTCTGGAGAACCGGTAGCAGAAATTTTGAGTAGTTCAGAGAACTGGCAAATACTACCTCTGGCTAGCTCCAGAGGGGGGTGGGAATGGAGATTTTGCAATATCTTTCCCCCAGGAGTGAGGAGGGAATGGAGATTTTGCAGTATTCTTCCCCTGGAGTTGGGTGGGAATGGAGATTTTACAGTATCCTTCCCTGGAGTGGGGAGGGAATGGAGATTTTGCAGTATTGTTCCCCTGCCACGCCTATCAAGCTACACCATGCCCACCAAGCCATGCCCACAGAACCTGTAGTAAAAAAAAATGGATTTCATCACTGGACTAGAGTGATAGGATTAGAAGCAGCCCCTCACCCAAGATCCAACACAGGACGAAAGCCATTAGCTACAATATGAATTGCCCAACACCCTTTCAGAACACAAGCCCCTTCATTGCACCACCCCCAGAACAGTTAAAACTTCAAAGTCACAGAAACCTATAAAGATCCATCTGCTCATTCAATCATTTGCTCAGCTGACCCAGAAATGCACACTGTCTTCATAGTTCTGTTCAATAAACCAACTTTCTAATCAGCCTCCATATTATTTCCAGCTTCTTTCTCCCAGCTTGGAACTGAAGCAGATGGATTTTTCTTTCCACAGCCTGATTCTGTTTTCTACCTCAAATCATGGCATTTTAGAAGTCTGTATTTATTGCTTCCTTGATCCTGCCTTGCTATGAGATTTCTGATAATAACATTTCATCCGCAGATAGCGTAAAACTTAACTTGATTCTGTTCAGTGATAAAATCAACGAAGCTCCTTTTCTGTGTTTCACCACAGAATAATTGTCACAATGACAACCGGTGTTTTGCTTTCCTCAGCTTCAAAACACTAGGAATGATGTAGGCAACAGCATATATTTATCTATTTCTATAACTGAAATGTGGGCTAAAAACAACTACAGTGTAGTCCTTGATATGCAACCATAACAGAGCCTGTCCATTATGATCATATATCGTGATGATTGTAAAGCACGTCAGTCATGTGGCTGACACAATTTTATTACCTTGTGTTCAGTGGTCATTAAGCAAACACGAGAGTTATAAAATGAGCAGAGGAGTTGTTAAGCAAACCCATTGTTCGCTCTGGTGCATCTTTGCCAAAAACTGGAAGTAACTTCCAGTTTTCGGCAAAACCGTCATAAAATGCCATCCCACGACCACAAAACGCTGCAAATGGCCAAAAATGTGGTCATATTACCGAGTGCCCAAAGTGCTGTCACTTAACCACAGGGGGTTTTGTGGCCTGTCAGCCGCCGGCTCCTTCAACAACCAAATCAGATGTGGAAGAGGCGTGGGAGTCAGGGCCAGCATCAAGGCAACCTGAGAGCTCCGAGGGGGAAGAGGGAGTGGAGCTGACAGAGAGAGAGAGACAGAGGAGGAGCCTGGGCCGTCCATCAGCTCTCAGGTCTGGAGGTGGCTGATGAGGAAGAAGAGGAACAGCTGAGTCCAGTGCCTGACGTGCGGATGTACAGAAGGCAGAGGAGAGAAGAGTAGTGGAAATCCGTGGGCTGATCCTTGGGAAGGAAGAGCCACTGCTGCTAGTGAAGTCCCACCCTAGCTCTGTGGATAAAAGGCAGGGGACAGAGATGAACAGATGTGGCAGACAACTATTTATCTTCTGGCTGACCAGCCAGACTTGTTAGCCTATGATGAAAGAGAAACCTTTTGTTGGGGCTGCCGGCATTCCTAATTAAAGGAATCTTTAAGTTCACTTAAAGATTTGTTGTGTTTGGGGATCTGGGTCAGAAGAAGAAGGCCGGGGAGGGTGTCTGTCATAATCGGGTTGTAACTTCAAATGGTTACTAAGTGACCTGTCATAAGTCAAGGAGTACCTGTAGTGTATTGCCCATACTTTCAATTTCCTTTTTTCTTAAAAACAAAACAGGATTTTTCCCAGTTCCTTGAACATTTCCATTGATTCCACTAGCCCCACTTGATGTAAGTCTGCCCTGATATGCTTTGAAGGGACTTCAGAACACAAGAGGAACGTCAGAAAGAAGTCGTAGCTACTGTTCACCTACCACCAGAGGTTCCCCCATCAGCTTCAGGAACTTGTGGATGCTTAACGTAGTCAATGGCTCTTCCATCAGAGTCCTGAGGCATGGCTGTTCAGGATCCATGGCCACTTTACAGTGGCAAAAGAAGAGTTTTGAAGATGGCACCTCTGGCTCTTCACTGCTGAAGTGAGAAAACACAAACCCCAAAATGAGATGGCTTTGTCTGTCACATCCCAACACCTGGCTACGCTATGTATACGATGGAAGGCAAACAAGAAATAAGCCTTCTATCATATGTGAAAGGTCATTTTTGACACCTGGTCCAAATAGCTACCTCTATCAAAGCCTCAACTCCTTAATTCAGCAGCTCCTAACCTCTTGGTCACCAGGGACCGGTTCTGCAGAGAGGTTTTTCCATGGACAGGAGAGTTTCATGTACTGTCTGCATCCCACGGATGGGGCTTCACATATTTGAGTGGTTTCTGGCATGCCACAGACCAGTGCCAGTCTACGGACTGGGGATTGGGGACCCCTGCCTTAATTGACCCCTGCATTTTTAACAGATCTACAAAACTGGAGCCCAGTTACTCATCACTCCCTTCTTAGCATCACCGCCTTTACTTGGTCGGTGCTCTAAATCCAGTCATGACAGTAACCAAAGCAGAAATTATTGCATCTTAAGAGGATGAAGCTATCATTCTCATTGGCCACTGTGTGTGACATTTAATGCTAGCCTGAAGAGTTTGGTCTGATGCAGTTGGGCTCTTATACTCTTAGAGAAATGCATACCGGATGCTCTTCAGAACTGCCACTTCAGTAGTTAAGGCAAACTTCACTGAGCCATAAACAAATGCAGCCTCCATGAAGACTCGGTGCTCTAGGAAGAGAAAATATTTATTCATCAATTCCTCTAGATGACTAAAT
Organism: Ptyas mucosa; assembly: GCA_012654045.1. Lineage (NCBI taxonomy): Eukaryota > Metazoa > Chordata > Lepidosauria > Squamata > Colubridae > Ptyas > Ptyas mucosa. The sequence continues at coordinate 80,385,935 of WNWU01000001.1, forward strand.
CTTGTCTTTCTGTCTCCCATTCCCCTTTCCCTTTAAGACAGAAATGTAGAGCCTTTGGATATCTGAGCCTTTTCAAAAACAGCAACTGCTTGGTGATTTTTAAACTTAGAAAAAACAGTATTGAGCATAAGGAATATAATAGTAACTGCATTTTACAGATTAACAGAGTTGGAAGGGACCTTGTAGGTCATCTAGTCCAAACCTCCGCCCAAGCAGGAGAACCTACACCATTTCTGACAAATGGCAGTCCAATCTCTTCTTGAAAGTCTCAAGTGATGAAGCTCCCACAACTTCTGAAGGCAAGCTGTTCCATTGGTTGATTGTTTTGCATTTAATTTAATTCAAATTTAAAATTAACTTTGGAGGGTGTTTTTTAGAACTCTGAGGTACAGATAGTCCTTGACTCATGACCAAATTGAGCCCAAAATTTTTGTTGCTAAGTGAGACATTTGTTAATTGAGTTTTACCCCATTTTACGACCTCTCTTGCCATACTTGTTAAGTAAGTCACTACAGTTGTTAAGTTAGTAACAAGGTTGTTAAGTTAGTCTAGTTTCTCATTGACTTTGCTTGTCAGAAGGTGTCCAGAGGTGATCACATGACCCTGGGACACTGCAACCGTCATAAATATGAGTTAGTTGTCAGTTGTTGTCATCACATGACCATGGGGATGCTACAACAGTTCTAAGTGTGAAAAATGGCCATAAATCACTTTTTCAGTTCTGTTGTTAAACTTCAAACAGTTACTAAATGAACGATTGTAAGTCGAGGACTATCTGTACTCCAGAAATGAAGCACCTCTATTTTTATTGTAAAGTTACATTAACAGAATCTGGCAGGTCCAAAGGCACTTCTCCCCTCCTTTCCTTTTACTCTCTAGGCAGGATTCCTTCTGAAATGCTTCCCACGCTCTCCCTCCTCCTTCTGTGGGCTGAAATACCTTTTACATACCGGTTGTCCAGTCTGTGGCTCTTCCTCCTGTCACCTAAGATCATTCCCACATACTATTACAGTTCTTCAGTGTACCACTCCAAAGGCCAAGTGTACTCCTTCGTGTGGAAAACGTTAACAGACTCACTCCTGTCCTAAACCAACTTAATCCTGACTTTGCAAACTCCTGGCAAAATCTATCCATGTCAAAAGCTATTCATGTCCATGGCATGTACAAACAGACATAATATGTATCGTTTGCCTTTTATTGATCTACATATTACTCGTATATATTGCTTACTTCTTCTAGCCCAGTTCAAAATACAAGAGAAAACTATTAAGACAGCACTAAAAATAGAAAAACATTTAGCAGTAAAGTGGCATGTTAGTTCAAAGCAAAACGTATCACAAAAGCAGCAGCCCATGAATGATAGAAAGCTTTGGGAATGGATACCAGAGCTGTAGGATTACCTGCTGTCCCGACTGCTTGCACATATGCGAAAGCAAGATCGGACTGACCCTTCAGAGAGTTTTCTAAACGCTGAAGGTCCATCAGTGTTGAAATGTATTTCACTTCATTGAAGAGGAGAGCGCTGGGAAGAAAACAGGATGACCAACATGTGAAAACCCTCAGCAATAAAACAACCACCTGTATTTTAAGTAGAAGGGAACCAGGGGTGAAATGCTCCCGGTTCGGAGCAGATCACCCGATCTGGTAGCGATGGAGGCGGGTGATTCAGAGAACCAGTAGCAAAAATCCCTGCCCCCCCCCATGCCCAGGTGAGCCGCACAATCATCAAAGACTTTTTTTTTTTACTTTTAAAAGCATTTTTTCTATAACCTCTTTGGCCGAAAAAATGCTTTTAAAACTAAAAAAAAAAGCCTCTAATGATCGCGCGGCTCACCTGGGATCCTCAAAGGCTTTTAAAAGAAAAAAACCTTTTTTTTTCTTTTAAATGCCTCTGATGATCCAAGCTGAGTTGCCTGATCGTCAGAGGCATTTAAAAGAAAAAAAGTCTCTGCCGATCAGGCAACTCAGCTGGGATCGTCAGAGCCTTTTGAAAGCATTTTTTTTACAACCTCTTCGCCAAAGAGGTTGTAGAAAAAATGGTTTTAAAAGAAAAAAAATTGGCCACGCCCACCCAGTTACATACCCCCCCCACCAAGCCACGCCCACAGAACCGGTAGTAACAAATTTTAGATTTCACCACTGCCTATAACCTAATGCCCATTATATTACTGTATGATTTAACAAACATGCATATACTTCCTTCTTGATGGCCTTCCAGCTGGTTCCTTCTAAAAACAGCTAAATGAATTAGGAAACTTTGTATTAAAAGAAAACAAGCTGTGGTCTACAAATCAGAATTTATGGCTTCTTATTCTGAGAAACCCATGAAAATAATGAACTGTAGCTTCAGATTCAGCTTGCTAGACACAAGGATGTGTGAATTCATTCAAGTCCAGTGAGGTCTACTTTTGAGTTTGTTTGCTTCGGTGCCTTCAAGGTAGTATTGACTCCCAGATACTACTTGGAAAAGTCCTTGCAGTTTTCTTGAGAAGATTTCAGAAGTGGTTTGCCATTGCCTCCTTCCTAGAGCTGAGAGGGAAGGACTGGCCCAAGGTCATCCATTCATGGTGAATGGACTAAAATTCTTGGTCTCTCAATTTTGGAGTCTTAACCACTGCACTGGCTATCTTTACTTTGTTAGTAAGGCAGTATTCCGGTCCCTATTAAGTGATTCATTTTTACATAGAACGTTAAAAAAAAACACCTAATGGTGTAACCCAACACTCCAATGGGTTCTGAACCCAGGCCATTGTGATTACTGGGCAGGAATTTGGCTTGTACATCACCACAGGGTGGCACCCAAAGAAAGGGTAATAAAGAACAATATGGAACTCAGCTTGGAAGGATTGTCACATGTCATTGCAAACATTTGGCAGCATTTAACATCCAGCTGCCTGCAATTACTGTAAGTTCGAATCTTACCAGGCTCAAGGTTGATTCAGCCTTCCATCCTTTCTAAGGTGGGTAAAATGAGGACCCGGTTTGTGGGGACAATAAGCTGACTTTGTATAAAATATACAAAAGTATGAAGGCTATTGCTTAACGCATTGTAAATAAATAAGTAAATATAAATATAAATATATTATAAATAAATATAATATAATATAATATAATTAAATATAAATAAATAAATATAAATAAGAATAAAAATTTAAAAAAAATAAATTTCAATGAAATAAATCCAAGTCTATTTAAGAACCACGAGGTCAGATCTTCATTGCAAGCGCCTGCCAAAGACTCCTTGCTCTGTCATTTTTCTGCTTCATTCCTAAAACCCTGCTGTCTTCTGGAGCTCTCTCTGGTCATGTCTCATGAACCAGCTGAGACCAACTATCTGCTTTCCACAAAAAATGAAAAGCAGCTCATTAGGGAAAAAAAATAATAACATCAGGAAATACCCCAAAGAAGAAAATTTTAACTGTTAATTTGTTTTAATATTTGTTTTAATTGCATTTGTATTTAGCTTTGTTTGCTGCCTTGAATAAAGGTAGAATGACCTTCTTCTTCTCATCTTCTATTTCTCTTTTTACTATGTCAGGTGTTGAGGGAGATACTCTTGCTTTTCTGAAAGCCCCAACTATTGTTATTTGCAGGCAGGATGTATATTGAGTAAATAAAGGACAGAGAACTTACAAAAGTACATTTGCCACAATGGCATCCAAGCTGAACAAGGCATCTATGGCAAGTTCACGGACCAACACACGATCCCTGGAAAATAAGATAAATGCTTCAAGCAGCTGGCAGCTTCTGTAAGAACAGTGAACACTGTCTATCACAGAGGTCTTCATTCTGGGAGTTGAAGTCCACAAGTCTTAAAGCTGCCAAGTTTGAAGACCTCTGGTCTATCACATCTACATCTTTGGGATGGTGGGAGTCAGACTTCTTTAGTTTCCACCGGGGGTGCCAGTGAGCCTTCAATATTCCCAGTAACATGCAAAATGGAAGCAAAGCTACTCAATGCCATCTCAACATGTGTTTCTGTTGCCTGGAGCAGTTGTTATCAAAAGTTGTCCAGACTAAGAGGTGACCCCTTGATCTTTCAAGAACCCTCAGAACCAACCCTTTTCTCAAATGGTTGAGAAAAGTTGATCTGACCTGCTATAGATCCATATGTCTGAAGGCTGAATGCCTACGGAGATTCTCAATCATCCAGGTCATGGTTGCCCCAAAGGTGCTTTTTCAGAAGTTCACATTCTGGACAGAGAGGACCCCTGGTTTGAAAGAGAGGTCAAAGAGACTGCCTATGTTAAGATTGAACAGCCCTCTCTCAACAGAGGAAGAAGGATACAATCCTACCTATCTCCGATTACAACTCAGTCAGTAGTCCCAAGAAAGCTCCACACTCATTTGCACACTGATTTGGGTGACCTGAGGATATAGATAAATCCCCAGGTGGTCTCAACAGCTCTCAAAGTACTAATGACCAGATCACTGCAAAGAATATAAATCCTTCTATTCCCCAGAACTGAAGAAGCTTCTCAGATGAGAAGCGAAACGTTTTCAAGGAAAAAAAACAAGAAAGTCCAGTTGCCTTTTGGAAAAGCACCTTTGGGTCTGAGGGCTGAAGCTTGCAAGATGGGAAACAAAGAACCTAAGAGAAGATAAGATCATTATGTAAACACAAGACAGGCTGCTAGAGCCTCCAGGCCATACTATTTAGTTAATATACCCCTTGATAAAACTACTTAAATTGGTGATCCTCACCACATCTGATAGCTTCGATGTTTGGTGGTCTAGTTACAAAATCAATACTTCTCTTATTAGAACTGAATAGCTTTGAAATTCACTACTGGAATTCTAATGTTGGGAGAGAAAAAAAATGGCATGTTTTTGTACACTGCGTTCACAACCTAATGGTTTATTTAATGAAATAGGGTATTTCAGCAAAAAAAAAAAAATGTATTTTCAGTTCAAAGCATGGATAAAGAATTTATTCATTTTGTTTCAGAGCAGACCAAACTCAGCCTTCCCTCTTTTGCTTTCCTGTGATTAATAGGTTAACTTTGGGTGCCCACATAAATTTTCCTAAATAAATAAATAAACTCAGCTACCCTCCAAATGATGTTGTGTTGAAACTCCTATTACCTTCCACCAGGATGGCCAAGGAAAAAGAAGCTGGGGAAGGACGCAGACTGAGGGAGAGCACAGATCTCAATGCCAAACTATAGAGACAGTCCTCAGGTTATGACCACTCGTTCAGCAACCATTCAAACTAACAATGTTGCTGAATGAGGGGGACTTACAATAAAGCTGTGGCCATTGCAACATCTTCACATGCACATGATTGTGATTCAGGCACTTGGCAATCAGCTCACACTTAAGGCAGTTGCAGCGTCCTACAGTTACGTGATCAGTATTTGAGACCTTCCTTGCTGGCTTCCCACAAGCAAAATCAGTGAGGAAGCCGCCATGAGTTTGTCAATCTTTCACACTGCCTTTTCATCTACCTGAGCACCATAACGCCACTGCAGCACTTGCCAATGGCCTACAGAAGGGGTCTCCAACCATGGCAACTTTAAGCCTGGTGGATTTCAACTCCAGTTGCCCAAGTTGGAGACCCCTGCTCTACAGCACCAGCCCACCCATAATTCTCACCTGCTGTCCTGCTTGCCTGGGACTCCCACATTTACCAACACTGTGGTCACACAAGACCTTTGATTAATACCTGCACTGTCCTGGGATTAGCACAGCAATGAAGATTGCCAGGATTGTTGTCACTAATTGAAGTAATCATGTGACATCCCACTTTACCACTGCATTGCAAAGTGACAGAAATTCTGGTCCAATGCCTGTTTTAACCCAAAAACCACTCGTGCAAGCTCAACCACTGTAATTTATTTATTCGCAATGAGATGAACTGTTTACCTGAATAGGTATACTTTTCCCAAGGAGTTATCTCCTCTGCAGTAGCTGGATGCTTCTCCTCTTTGGCAGTTAATCTATGGGGGAAAAAACTAAAATCTTTACTGGGGTATTACTGCAAGAGTTGTAGTGGCACAGTGGTTAGAATGTAGTATTGCAGGCTAACTCACTGTCAGGAGTTTGATCCTGACCGGCTCAAAGGTTGACTCAATCTTCCATCAGTAAAATGGGGAACCAGATTGTTGGGACAAGATGATGACTCTGTAAACCATTTAGAGAGGGCGGCAAAGCACTATGAAGCGATGAATAAGTCTAAGTGATATTGTTATTAACTGTCATGTTGCAAAGATATGAAATCTTCGACCAGCTCAATTGACCAGCTCAGTGAATTGATCGATATCATCTCATCTAGAATTAAATCAAGCCCAAACCTGCTTAGCTTTCTAGTAAAGGTAAAGGTTCCCCTCGCACATACGTGCTAGTCATTCCTGACTCTAGGGGGCGGTATTCATCTCCATTTCTAAGCCGAAGAGCCAGTGCTGTCTGATGACAATTCTGTGGTCATGTGGCCGGCATGAATAAATGCCAAAGGCGCATGGAACGCTGTTACCTTCCCACCAAGGTGGTCCCTATTTTTCTATTTGCATTTTTACATGCTTTCGAACTGCTAGGTTAGCAGAAGCTGGGACAAGTAACGGGAGCTCACTCCATAATGCGGTGCTAGGGATTCGAACCGCTGAACTGCTGACCTTTCTGACCGACAAGCTCAGTACCTTAGCCACTGAGCCACCTGTCCCCTAGCTTTCTTAGCTTTCTAGATCAGCTCAAATCAAAAAGGCTGAGGCTTACTTTAATTCATTTGGAAACACTTATATGAAAACCTTCCTCTCATCTTCCACATCAATGAATTAGACAGACTGAATGTTGCATCAAATATATATTTTAGGTGTCTGAATTTCCTTATTTTTAAAAAAACAGCTTTTGGGGAAACATCAGGATTGAGACTGAGGCATACGGGGTTGGGTTTTTACATCCTTGCATCACAAACCTGTTAAAAATCCTTACTTCCAAAGCTGTGTTTTGCTCTGGGAGAGAAGCTTCTATTAATATCAATTATGAAATAGTAAGCACCTATTATTGTAAATAAAGACATGTTATATAAAACCATGGTTTTAATGAATTGTCATGGACCCATATTAAATCAGAAAAAAAAACTCTCTTCCTTTATTATTCCCAGATCTCTGATGTTCTCCTTCTACATGCCTCTCTTCATATAGTGCTAGTTCAGTGATAGAACTGAGTCCTAGAAATTGCAATTTACAAGCTAAGGAAAGCATACAGAGCAGGACTTCTAGAATTCTTTCCAAGCCCTTCCAGAGTGGCCCTAAATTCATGCATATGTATATACTGGGAGGCACAGGACAGGCTACATATGATTTTGCTCTGGATCACATGAGTGGAACAGAGAGCTGTCAATGTTTTGAGCCTTTCCCACAGCTGGAAGAATGTCCTTCTTTATAGCCCCCGGACTGATCCAGGCCATTTTTTACCACATTCTTTCTCCTTGCACTCCAAATGTGGTTCCATTCTGTTCAGTATTCAGAGATTTACCGTGCCAACAGACAGAAGCATACAGTCTCAATTGCTTTACTTAATTTCTTTTCCAATTTTCTATTGAGTTGGGCAGCACAGAGAGAAAACGGTAATGGAAAAAACGGTTATCTCAGGACTTAAGAGTCAAACAGATTACACTAGATAGACGGAGAATAATTTGACACAGTAGGATTATGTTTTGTTGAAAACAATGGAGAACTATTTTGCTCTGCAGTCAAAAGCCGATGGGCAATTTGTCATTTACTGTACATTGTTGTAGAATTTGGCTGGATTGTCTTGAAATTCCAAAAAGGTCATGCCTCCCCTAAGAATTATAAAGCAGAAAACCATTCTACCTTTAAGATAAAAATCCCATAATCTTGGAGAGCTTCTCTGGAGTTCTCCAACTGTTCCAAGAACACTTCACTAGATGGTGAAACTGGAATAAAAAAAAAGGAGCTTCACTGGCATCATAATGACAATCACAGTGATATTTTTAATATTTCTAAAACATTGTTTCATTTTCATCTTCATTTTTTTTATAGAAATATATACCAAGCATATATTGAAGTTAACAGCAAGAATAAACACATCACTGTCTCTACATTGAAAGCTTCTATTAGAATAGAAGAGAAGAGAATTCTTTATTGGCCAAGTGTGATTGGACACACAAGGAATTTATCTTTGGTGCATATGCTCTCAGTGTACATAAAAAGAAAAGATACATTCTTCAAGAATCATAAGGTACAACACTTAATTCTTCAAGAATAATTGTACAACACTTAATGATAGTCATAGGGTACAAATAAGCAAGCAAATCATACTAGGAAACCATCAATCTAAATTGTAAGGATACAGCAACAAGTTACAGTCATACAGTCATAAGTGGGAGGAGATGGGTGATAGGAACAATGAGAAGATTAATTGTAATGCATTGTTGGCTTGACTTGAAATCTTCATGTTAATTTAAAGTCATTTTTATTAACCTGCTTCCCCCCTTTTATCTCTGTTCTGTCCCTATGACAGAAATAGAAAAGCCTGAAGGGCAGAGAAAATGGCCTTGAAGGACAGAAGGAAGAGCTACTATCAAGGCAATGATCAGTGAAATCTGGCAGAATTTCCTCTCACATAGTATTATTATAGCAATAGCACTTAGCAGTTAGACTTACCGGTATATACCGCTTTACAGTGGTCAGCATATTGCCTCCAAAATTGTTGGGTCCTCATTTTACCCACCTCAGAAGGATGGAAGGCTGAATCAACCTTGAGCCTTGTGAGATTTGAACTGCCAAATTGCAGTCAGCAGGCAGTCAGCAGAAGTAGCCTGCAAAACTGCACTCTAACCACTGCGCCACCGCAGCTCATATGGTGAGGCTGAGGCCTATACCTACTACTAAATGGCATACTGAAGATTAAAAGCTGATGTGCCAAGGGGGAAATTAAGCAAGCCATAACAAGAAAATTAAGCAGAGTTCAAAGTTGACCTATATGTAAAATAAATGAGATAAATATATCAGTACCAATGTCAATACCAAAGGCTCCAGAAGGTGACCATAAATATTGATGGCTTTGTTGTGACCATTCTTCCTCAGATATTAAATCAAATCAAGGTTTGAACAGCCAGCCAAAGTCACCTTCCTAAGGACAGGACACAGCCTATTCCACTAGAACTGCTATAGAAAGGATCATAAACATAAATAAAACAAAACCCTTTCTTGGGGCATGAAAAAATAATCCTTGAGCCACAGCTATGTAAGAAATCATTGCACCAACCAAAATGTCACAAAACCATATATAGCCTTTCACTTTCTGCAGAATTCTTCATCAAATTAGACAGGTGGAAGGAACTAATGCCTGAGGGAATCTGATCACCGTGGGTATCTTCCTTACCACCCACCCCACCTGACTTTTTGAAAGATTATTTGAATTGGGGTTTCCACTATGAGTCATGTCTGACTAAAGAAGTTTCCATGAACAAGAGGAGGGGACGAGCACCGTGTAGAATGAAAGGCTCATTGGCATTAGGAGGGAATCATCAGAATATATATTTTATGCATGCTACAACTTGGTTCCTAAACCAAGCCATGTAAGTTTTCTTTCTTTCCTAACCAATTTTCTCAAGGAATCTGGTGAAAATACTCACCATCCTTCTGAAAATAAACCAAAGATGCTTTCGATGCTTGCAAGCTGCTAAAATATTCCTGGGAACTTAACTCTGGAATCACGTTTTTGACACTGCTTGTCACCGAGATGCAAGAAAGCCATGTGAGCAGGAAAAAGAAGTGAGTCCGTTGAGTCATTTGTGGTGGTGACATGTCTCCAGCTGCTCAAAGTTGTCTCAGGAGAATTCAACCTTATATTGGGTAAAAAGGAAACAAATAAAATACAAACTTGCTATGTACAGTACAGATAAAATGTTAAGTTCAACATTCTAACCCCCAAGGTGGTCAATTTTGATCCCCAAGAGTGGATAGAACTATCCATTATTGTTGTTCTTATTATTGTGGTGGGTTGCACTGAGGGCAGTAATGGCTTAAGAGGTGAAAATGCTGGCCTCCCAGTCCAAAGGCTGAGAGCTAATCCTAGGCAGCAACAGATGTTTCTCTATCAGGGAGCAAAGAAAAAAAATTTGCTGCAAACTCCACGTGGGCGTCAGGAAGGGCATCCACCCAGTAAATGCTCAGGGCCAGTAAACAATCAACTCCATTCAGTTTCCCCAACTCCACCCCAAATCAAGGGATTACGGGGTTGTAAAAAGAAAAAAAAATGTGGATGGTTGCATAGTCAACCAGTTATTTAGACTGGATTTGGCATTTTTATCCACCTAGCAAGTCCATCTCAGGATTTGGGATAGGCAAATGCTTTTCTTTGATGCTGTTAATGGTATCTTGACAAGAGATACACTTTCCAAGTAACATTGCCTTTTGCAATTGACTGATGGTAACTTTGTTAATAGCAATAGTATTTAGACTTGTATACTGCTTCACAGTGCTTTACAGGCCTCTCTAAGCAGTTTACAGAGTCAGCATATTGCCTCCAACAATCTGGCCCCTCATTTTACCAACCTCGGAAGGATGGAAGGCTGAGTCAACCTTGAGCCTCTCAGGATTGAACTCTTGGAGTGAGCAGTGAGTTAGGCCTGCAGTACTGCATTCTGACCACTGCACCACCATGGCTCAACGCCAATGGTGTTCAAGTGGTGCTCCAGATGTTTTGGAATAGCACCCAATGCGCCTATTACTGTTGGTACTATTGTTGCGTTCTTTTACTATTTGCAGATCTGTGTATTTTGTGATTTTCTCTAGTTTTCTTCTATCTTATCTCCAGGTATTGCAACATCCATTATCCAGAATTTTTCTTATCAACAATTGTTATGTCTGAGTTTTACGTTGGAATTCTAAAGTCCCAAAGCACTTTAGCTTCTTCATTTTTATTTTCTTCAGCTTCTTCATTTTCTATTACTTTGTCTATTTTATGGTCTCACTAGTTCTTGCTTACACACAAATGGTATTTCTCAGATCTTCCAGTGCACCATTGTTGCTACTTTGTCATGCTGTTGTTTGTAGCCAGTCTTTACAAACTATATGCAGCAGCTAACTAGGTGCTCCACTTCAGCTTCTTTACAGTGGTGGAATTTGTTTTATGTTGCTGTCTTCTCAATTCTGGCTTTGTATGCATTTGTTCTTACGGTTTGGTCTTGTACAGCTAGAATTAGCCCTGTCTCTTTTTTCAACTTTCCTGCTCTTAGCCATTGCCAGATATTATTCTTATGTGCTTTGCCTATGTGTGTGTATATGTGTGTGTGTATATATATCCGTGATGGCGAACCTATGGCACGTGTGCCACAGGTGGCACCCGGAGCCATATTGGTGGGCACGCGAGTGTTGCTCTAGCTCAGCTCCAGCGCGCATGCACGCACCGTCTGACTGATTTTCAGGCCTTCCGGTCCCAGCGGAAGTCAGGAAACTGGCTGTTTCCGGCCTCCAGAAGGCCTCTGGGGGGATGGGGAAGGCTGTTTTTGCCCTCCCCAGACTCCTGGAAAGCCTCTGGAGCCTGGGGAGAGGGAAAAACGGGCCTACTGAACCCACCGTGCCATCGCATGCCAAAAGCAGGGAGAAGTGTGTGTGGGGGGGAGGGTCACATGTGCATGCACGGAAGGGCAGGGCACATTGAATTATGGATGTGGGCACCTGCACTTGCGACCCTCCCCGCTCCCCCTGCTTTTGGCACGCGACAGCAAAAAGGTTAGCCATCACTGATATATATATATATGTGTGTGTGTGTGTGTGTGTGTGTGTGTGATTTATATGCCGCCCTTCTCCGGAGACTCAGGGTGGCTTACAATGCGCTAAGCAATAGCCTTCATACTTTTGTATATTTATACAAAGTCAGCTTATTGCCCCCACAAACTGGGTCCTCAATTTACCTACCTTAGAAAGGATGGAAGGCTGAGTCAACCTTGAGCCTGGTGAGATTCGAACCTGCAATAATTGCAGGCAGCTGGTGTTAATAACAGGGTGCTTTAGACCACTGTACTACCAAGGCTCTTTCAAGGTATATGTGTTTGTATGTGTGTGGCTGGCCATGTAATATCTTCTCTTGCCATATCTCTTTTCTGTTCTTTATTTAGTCTTGTAGGGTTCAGTCAATCTTAAGCTGTACTGGCTTCAGTACATCTTCTTCACTGTCCTTCAGATATTCTTTCAATGCCTTTTTTTCTTCTTTAACTATCTGGTCTACTTGTAACACTCCACGCCCATCCATGCTCCTTTGTAAGTAGAGTCTCCTCTAAACATGGCTGTAATTTAATTCCTCATTTAATTGAGGACTACCTGTATTAAATTATTTCCAATAATAAATATTTGGGGTGTGTGTGTGTGTAAATGAACAATCTGAAATTTCACGAGAGGTTGACAAACAAAAGAGTTTGGGAATGCCTACTCTAACCATTACACCATGCTCCCTTTCAAATGGAACTTCTCATGGTGTAAATATCCTTTTACAAGGCCTCTGGGGGCCATGCAATTGATTGGCACCATGTCATTCACCCATTTCCTTCCGAACCAGATAAAGCACAAATCAAAACGGATGATTTGTGATGCTGGCATTAACACAGTATCATTGCACAGACTTCAGGGTGTTTGCATGCACACCTACACTTGCTCCCTTACCTCACAAACAAATGTGGCTAAAATGGGAGTAGGGCATTTGAAAGTTACATTTGTCTGAAATGTTATAGGGCCGTGTTGGTGAACCTGTGGTGGCATGCGGAGCCGTATCTGTGGGCACACAATTTAATTTAATTTAATTTAATTTATTGCATTTCTATGCCGCCCAACTCCCAAGGGACTCTGGGCGGCTTACAACAAAAATAATGCGAACAATGAACATAGAGAAAAATTATTAAAAGACATTATAAAAACATTTTAAAAACATTAAAAGCCCATGCACACCATTCATGGCCGGATCTCGCAAGATTGCAACAGCGAGATCAATGGCCCCAGGCCTGCTAGAAAAGCCAGGTCTTCACTGCTTTCCGGAAGGCCAATAGGGTGGGAGTAGTCCGGATCTCAGGAGGTAACTGGTTCCAGAGAGTTGGAGCAGCCACAGAGAAGGCCCTCCCCCATGGGCCCACCAGCCAGCATTGTTTAGCTGACGGGACCCAGAGGAGACCAACTCTGTGGGATCTTACCAGTCGGTGGGAGCTATGCGGTAGAAGGCGGTCTCGAAAATAGCCTGGCCCTGCATTGCCCTAGCTCAGCTCCAGCATGCATCCGTGCGCCAGCCAGCTGATTTTCGGGCCTTCCGGAAGTTGGGAAACAGCCATTTTCAGCCTCTGGAGGGCCTCCGGGAGGGTGGGAGAGGCCGTTTTTGCCCTCCCGTGGCTCCAAGAAAGCCTTGGAGCCTGGGGAGGATGAAAAACAGGCCCACCGGTAACTTTTTTGCCACTGTGTGCCAAAAGCAGGGGGACCGTGGGGGGGATGTTGCGCACACATGCATAGGGGGGGGCACTGACTTATGAGTGTGGGCACACATGTGCACAACCCCCCACGCATGACCCCCGCTTTTGGCACGCGACAGCAAAAAGGTTAGCCATCACTGTTATAGGGTTTCCTGCTTGAAAAGGGAGTTGGACTAGAAGATCTCCAAGGTCCCTTTCAACTCTGTTATTCTGTTATTCTCTTTGGGCTACTTGAAGGACAACTCGTTGACTCAGGAGGAATCTTCACCATTGAAGAGTTAGTAGATATTCATTTTGGATGCTTTGAGTATCAAGTTAATAGCTATGCGGAAGTACCTTAATTTTCTGTAAAAAGCCAGAAAAGAAACTAACAAGACATGTTTTCTTTCATTTCTTATTGTAAATAAGTGAGAAAACACACAAAGCATGGCGGATTTTTTAGCCCTGAGTTATGCTTTGAAGTTTGATCAACTGCCGGGGGGGGGGGGGGGGGATAAATTGGATGGCATCAGCATGAATCCTGGGAGCTAAGGTGTGTGTTTGTGTGTGTGTGTGTGTCAGAGAGAGAGGGGGGGAGAGAGAGAGAGAGAGAGAGAGAGAGATGGAGAGCCAATCATTTTGTGAAGAGTCCTTAACATGGTCTTGAGCAGGGGTGGTTTCTAAAAAATTTTACTACCGGTTCTGTGGGTGTGACTTATTTTGTGGGTGTGGCTTGATGGTCATGTGACATTTAGGATTTAGCAGAGGTTACTGGTCTACCAGGCTTTTAACTGCTTGCACAGCTGTACTGATCTACCCATTTATTTTTGCAGGCACTGGTCTACTCGTGTATTTTTGCAGGCACTGGTCTATCCGTTTATTTTTGCAGACACCAGTCTACTCATTTGTTTTCTTTTAACACTGATCAGCTGTAGGGCGGCCCTTTGAAGCCCCGCAGCAAGAGTTTAAACAGTTTTTTTCCCTCTAGCCATCAGCTGGGACTCAGGAGGCAGCAATAGATTGGGGGTGGGGCCAAATAAAAGGTAAGAATAACGCTGGGGGGGAGCGAGGGGGGGCCAGAACCGGTTCAGTGACATCATATCGTCACCGCTACCGGCTCGGCGGAACCGGGAAGAACCCACCATTGCTCTTGAGGTAGTCCCTAGACATTCAACCTCAAAACTCATAGATGTTCACAACCTTTGAGGCATTTTGACAATTAGGAAAAACATCTAATTTATATTCACTCCCCCAAACATCACATCACTTATCTCTCTAGTACACATGCTTATGAATTTGGCCATAATAATAGTCTCTGTAGCAGCCTCTTCCCTCTGGAATAAAGTTTCCCCCCGAGATCTGAATGGCCTGCACTCTGCCATTGTTTAGAGGAGCCATGAAGAGACTCTTGACCCAAAACTTTGAGCGAGACACGGTGAGACACCTTGCTACAGTCCGTCTAGTCTGTTGCACTTGCCATTTTTATCTTTATCTTTGATCGATGTTACAAGTAATCCTCGACTTACAACCACAATTGAGGGTAAGATAATTCATTGTTAAGCAGTGTGATAAATGAGGCATCCTATGACTGCACCTGATTTTACAATCTTTTTTGCTGCAGTCATTTTGCAAGATACCACAGGATCCTGATTTGGAACCTTCCCTGCCAGCTTTCCCATTGACTTTGCTTGTTGAAAGCCGGTGGGAAAGTCGCAAATGGCGATCACATGACTCCAGGTTGTTGCAACTATCATAAATAGATGCCAGTCTCCAAGCTGGGTGGATACGACCTCACCTCGTAGACAACCCTCATTCTGTCAAGGACTTGGGAGTACTCATCTCAAATGATCTAAGTGCCAGAGCTCACTGCAACAACATTGCTAAAAAGGCATTAAAAGTTGTTAACCTAATTTTGCAAAGCTTCTTCTCTGGTAATATTGTGCTGCAAACTAGGGCATACAAAACCTTTGCTAGACCAATTCTCGAATACAGCCCTTCTGCCTGGAACCCGCACTGTATATCGGACATTAATACAATTGAGCAAGTCCAGAGGTATTTCATGAGAAGAGAACTCCACTCCTCTGCTCACAACAGAATACCTTATGCCACCAGGTTTGAAATTTTGGGATTAGACAATTTAGAACTATGCCGCCTTCGTCTGACCTAAGCATAGTGCACAAAATTATCTGCTACAACATCCTACCTGTCAATGACTACTTCATCTTCAACTGCAATAATACACGAGCACATAATAGATACAAACTAAAGGTAAACCGCTCCAAACTCGATTGCAGAAAATACGACTTCAGCAACAGAGTGGTCAATGCCTGGAATGCACTACCCGACTCCGTGGTTTCTTTCCCCAAACCTTTAACCTTAGACTGTCTACTGTAGACCTCACCCCATTCCTAAGAGGTCTGTAAGGGGCGTGCATAAGCGCACCAACGTGCCTACCGTCCCTGTCCTAATGTCCCCATTTATTCGTATCCATAATCATGTTTATACTTATATTTGTTATCTTATACGTGTTTGACAAATAAATAAATAAATAAATACATAAATACATAAATAAATAAATCGCTGAGATCACCATCACACGACTGCAGAGCTGCAATGATGTAAGTGCAAGGACCCGTCATAAGTCACTTTTTTCAGCACTGTCGTAACTTTAAACAGATGCTAAACCAATGGTCATAAGTCAAGGACTAATTAATGATCAAAAGTTGTGATTTCTTTGATTGTTCTGACACACACGCACATCCTCTTATATCAGTAGATATTACTGATCAGAGCTATCACAACAAAACAACCATCCAAAGAAGTAACTCACCTGACATTTCACTCTGTGAGTCTGGAGCGCAATCCAAGCTGTTTGCCACCACTTCAATGTTCCTGGGGAATTTCCCCACCACCAAATTCCCCAGATTCAATTGTGTTTTTTGAGCACTCCATTTCCGCTGTCGCAGGATCCAGATAGTGATGTGCCTTGTCAACTCAGATTTCAGACTCCCATCGACTTTCTTCTAGACGGTTGTGATGTTCTGAAGTGATATTATGAGCGGTCCAGTGATTCAGTCACTTTAAAACAAGACTGTCAATACTGTCAACCTAGAAATGAGGAGGAACTTTCTGACAGTTGAGAACAATCAATCAATGGAACTCAAGTTCCCTTCGGAAGTTGTGGGAGCTTCATCACTTGAGACTTCCAAGAAAAGATTGGACTGCCATTTGTCAGAAACGGTGTAGGGTCTCCTGCTTGAGTGGGGGTTGGACTAGATGACCTCAAAGGTCCCTTCCAACTCTGTTAATACATTTCTGAAGTACTGATGTTTTTATGAGCCGAAAATCCACTTTATGGAACCTTATCAGGCAAGCAAGCAAGCAAGAGCAAAAGGGTTAACGGTGGAAAATATATATTTCTTTCCAAATCTGAGCCGCACTAGTTTAACGGCAAAGATGCCATGAAAGAAAATCCCAGCCGTCTAACAAGGAGGGAGAGAGCATCGTTCAGACGAATGCATTTCGGAGACGGGGCACGGGGGCGAGAAGTACATTCAAGAAAGGAGGCGGTCAGTTCGCAGGAATCCCGCTGCGCCGGACAGAGACGAAGGAATCCAAGGGAAAAACAGCGGTCGCATTTGCAAAAAGCGCCTCAAGCCACAACGCCTCAGCCCACCCATCCAAGGAGAAGCGGGGAACGCCGTTAGGAAAACAAGTTAAGTATTATCACAAAATCGTCTCCGGCGAGCATTTACTCAGGGCGTAGGCCTCCCGCACCACCGACCCAAGCAGCCAAATGCAAAGCGAAGCGAAAGCGAAAGGAGCGGGCATTAAAAGAAGCGAACCGGATTATTTTTTGGGGGGGAGGCAGCGCGCCGCACGGGCGGGCCCAACACCCATCTAATTAAAAAAACAACAACACTGATTAGAAAATTCGGAGGAGCAAAAAAAGGGGGGGGAAGGCGGAGGGGGGATGGAAGAGGGAGAGACAGAAAGAGGCGGAGCCTTCCCTGCTGAATGACTCGGAGGCGCAGCCAACGGGCTCGGCGGTTGGACGCCCGGCGGGCGGAGCCGGGCGCTGACCAATGGAAAGCGGCGCGTGGCCCGGAGCGAACGCCTCAAATCCTCTGGGCTCTCAGCTGATTGTTTCTCGGGAGCGAAGAGTTGGTTTCGGCAAAAGGGGAGCCGGCGCTGCAGAGAGGCAGGCGGGCGGGCGGGAGAGCGAGAGAACGGAGGACAAAGGGTGGGCGGCGGGGCTTCTTCCCCCCCCTCTCCGGGCGACTTGCATGGCTCTCTGATTCGTCCTGCAAGAGCGAAGCGGGACGCCAACCCCCCCCCCCCCCTCCCCCCCCCCCCGCCCCTGAAATTCCACTTTACTCTCTCCCCCTCTTTTTTTTTTTTTGCACACTCGCTCCGCCCGCCCCCTCGGTTATGGTGGGGCCGGGAGCGATGGGACTCGTCGGGTCCGCTCCTCTTGCTCCCCGCTTCCCCGCTCTGGAGTTGGGGCTGAGCGTCCTGTACACGCTCCTCTATGCCGGCCTCTTCCTCTTCACTTACCTGCAGCTTTGGCTGCTCTTCTACTACCGGGAGAAGCGGCTCAGCTACCGCACCGTGTGCCTCTTCCTTTGCCTGCTGTGGGCAGCGCTGCGCACCGTCCTCTTCTCTTTCTACCTGCAGACGTCCACCCGAGCCGTGGAGCTCCGGCTCCAGCCTTTCCCACACTGGTTGCTCTTCTGCTTCCCGGTCTGCCTGCTCTTCGCCACCAATTGCCTCCTCAACCTCTACTTCGCCGAGGTAAGTCAGTGGGTCAGCTCAGCTTGGCCGGCGCCGGCTTTTCTTCTTCTTCTCCCCCCCCCGAACTATTTGCAAAGGGGTTGCCTGCCGTAAACAAGAGGGGGGCAACGGGGAGAGGCAGCGAGCCGGGCACGCCTCCCCTCCTCCTGCGTGTTGCTTTTATTTTATTTTTTTTCTCCGCCGTTTGTCTCATGTTTACCACATTCTGCTGCATCTGCAAAAAAAAAAAAAAAGCCTTTCGGTGGTTTACTTGCCCTCCTCCTCCTCCTCCTCCTCCGCCTACTACTGCCTCTCAACGAACAAACAAGCTTCGGGGAGCCCCCCGGTCGAGCGCGTAACCAGGCGAGCAAAACCGCGCTCCGATGCAAAGAAAGCCCTCCCCGGGTGAGGGGGTGGGGGTGGCATACAGTATCTTGGACCGGGAGCCTTGCGGTGTAACAAATGTTGCCCTTAAAAGTGCACCCCAAAATTTTTTTAAAAAATTAAAAAAAAACCCTCCTTGGTTCTGGAAGGATGCAGCACCGTTAATGCGGCGACTTCTTTGGAAAGCGTAGATCGGTATTTCTTTAAGAGTGAAGCCAACGCGAATAATAAGCAACAGCCTAGGTTGCTCAGCTGGGATAGGGACGGCTGACAGCCATTACGTCATTGCTTTGGGCTTTCTTCTCCACCTCCTATTGTTGCTGCCTTTCTTAAAATACTATTTAAAAAAAAAAGACTTGGCTCTTTCTCCCCAATTCCTTTTTTTTTTGCTGCAGAAGACAGCATCTTGCAGCATGGTAGTTTTGGCATTATGTTTGTATTTTTTTAATCTGACTGGGTCACATCTGAAATGTTGATACCATCTTTGTGTGGCTGCTGGATTAATTTCCAAGCCTCTCCCCCCCATCCCCCTTCCCACCAACACTCCTCTTGAGGCTTGCTGATCAGCTGTTTTCAAATCCTTAGTGTCATCTTTGCTTTTTAGCTTCCTGTGAACTCCTCATCTATTGAAACAAAGCCAATGGCTAATAGCTGCAGCAAGGTTTGGATGGCCTTTTAGGGTCCTACGTTGCAATCTTATGCCCAAAGAACAAAGATTTTTTTTTTGAGACTTGAGAAAGGTAATAGTGTTTGTGCCATATTATAATCTACTCTCTTGGCTGCATCTTCCCTTATAAGGTGAATGGTTTACTTCCAAGCAAAGTACCTGAAATTACAGCTTGTTTGGTTTCAATTATGCGTGCCTGGTGAGCGATCTAAGTAAACTTTTTCTACCAATGGCATGTATCATCTTTATGTTCTACTTCCTCCAGTTATTATGGGGAAATTGTTACTTCTCGGACAAACCTGCAGACCATCCTTTCCCTCGCAACTGCAAAACTGTATTGTCACTTAGGAGGCGGTCTCGACAATGACTTCATTTTCTGTGAAACTCAGGGGTGTTCACATGATGAGCACAAGGGAGCTGCTGTTCTTGCCATGAAAATGAAAATGTTTGTTTTGTGAGCAAGCCTTAACATTTTTGGGAGGACAGGGAGCTCAAAACTGGCTGACATCTCACATGTGGGTGGAATTGGAATTGAGAAGGTTTGTTGTTTTTAAACTGGGTATTCGAAGGCTTGGTGTTGTTTTGCACTAACAAACACGGGAAAACTGAACTCTGCGGTCAGTATTCAGCGAGCATGATAAACAGCAGTTCTAAAAGTCACAAAAAGGGAAAGGGGCCACCTACCCTAACTCTTAAGGTGATACCTGTGTGAAAGAAACACAAGGAAGCAAGTAGCTTCTGAAATCTGGAGCCACCTCCACTGTATTGGCCCATTTTTAAAATAACCCATTGCAATGAAACAGACAAAATATTTGAGTAGTGTAACCAGCTATAATATGGAGTCAGATCTCTGGTGTTGGTTGGTTGCTTTAAAAAAAAAAACTAATAGTGCAACACAGTTTGTTCCTCTTTCCTTCAAGGGAAGGAACCCATGTCATTTTTTTTTAGAGAAAAAAATTGAAACCTAAAGCTATTTATTTCCTATTAAGAAATAGGGGAACTTGGAAAAAGTCAAGTTTGTCTAAGTTGATCTTTTAGAATTTAGAACAAGCTTTGTCTATTGTACTAGCAAGGAATGATGGGATTTGTGATTCATCTGTTATGCAGGAGACCCCAATTGGAGAAGGCTGGGGAATGACTGCACTTCAACTAGGGACTGTATCCAGCTTGTTAAGGTTTAAGGGTGTGAGCAGGTATTATGAAGAGATAGTAACAATCCATGATAACGTTTGATAAATCCCAATGTAATATGAATCCCAAGAATGTTAGGTAGAAGGGGAGCTGACTAAATCAGTGAAATAGAGGCTGAGCAATAATTTAGGATAAAAGAATGACGTCGCCTCCAGATGAGATAGGCAGTTGAATAAATAAACATTCTTAATTTTGCCAATGCTGAAGAAAATGATTCCGATTTGCAAGATCTTCTGTATTCCAGAAGTGTAGGGACTAAGATCAAATCCTTGAGCAAAATTTGTCATTGTGCTCTTCATACCCATCTCCTTGAGCATATATTTTTGCCTATAAAAAATTCACTCTTGAATTATTACTGACTGAAAATTCTAACCACAAATTCTAAAACATACCGTGTTTCCCCGAAAATAAGACCCTGTCTTACATTTTTTTGCACCCTGAAATAAGTGCTTGGCCTTATTGCCATGCACTCAAAAGCCCGATTGGGCTTATTATCAGGGGATGACTTATTTTGGGGAAAACAGGGTATTAAGGGAAATACCTAATAGCACATAGCCAATAACATTGCAGTTTGCAGGATATGGAAGATTGGGTGAGATTAATCCACAGCCAACCTGGTTGGCCGCAAATCAAGTTCAACAGAATTGAGACAGCTTATTTCAGTGTCCTCTGAACCATTTACATTTGGTCCCCATTCCATCCAAATTACATGTACACAAAATGAACAACTTTATCTCTGGTAAATTTCGTGCAAATAAAGTGTAGTTGGGAACTGGGCATGATGATGCAGGAGTTTAAAAATATTAATTTTACAGATTAGAGATACCAAGCTCCAAAATGTCTCGGGTAGAAAAGGCAGTGCCTTTGCTGGAGAATTACATAAAAGTTACCAGTTGAACTAAATATACATATTTAAATAGAATATCACAGATGGGAAGAAAGAGTGGTGCAGAAAGCTTTGCTGAGTTCAGAACCCTTTTCTCTCTCTTGTGCCACCTTTTCTAAAATACATGTGCTATATATTGTACTTCTCCGAGATATAAAATACTGTATATGATCTCATGTGTGTACGGCAGGAAATGTTTTTAAATACAAAGGAAAGTGTTTTAGAAAAGGTTGGGTTCACACATCATGCTAAGCTATGACGTCTTGTTTTCATTTACATTCTTTAGCCAGGCAGCCCCAATGACCACATACAGGCCCTATAACAGAGTAAGGGAGAGTCCTAATATAAATGGGAAAAAGAGGTGGAAAGTTTTCTATATATTCCAGCAGAGATGTGAAGTTTCAAATATTTTGGATTAAAAAAAAACATTGCTGTGTAGAGAAGTATGATTCAAAATACTTTATTCAGTATCTAGAGTCTGTATAAGTATGTGGGCTATGTTACTTCTTGTGTGTAGGGGGGCAAAATTAGCTCATTAGATAAGGTTTGAATATTCAAAGAAACTAAATTTTCTGATGTGTAGAAAAAAATTTTTATGGGAATATTGGGAACATGGGCAATCAAGCCTCATACAACTTTGAAACTACCTAATGTGCCTGAAGTGCAGGGGTGAAATCCAGCAGGTTCTGACAGGTTCTGGAGAACAGGTAGCAGAAATTTCGAGCAGTTCCGGGAACCGGTAGTGGAAATTTTGAGTAGTTCAGAGAACCAGCAAATTTTGAGTAATTCAGAGAACCAGAGTGGGGTGGGAAGGAAGATTTTGCAATATCCTTCCCCCAGGAGTGGGGAGGGAATGGGGCTTTTGCAGTATCCTTCTTCTGAAGTGGGGTGGGAATGGAGATTTTGCAGTATCCTTCCCCTGCCACACCCACCAAGCCACACCACACCCACCAAGCTATGCCCACAGAACCAGTGGTAAAAAAATTTGGATTTCACCACTGCTGAAGTGGAACATTTTCTAGCCCACAACCTTAAAGATGAGGGTGCCTGGCCAATGAAGGTATTGTTGGGACTAAGTTCAACAAACACAGAGAAATGTGGACCCCCACAAATCAATATTTTGTTCTCTCAGGTAGATCTGGGAATGGCTCTCTGGATTACCCACAAGATGAATGCCTTCCTGATAATAGAGGCAGCATTGGTCCTTTCTTTTGTACAAATTATCAAAGCTAAGATTCCTTTTTCTTAGGAAACAATATTGACCAAAAATGTTATTTGTGTTTGCAGTCCTTCTGCTTGGCCTCGAAAGTTAGTTTAGCCTGGTTAGATTTAATTCATTTGTATACAAGCTACACCCTGGTACATGTGAACATTGAGAATTTCAATCACTTGGTATATCTCTTTTTGCAATTAGGAACAGTAGATAGATGGATGTCAGTCCCCACTTATGTGCTCAGCTCAGTACTACCATGTTTCCCTGTCTTATATTTTTTTGCCACCAAAAAAGGCACCAGGTCTTATTTTCGGGGGGGGGGGGGGGATGTCCACTGACTCGCCTCACTTGCACACATCGTCCCCGGCCTTCCTTTCGCTGTCAGAGGCCTTCAGGAATGTCTTCGGGTTTGGACAGTTGCAGCCAAGCCTCACACATCTCTCCAGAGCTGTTATCGGCTACAGAGGTCTTTAGGAAAGCCTTGCTGGCTGCAGCAAAAGAAATGGGCTGAGATGTGCGAGGCCTGGCTGCAACTGTCCAAAGATAAGTAGTATGGCAGCTCCACCACCCCATCCTCACTCTAGCTCAGTGCTTCTCAAATAGTGGGGCGCGCCCCCAGGGGGGGCGCGAGGCTCCGTAAAAGGGGGTGCGTTTGACCTCGGCATCTGATTGGCTGTCCAAAACCCTTGTGACACGAGCCCCCCCCAAGAGTTTAAACAGTTTTTTTTCCCTCTAGCCATCAGCTGGGACTCAGGAGGCAGCAATAGATTGGGGGTGGGGCCAAATAAAAGGTAAGAATAACACGGGGGTGGGGGGCGCAGGGGGCGCGGGGGGGCGGGGGGGCAGAACCGGTTCAGTGACATCATATCGTCACCGCTACCGGCTCAGGAGAACCGGGCTGAATCAGGAGGAACCCACCACTGGCGCAGGTGTAAAAATTAATCTGGGACTTACTTTCTGAGTAGGCCATATTTTGGGGGAAACATGGTAGTCACATCTTGAGGGAACCATCTGAAGTGAAGAGCCTTCATTAGGTTAGAAATATGATGTAGAACTTTATACGTAGAGGAGATGATCAAGTAGGGGCTGTTTTAATAGCTTGCTCTCACCCTGTGGAGGGTGGAATGAATTGAGAACTTCCCAAATAAGACTTGACATTTTTTGAACCTGCAGTGGTCCTTGAATTTGGAATGTCAATCAGAGAACCAGCTTGAGTTCTCCAACTCAAGCTTTTGCCATGAACCATGAACCAACTTTTCATGGAAAGTAGGACCTGCCAACAGGAAAACGAAGATAAAAAGGAAGCCTTCAAACTGATAGACTGAAGTTGGCCAGGTGGCATTTCCTTGCAGACTAAAATTCGGCTTGCAGATATACTTTCTCTGCCACCTTCTTGCCTCCTCTCAGCCCACACATTTACAGATTGCTGCTGTGTCTGACAAAGAGCCAGAGTGGAATCCTAATTCTCACAGATGTTTAACTTGAAGTAACCTTAATGTAAACACAACAGCAAGAAAGCAGTATTTGCAATATCTTCAGAACCTTTTTTTAAAAATTGAATCTTCTGTACAATAGGTATGCTGTCCCTTTAGTAAAGTGTGGGGTGGTAAAAAGCTATTTCAAGCCTGTCAACTTGGGGTATATAGATAATAATCATATAAAATTGAAGCCCTACTATTATCTGGGTGTGGTGGGTGTTATATCTTTATCAAGTAAAGAGATTTGCTTCTCTTTATTTAAGAAACTATGGCTAATGGAGAAAAGGATATGTGATCCCACCAGTAAGTAGATTTTGCTGAGTTCCTTTTCCAGTAATTGAAAAGTTAAGGGAGATGTTGGGAAGTTCATAATTTCCTCTTGCAAGTATGCATATGTTTAAGTTCTATACGTTTCCTCTTAAAAGTATATCTAGAAGACAACCAACAGCAGGATAGACAGAGCCAGTTAAAGTGGCAATGAGTGCACCATTGGAAGTTCTAAAATAACAGGTTTAGGGGCAGATCATTATGAAGATAATCTATGTGATCACTAAGAGCTGCTTCCAACTTGATAGCATATAATCAGTCTATCAGTATATACATTCTACTCAATTGTGTTTGCCACAATTAAATAAAAATTTGCATTGTCTTCTTATCTGCTCCAAAAGACCGATTTTACCACAATCTGGTAAGGGCTTTATACACTCCTCAATTAAATAGATAGCTGTATTCAAATCTATGTGTTTTTTTGCATTCTGATTTTAAATCATTTTTTCCCACCGAGGTACCTTAGGTAGTTTTTTTAATGGGGGTTGGAGGTCATCCTGTTTTCCATCTTATGCCAGATCTTGCCCCAGCAGCTTTCCTAATATGGCTCCTGAGGCTAAAACCTAGAACCAGAGGTCAGAGACACTGGTGCCAAATCCCTTCTGCATTTTATAGAATGGAGCCAAGCAATGGGAGGACATGGGAGGATCATCATCTGTTTTACAGTAGAAAACCATAATATTTATCTTCTACCAAAGGACTCCTTGGAAATAGTTCTAAAATATGGGAAGCATTGCACCAAAGCTAGAATGCAGGTAGTTAAAAAAATGTTGCAGGTAGTCTTCAAGTTACAACTGTAACGCAGCCTAGCTATTACAGTTATAAGTCATAATGGTCATAAAATGGGTCAATCACATGACTGATCCAATTTTACGACCTTTTTTTGTGGTGGTTGTTAAGCAAACCCATTGTTCACTATGGCATGATGTTGCTCAAAACCAGAACTGCTAGTTTGCAGCAAAACCATCATAAAACATGGTCACATGACTGTGGGATGCTGCAAATGAACATAAAGCATTCATGATGCCAAGTGCCTGAAATTTAGTTATGAGACTCGGGGGCAGGGGAGGAATGTCTGTTAGAACTTCAGATCCAGGTTGTAAGTTCCCTTTTTCAGGTGTGTCCATTGGTGGGTTTCAAAAATTTTTACTACCGGTTCTGTGGGTGTGGCTTGGGCGTGGCATGGGAAGGATACTATAAAATCTCCATTCCCTCCCCAATCCAGGGGAAGGTTACTGCAAAATCCCCATTTCCTCCCGATCAACTGGGACTCGGGAGGCAGAGAACAGATGTGGGCGGGGCCAGTCAGAATTTTTACTACCAGTTCTCCGAACTACTCAAAATTTCCACTACCGGTTCTCCAGAACTGGTCAGAACCTGCTGAAACTCACCTCTGGGTCTGTCATATCTAAGTGACCATTTGTGAATCGAAGACTACCTGTATGAAAAAATAGCAATGCAGAACTGGAATTCTCTCAAATTGTCTTGACTTCTGAGAATCTCAACATGGAGAGTTATAGAATAAAAGCTAGCCATTCTATTTCATTCTATTACAATTTTTCACCCCAAATGTTCACATTGAAATCTTGTAGTGCTCCAGATGACTTAATGGAGCAGACCTGCCAGATGCATATAAAGCAATACATTTTTACTTATCGATCTACAGTAGTTTTAATTGGGATGCTTTATATTGTTTCATCTGTTGATCCCTTTGAAAGGTTGCATATACCGGAAGGCAATGCTTGAAATAAAGTCATACGGAAAAAGTATTTTAAGATCTTAATTTAGAAATCAGAAACTGCTCATTATGAATTGGTCAGCAGTTTTTTTTTGCGAACATTTAATAAATAGGTTATATTTATATTATACAAAGAAGGGGGGGGGTCAAATTATTCCCCAAAGAACCAGAGGGTAGGACAAGAAATAATGGCTGGAAACTAATCAAAGAGAGAAGCAACCTGGAATTAAGGAGAAATTTTCTAACAGTCAGCACAATTAACCTGTGGAACAGCTTGCCTCCAGAAATCATGGGCACTCAATCACTGGATGTTTTTAAGAAGAGTCTAGATAGTCACTTATCTAAAATGGTATAGGTTCTCCTGCTTGAGCAGGGGACTGGACTAGAAGACCTCCAAGGTTCCTTCCAGCTCATTCTATTGTAAAGGATTCTAAAGGATTCTAATGTAAAAGGAGTGTTCTTTTTATTTTTTGTTTTTGACTCCTGTTAATTGCAAGTGTATGTATGTCACAGTCACTTGTATTCAGTAGATTCGGAGATGGAATCCCACTTTCCCAGGGCTGGCTTGTAGATATGGCCTTAAACTTTAGGAACAAATAAAGAATTGTGTATATTCTCCATGTTTTTAGGCTGTCCTTTTATATTGGAGTTTATGACAGTATAGACAGCAATAGAACAGCACTATTACTCAAACCTATTCATGTGTACTTAGAGCTAACTCTACTTGATTCTGTGTAGGTCACTCAATTTGATACGATTGTACTGTTTACATATAATGTATAAATGTATGTATGCACACATGTCAATATTTTACATTGTGCCTTATTTTTAAAAAGTCTTTAAAACCTATCCTGTTTGATTTGAATGATGTCTTGTCTCTGCAGAGATATTTTGGTTCTTCTCTACCATTATCATTTCTGGCTATTTGTTCTTAATATGCTTTTCATATTATACTCTGCTGAGAATTGGACAGCCTTCTAAGTTAAATAAATAAATGTTCCATTTATTTATGCATTTTGACATTTTTGAAAACTGCCATAGAAACATCATTTAGATAATAGTATACAAATGTTCTGGATAGATAAATAAATGAACCATAATGAGGTCAAACATTAGGGAGAGCTCTGAGTTCTGAATTCCCACTAATAGCTAATTGGCTGCAAACCATGGCATCTTTTCCATTCACCCTCGTTTTTATGCTTCCAATAGAAAAAATTCTGTATTTGTGCTTGCATATTATTAAAATGTTTTTGGTCCGCTGTGACTCTTGAACCTGTGCAATATTTTTTTTTCTCAAATAAAGCATTTTCTTTTTTTAAAGGTTATTTTCAAAGTCAAGTGTGCAGCTGAGTTCAACAAATACAAGTAAGTTTCACCTTAATGTGTAGATATTGTGGCCGATTAATCAACATATTTTCAAGATGCCCTTAGTGAATTGAAGAGCCCAGTGTACTGGAGCAGAAACTGCATCACCATCTGTCTTTTAATTTGCATTCTTGCACCAAGCCAAATGTTGATGGTTTGATGGTTCAAATTAATGCCTAGCAAAGTATAACTTTTCCATGGAACCTAGTAATCCTAACTGCTTTATAACATTATACAATAGCTCAAAAGTTACTTGTATAAAATAGTTTTTTTTTAAAAAATCTGATTATATCACTTTGACAAAGAACCCGGCTTTCTGAGCAAATACGCTGTGGGTTTACTTCTAATAGCAGGACTGGGCTATGGAGCAGATTAAGCAGATGGTGTCCACCTGCAGATTGTTGTGGGTATACGTTAGGAATGGGAAGAGATGTGTCTTACACCATATAAATGTATCTTGAACATGTTTACTCTTTGTATAAGGTAAAGGTTCCCCTCGCACATATGTGCTAGTCGTTCCCGACTCTAGGGGGCGGTGCTCATCTCCGTTTCAAAGTCAAAGAGCCAACGCTGTCAGAAGAAGCCTCCGTGGTCATGTGACCGGCATGACTAAATGCCAAAAGTGCACGGAACGCTGTTACCTTCCCACCAAAGGTGGTCCCTATTTTTCTACTTGCATTTTTTATGTTGTTTCGAACTGCTAGGTTGGCAGAAGCTGGGACAAGTAATGGGAGTTCACCCCATTATGCGGCACTAGGGATTCAAACCGCTGAACTTCTGACCTTTCTGCTGGCAAGTTCAACATCTTAGCCACTGAGCCACTGCGCCCCTATACTATTTGTATAAAGGCAGCATTATTCAGATATGATCATTAATCCAAAAGAAGAAAGCAAAGATTAGGAGAGCGGATCAGATAGAAAGCTGTGCTGGACACCAACTGTCTTTTTTCTTTTCTTTCCAGGACTTTCTTGTACATGGGGTCTGTATTTATCAGCCTCCTCTTCATCTTTGTGAACCTGACATGTGCATTATTGGCACAAGATAATGTTCCAGAGGATCAGCTAAGGTGGACGGTTTTTGCCCGGGCCTTGATCAATGATAGTCTCTTCATTCTTTCGGCCATCTTGTTAGCTTGCTGCATGTGCAAACTTTCCAAAGTGTCTTCAGCCAATGTTTACCTCGAGTCCAAGGTAAAGAAGAAGCAACACATACTTCTCTATTACAACCTGTCAGGTTCTGAGTAAGGAGATGATCCGTATTTCAGACACGGAATAAAATGTGTTTTCAGGGGATATTACAAAGATGTTGTATTCAATTTTCAAGATGTGGGCCACTTTTTTAAAAAAATTCTTTTAAAAATCCTAGTAGCCTAAAAGATTAGTAACAGCTGGGTTAAAGTATAATATCTGCTGTTTTCAATGGAAGATCAAATATCAAATTACTGTTTTTCCCTATTGCTTTTAAAAACCTCTGAGAAGAAATTCTGCTTGCTTTATGCCTCGGAGGCAGCTTTTTGTTTAATGATTAGGTAAGGAAGTTCCTAGAAAGTGGGAAGGGATTAATATACTTTAAAGTTAATAGGCTTTTTTTTTAATGTGGAATAGTTTTTGAAGAATGCTCACTCCTAATGCACAAGTGGCTTAGGAGCAAAGCCAACTCAATGGGATGATGAAAGAAGTCTTAATGAAGGGCTGTGTCTCTGTATGCGTGTCCGTGCAGGGCTTTTATTGCATGGTTGAAGCATCCATCTTGATATTTGTGACCCCAGGGACACTGCTGGAATGGAAGAGACTGTTCCAATGCAGTTTAAGGGAGACTTAAGCTACCTCGTTTAGTGATGAAAAGTGAAAAAGACAGTCTAGTGGGAAGCAAAATGGAGCTTTCTGAGAAAATACACATCTGGTTACAAAACTATTATACTTACTTTTCTGCAGTTACTTAACTGCCTTCTTTTATCTTTTAACTATTGTTGGTGCAACATTCTTGCTCCTTGCTTCCTGTTGTCTCTTCACACCAGTGTTTCTCTACCTTGGTCACTTTAAGATGGGTGGACTTCAAGTCCCAGAATTCCCTAGCCAGCCATGCTAGCTAAGGAATTCTGGGAGTTGAGGTCCACACATCTTAAGGTGACCAAGGTTGAGAAACCTGGCTTTACACAGTTTCTCCCTTGGAGAGTTTATACTCAGCCAAAAAAGACCATATTTGCTAGCCTTATAGAAATTTGCCTACAAATATTTTTTTGTTTTAACCAAATATTTATCAATACCATCCAAGACAGAAGCGCCATAATTTGGGTATGGTAATGGAACTTTACACATGTCATGGTCATTGCAGTTGCTGTTTTCTATATTTTTCGATAGCATTCCCTATTTGTGGGAAATGAATTGTCAAAGTCTGAGGAAATTCTCAGTCATCCAGGTCAAGGTTGTCCCAAAGGTGCTTTTTCAGGAGGCAACTGGACTTTCTGGTTATTTCTTTGAAGACATTTCGCTTCTCATCCAAGAAGCTTCTTCAGCTCTGACAAGATCCTTCCATTCCCCACTATCCTGTCAGAGCTGAAGAAGCTTTTGGATGAGAAGCGAAATGTCTTCAAAGAAAAAACAAGACAGCCCAGTTGCCTCCTAAAAAAGCACCTTTGAATTGTCAAATATATATTTCACTGTAACTTGCAGGCAATCCACATAACAACTGCAAATTCTGCTTGTTTGGAAATAACTGTTTCATTTGCATAAATACAAAGTGGGAAACAATGCTGATGCAGATCTTTTTACAATCAGGAGCCATCAGTGAACTATGAATTAAGGCTGCTAAGCAGGAAAGTGTTTTGAAAAGAAGCCTTGTCCTTCTTAGCATCTTCATATTATGGATTAAGAGCCTGGTTCTTGATAAACCAATGATTAGTGTCTAGAATTATTCATTAGTCTTCTGCTGAAGTCTAATGAGCAATAGCCGTTTATTCTAGTTAAAAGGGTCATTCCAGATTGGTTCAGTGATAATAGAATATTGTTCAGCAATACCAGCCCCGTGTCAGAAAAGGAAAAGGAATTCCTGCAGCTGGAATCAACCATGAAGTCAACTCGGGAGAGAGTCAAACTTCTCTCGATGAAGTGCATTCTAACTATTGAACAATGTAGATTAATATCCTCTCCTGTGTCCCTGGCAAATAGTTTCAAAAAAGTAAAGGTCTCTCCTATTGACCTTAATGCCCAGAAATATTCATACTGAGATTGGCAGTTATAGCCATGTTAAACCTTTAAACTAGTTCTGCAGAAAACTGATAATCAAATCTTCAGAATGGAAATGACATGCTTCTGGTATCGCGCATCAATTAACAATCCAGTTTTGCATCAATTAACAATCCAGTTTTGCATTAGCGCAAACCTCTGGATGCTCATGAAGGGTGACCCTACATAGAATTCGTTGCATTAGTCAAACTGAGATATATCGAGTTCCAAGTCCAAACATCTTGGAAATACCTACAGCTGGCATGCTGGATATGATTATGCAAATGCATTCTTTGTCACCGTTGCCATCTGAAAATCCGGAAAGGTTAAGCAGCACTCCTAAATTTCAAGATGCTGTTGCAGAAGAGATAAATTCCCATCAAGAATATGCTAGTTAGTTTCTGGAGCTTCATAGCAAGTGTATTAAAATGTAACCAGCTTTACATTTTTTCTTTGGGAGAAAAGGAAGAATAGTACCTCATGTATTTACATTTTGCCACTTATCCTGTAAAGACATAGATTTTTCAATCTGTCTGTTCTAAGCACCCATTTCCACAGAAGATAATTACTGTAATTTTTTTCAGTGATATTAGTCTGCTTTATTCTTTAATGAACAGAATGGTTTTATAGCCTTATTTTCACCTCATTGCAGTAATTCCCATTTTGCAGTTAAGAAATGGTCTGGAGGAACTTATGCCAAGGGAGAAGATAATTGCCAAACAGGGCTGTGAACATGAATCCCGGTGCCTAGTAGTACAACAAGAGCTGATCTTTTCTTTTTAGTCATTATTTTCTCCCCTGAAACCTTCATGGTGTTTTGATCAAAAACTTCTGTATCTGGTATTATGCTCCCATCTGCAAAATAATTTGCCTGTTGCATAGCATCATAGCCATGTAATTTGCTTTCAGACTTGAGTTCTGATTGTAGAAGAAGCATGTCACAGATACAAAATCAGTGAAATGGTTGTTGAAAATATGACATGGTTTAGCAAGCATATGTAAGACTGAGCAAATGATCTCTTTCTTCAAAGGCATGACTGCCTACATTTTAAGTACTGCAAAAGCTGACAGGAAGAGCAAAATGTATAGGGGTTTTTGAATCAGTGTGACTCTTAGACTCCTCAAAAGCTTAATTGGAGAAGAGAAATCAGAACAAGCAGAGAAAAAGGTAGATGAGATAAACCGAAGACGGACACAGGAAAATAAGGAGCTGAAGGAAACTCTGATATCATTGGAAATAGAAAAGGCCGCTTTCTTCCTGAGATTTCAAAATATTGAAGAGGAAAAAGGGGAAGACCTTCCTGATATAATGACAGGGAATGCAGGCAGAGACTTGGAGAAATGGAAAAATTTGCATCTATCGGTGTTAGGACATAGCTACAATACGGTTTAGCTACAATAAAAATGAACATCCTACTGAGATTATTATTTTTGTTCCAAACAATTCCAATAAAGTTGGAAAAAAATACTTTGAGGAACTAAATAAAATATTAAAATACATCTGGCGGGGGGGGGAAGCAAGAATAAGATTTAAAATGCTATAAGACTCTAAAAACAAAGGGGGATTGGGTTGCCAGATTGGGAGCTATATTACCAGGCTTCTGCACTTACGTGGGTGAAAGAATGGATAAACCTGAGGCATAAAAGATGATTAATTTTGGAAGGACATGATTTGCAATTGGGGTGGCACGCCATTTTATGGTATGGCAAAAATAAAATACATGGATATTTCCAAAGACTATGTTAGAAATGCTTTACTGTTAGTATGGGGAAAAGTCAGAGAAAAACATTGTATGAAAATACCAGTCTGGCTCTCCACAATGGAGGCACTGATACATCTGAATGTGGTTATTTAGAAAAAAATATAAGATATAAAGTTATCTTGAATGAAAAAGGGGAACTTAAATCTAAGCAACAGCTGAGTAAACAAAGGATTGATTTAGCATGGTGGCCATATGTGCAAATACAATCAAGATATGAGAAAGATGTACAAAAATTATGGTTTTTGTAAAGAATCAACAGAACTGGATCAGATACTATTAGGGGCAGATGAAAAACTAATTAAGAAAACGTACAGCTATTTATTGAATGTCAAAATGGAACAAGTGAAAGAAACAATGATAGTAATAGTAATGGGCCAAAAACTTTGGATATACTATAGAGTTAGACAAATGGCAGAAACTATGGGATAGAAATTATAAATTAACAATGTCAACTGCATTTAAGGAAAATCCACTGTCTATAAAATGTTTTATATATCACCAGCAAGACTGGAAAAGATGTTTGAAAACATGTCTGCCAAATGTTGGAAATGTAATCAGATACCGCGTTCATATCATATGTGGTGGACATGCCCAAAGGCAAAAAGATATTGGACCAATATATATATATGGTTAGAAAAAAATCATAAAGCAACATATTGACTTTAGACCAGAATTATTCCTGTTGGGTATTTTACCAGAACTGTATAATAAAGGGAATACATATCTAATCTTACATGTGTTAACAGCAGCAAGAATTATTTTTGGACCACAGTGGAAAAATGAAGAGATTCCCTTCAGATGGAAATGTTATTAAAAAAATATTAGAATGCACAGAGATGGATAGATTAGCATTAAAAATAAAGGAGAAGGAAGAAACAGAATACTTCTAAACATGGGATTTGTTTTACCAATGATTAACTAACAGAAACAGAGGTTAGAAACTAAAAAGATTTAAGAGATTGAATAATTATATAACAAAAGTTTCCTAGTATGGTTAAGCTAATGTCAATAATAGTATGTGACCATTATTAATGATATGCATATTATGACTACTATGTTTATCGTGGGGTTTTTTTGTTATTCAAAACGAATTGTACTCAGACAACATGTTGTTCATATAGATACTGAGTTTTTTATCGTTATTAAAGAAAAATATATCAATAAAACATATATTAAAAGAAAGCTTAGTTGGAAATGAGGATCCCAGTTAAATCAGGGGCCTCACAGAAGAGAAGAATGTGGTGGAAGACTAGAAACATCTTATTTGTGTCATGAGGACCAATGAGGGAAAATGCTCAAAACTTTTAAGGGAAGAATATTTGAAGAAGATAGAGATCTTAGAATTAGAAAAATAACATCCATTGAACATGGATGTAATTTATTACTATTATGCATTAGTTATCCTCTAGAAGCTTAGGGTGGTACACATGGGCTTTTTACTTATTTTGTCTCACAAGGAGCATTCTCTGGGTAGTCACTGCCCAAATCTTCGAGAGAGCTCCATAGTTGAAGGTGGTGTTACACCTTAACCATTATATTACTCTTTTAAGTGTTAAAAGATAGGACAAGAAGATCATCTAGTACATGTGGTATTCCTATTCTTTGTTCCTTATTAAGAATAGTTATAATGGTTTCTTTTGTATTGGATTACTCATCAATTGAGCTAATAGGTTTTCAGTGTCTGTCCTTCCTTTTACTAACAAATACATGTTTTGGTCCTTAAAGCTAATGAAGGAAGAAGTATCTTTTATATCGCATCTAGATCCATGTATCTTGTATTGGGTCAGATTTATCATTCAGGTTTACTTTCCTTAAAAGAAATACTCAAGGCTTTCTTTAGATAGTATTTACTTAATAGGGTCTCTTAAATATCTTTTTGTTAACTTACTGTATTTAATACTTCTTTATGTATTTTTTTAAACTAGGGCACATCTCTCTGCCAAGCTCTCCTTGTGGGTTCTGTTGTCATCCTCTTACACTCTTCAAGAGCTTTTTATAATTTGGTGGCAGTAATGATCACTCCAGACCATGCACCTAGTCCATTCAACTATGGTTGGGATAATCTTTCAGATAAGGTAATCAAACTTTTCACACTTCTGTAGAAACAGAGAAAGATCACATCTAAGTTGGAACACTAATGTCCACCTGTTTCCTTCACTGTGCTTCTAATGAATAGTAATTGTGGAGGCACCATGGTGGGAGGTAGTTGAGAAGAGCAGCAATAAGATCTATATATGTTGGAAAGCAACTTGAGATGAGCTAATGAAGCGGCCTTATCCAGAACTGGCTAATTCATCCAAAAGGATTAGGCTGTCAAATGCTACAGGTCAAAATTGATACAGTATGTGATGTGCCCATGTCAATCTATCTGTCCACACATGTACATATGAGTACATGTATATGATAAAAAAGGGATGCAGTGGCTCAGTGGCTAAGACGCTGAGCTTGTCGATTGCAAGGTCGGCAGTTCAGTGGTTCGAATCCCTAGTGCCGCGTAACAGGATGAGCTCCTGTTACTTGTCCCAGCTTCTGCCAACCTAGCAGTTCGAAAGCACATAAAAAATGCAAGTAGAAAAATAGGGACCACCTTTGGTGGGAAGGCAACAGCGTTCTGTGCACCTTTGGCATTTAGTTATGCTGGCTACATGACCATGGAGACGTCTTCGGACAGCACTGGCTTTTCGGCTTTGAAATGGAGATGAGCACCGCCCCCTAGAGTTGGGAACGACTAGCACATATGTGCGAGGGGAACCTTTATCTTTACCTTTACTTATATGATAAAAGACAATTTGCATTTGACTACCAGTTACTGGGAACAGCTGCAAGGAAAATATCCTACTTTGGAGCTTTTTGATGGTGATTTGATTAATCAACATTAGGTGCAGTCCAGTACTGCTGCTATTATTCTGTGACAAGGCTCACATATGAGACTAAGCCATACCATTTGATTTTCAACAATACTAAGGCATGAATTATGATTTATAAAGCACAGTGGCTTGGATTCATATATCACATCAGTCCAAAAACAAACTAACCATGTTATGGCTAACAAGAGGATATGAAAGATCCCTAAGCATTCTTTCTTGGTTTCTCTTGATTTCAAGAGATAGCTATCCTTTATTGTGGATTGTGAGGCTATTCCTAGAATGGAAGGAAGGGGCTCAATTGAAAGATCCTGTAATGGGGAAAAAATGGAGCCAATTTAATCATACGTGTCTTGGGATTTAAGATTAGATTCAGTCCTTTGAACCATCCTGAAACTCAACAGGAAACTAAAATACTAGACTTGTCTGTAAGTTATAGTATTCTGTTCAGAAAATGAGAATTTATAAGGCTTGCTACTTTCTTTTGTTTTTTAATGTATTTTATGCATGCATGCATACATACACACACATATATGGATAGGTAGTACGGTGGTGGGATTCAAAATTTTTTACTACTGGTTTGTGGACATGGCTTGGTGGGCATGGCATGGCATGGCTTGGTGGGTGTGGCTTGGTGGGCATGGCAGGGGAAGGATACTGTAAAATCTCCATTCCCTCCTCACTCGAGGGGAAGGATACTGCAAAATCCCCATTTTCTCCTGATCATCTGGGACTCGGGAGGCAGAGAATAGACGAGGGGGGGGGCAGTCAGAGGTGGTATTTACCGGTTCTCCGAACTACTCAAAATTTCCGCTACCGGTTCTCCAGAACTGGTCAGAACCTGCTGAATACCACCTCTGATGTAGTAGTTACAGCAGGGGTGAAATGTTCCCGGTTCAGACCAGATCACCCAATCCGGTAGTGATGGTGGCGGATGGTTCAGAGAACCAGTAGCAAAAATCCCTCCCCCCCCACATGCCCAGCTGAGCGCCTTTTTTTTACTTTTAAAAGCATTTTTTCTACAACGTCTTCGGCTGAAGAGGTTGTAAAAAATGCTTTTAAAAGGCTCTTATAATCTCAGCTGAGTTGTGCTCACAGGCTTTTTTTAAAAAAGCAAAAAAAATGTTTTTAAAAGAAAACAAAAGTCTCTGACAATCAGGCAACTCAGCTGGGAACTTCAGAGCCTTTTAAAAGCATTTTTTTAACAATCTCTTCGGCCGAAGAGGTTGTAGAAAAAATGCTTTTAAAAGTTAAAAAAAAAAAGTTGGCTACGCCCACCCACTCACATTACCCCCACCACCACCAAGCCACGCCCACAAAACCGGTAGTAACAAATTTTATATTTCACCACCGAGTTACAGTATATGCAGTTTAGTTCATGGAGGGAGGCTGTTGTTCCATCTGCGGTCTTTGAGTGCTGCTCCATAGAGAGCTCATCAAAGCACTTGTTATTTTTCTCTGAATGTGTGTCCGTGTCCTGTTCCTACAGCTTCAAGGAAAAGAAGTTAACGGTGAGGAGTACGTAGTCTTTGGTGTGGTGCTTTTTCTCTGGGAGTTCGTGCCAACCATATTTGTGGTACTCTTCTTCCGAGCACAGAGATTGGCCCAAAATTTGGTATGGATTGGGTTCAACTGTTACTCTTTTTAAATTGTTTCTTCAAAATAAGCAAATGCTCAACATTGTGGAGGGAAAACATGCAAAGGGATTTAGAACACGATGAAAATGTTTCTTTGGGGACAAAAGAGGACATTCCAAGTTGAAGCTTGAATAGAAGACCACTTTGTATCAAACTCTGTCCAAGGATATTGCTCCTTAGCCCTTGGCGGGAATGGGGATTGTGCCATCTTTCTGGCTTCGTAGGGTTGATTTGCCACAGAATTGGTATGTTACGCACAGCGGGATTATGATGTGATATTGGAAGAAAAAAATCACATAGGGAACCTTGTACTCTGTCATTAAAATAAAAAAGAATTAGGACTATTGCATCCCACAGAGTGCTGAGAGAAAATTTGTGAACCCTTTAGGATTACCTTTAATCTCACTTGTTATCTGTGAGATCTGAGCTTCGTGTAGGTCTGTTAATAAAAAGATTTTGATAAATAACACCCAAAACAATGTACTGTGTCATGCCTTTTTTTAATCCAACTTTCCCTGCCTTTGTTGGAAAACTACATATGAAGCCCTAAAACAATCAGCAATCTTAAAAGGGTAGGTTGAGTCAGAGGTTTCAATCAGATGTAAACTTGAAGGGTTATCTCCGTTGTTGTTGTTTTGTTTTTTTTAAAAACACATACATTGCTAACTACCATCAGATTCTACTTTCATAAAACAGATCTGTGGAAATGAATCATGCTGTGATCAGAAGAGTTCTGTGATCCTCTGAAAAAGGACTGTTGATATTTGTGATGATTGGAAGGTCTACAAAACAATTGATACAGACTTTGACCTTCATCGGTCTATGGTCAGACAGATAGTGTACAAGAAGAGAAAACACAACTCCGTTATTACTCTTTGCAAAGTGAATGAATATCATCCCAGAGTATAATACTCTGGGAGATTGCAAAGGATCCTAGTGAAATGACAAAGGATTTGGAGACTATTCTTACATTATCTCTTATTGCAGTTCATGAGTTCACCATAAGCAAGGATGCTATGAATAGAAAAATACCAAGGAAGAAGTGATGACTCAAGAAAGCACATTGTTACCCAACCCAGATTTACCTAAGCCCACCTGGATGATACAGCAGATTATTGAAATAATGTCTTGTGGAAATAGGAGTAACTTAAATAACTTAAACAAAATATTTTTTTCTGGAGAAAATAATAAGCAGCATGCTAGCAAAAGAGCCTTATCCCAATTGTGAAGTATAATGATGAAGGTATTGTGTTTGGGACTCCTTTGCAGCTTTAGGACCCAAGTAGATTGCAATCATTTAGACTTACCAGCAAATTATATTTAAGCAAATTCTACAGGGCTGATTTAGTATAGTAGTTAAAGCCAACGCTTTAGTAGCTAAAGAGTTAGAAAGTGGAGATGGTTTGAAGGCAGATTCACAAATTCTGTAGGAGAATGTCAAGAGATCTGTTCCTAAGAAAATGTGAGTAATTCAGCCAAGACAGTAATTCTGAACACAAAAAGTAAGTCTGCAACAGAATAGCCAAAGTAGAAGTATTACAGTCAATGCTCAATTCAAAACTTCAAGCAGTTTGTGTAGAGAGCCCCAACGATCATTGTTTTGAATTAGTTCTACAAAGAAGATCTGGGACAATTAATTTTAAAGTCATGTATGGGACTGATCAACAAGCAAGACAAATATTTGGTTGAGGTCATTGCTGTTAAGGAAGAATCACCAATTACTGTATCTCGAGTTCACACACTTTTTCCAACCGTCAGTAAACATTGACTCAGTGCATTCAATAAGGACAACAGAAAGCATACTGTTTTGTATGTTGCTGATTCAGAAATTCTCTTCATAAATTAGGCTTTAATCTTATTGCTGATCACAGTACTACAGCATTCTGAGTACTTCTGGGGGTTCACAGGCTTTTCTCTCTTTACTGTATAAAATGTGAATCTCAAGGTGTAGGCTGGCTGGGGAATTCTGAGAGTTGAAATTCTACATCTTAAAGTTGCTGAGATTGAAAAACGCTGCTGTATAGCAGCTTTTGTTTAAAACTTTTGACATCTTTCAAAAATGAACAAGATTAGGAAAAAAGTAGTATGTTAAGACACGGCAAATTTTTATTGATTTGGATTGCATTAATTTAGTGCATTTCAGACGATTGCTATTTATTTAATAACTTTCCCCTTCTCTTACATTAGAATGTATAATTCCACTGTAGCTTTTGCAGGCCCCTGGAGAATGCAGTCTGCAAAAGGGGATGGCAACTATTTCAATTACTTGATCTGAAGACTCTAATTGAATTTTGTTCATTACTTAGCAGTAGCATGTGCTGCTGTCATGTGTCATATTTTGCTTAATTGACTTGCACAAGATTGTTTCATGTGCTAGTAGTTGTTTTCAACAGCTTCCTTTCACTTTGCCTTCCCTTGCTTATTATAAAGACTCTGTAACTACTACAGAGGAGCAGACAGCTCCTTCATTTATCAGACTGGAATAGTTTATTACAAATGCTCTAAAAATTACATTTTAAAGAAATAACATGTAGTATATCTGCATGATTTTGATTTTGGAAAAGGCAAAGAACTGGCATATTTTTCTTTCCAGATCTCTAAGGCAAATGTTTTCTTTTGTTCTTAACCCCCCCACCCCCATATCCCTCTTAACCTGAAAGGCACCTGCTGGAATGATCAACAGTCACAGTTACAGTTCACGAGCCTATTTCTTTGACAATCCAAGAAGATATGACAGTGATGATGACCTCCCAAGGCTTGGTGGAGGAAGGTAATTTGATTTCACTAAGAGGAGGGAAATATAGTTTAGAGTAAAGTCTGGCAGATTTGATGCTTGTGGAACATCTATTTCAGCTGAAGATTCAATAGTTGGAACCTGATGTAGCAACAGCAATAGCACTTAGACTTACATACCCCTTCGCAGTGCTTTACAGCCTTCTCTAAGCAGTTTAGAGTCAGCATATTGCCTCCAACAATCTGGGTCTTCATTTTACTGACCTCGGTGGGATGAAAGGCTGAGTCAACCTTGAGTTGATGAGAACTGAACTGCTGGCAGTGGGCAGAATTAGCCTGCAATACTGCATTCTAACCACTGCGCCATCACAGCTCATGTAGAAGTAGAACATTTGGGATGTAAGATTCTGAAATGCATTTTGACCATTGGAACCAAACAGCTCGTTTCATTCCCTGCCATAATTCTTTATTTCAGCAATATGATGGGGTGCAAAATTGTGCTGCTATGATTACATATTCAGTTAAAAATTCAGTTTAATGCAAATCCAAGAGATCTAGTGATCTATATATCTGCAGTTGTTCTCTAATATAAACCAGTACTATCACTATGTACAGATTTGGGGCAGAAGCAATAGTTATTTGTTTTACAGGCAGTAGACCACTAAAACGTTTGAACCCCAGGTTTAATTGCTCACTTTTGGACATCATGATATTCCAGGTGTTTTATACTGCCAATGTTCTTGGCCTATGCCCTATTGTAATATTTGCAGAAAGATTCTGCATGTTCTGCCTAGCTAGTAAAAAAATATCCATTCTGGGATAATAAAAATGTAGTTTAAAAACAATGAATAAACATTTATTATTTTATTTTATTTATTTATTTATTTATTTATTTCCAATTTATATACCGCCCTTCTCCCTGAGGACTCAGGGCGGTGTACAGCCAGAAATAAAAACACAAAATGCAAATATTAAAACAATTAAAATATATATAAATTTGGCTCCAGAATTAAAACTAACAAACCAATTAAAATTTAAAAATTTCTTCTTAAGCCAGCCCAGCTTGTTGGAAAAAATGTGTTTTAAGGGCATGGCGGAAGGCACTGAGGTCATGAATTCTCCTAATCTCCGGGGGCAACTGGTTCCAGAGGGTGGGTGCCCCAACAGAGAAGGCTCTCCCCCTGGAGGTCACCAGCCTACATTGTTTGGCTGATGGCACCCTGAGGAGGCCCTCTCTGTGGGAGCGCACAGGTCGATGGGAGGTCATTGGTGGCAGCAGGCGGTCTCGGAGATAACTAGGCCCTATGCCATGGAGCGCTTTAAAGGTGATCACCAACACCTTTATTTATTTATTAGTCCAATTTATATGCCGCCCTTCTCCGTAGATTCAGGGCGGTTTACAATGCATTATAGCAATAGCCTGCATACTTTTTTGTATATACCTGCTTATTAGGGCTTTCGGCCCCCCCTAAGCGGTGTTGTTCTATACAAAGTTGGCTTATTGCCCCCATAATCCGGGTCCTCAATTTACCTATCTCGAAAGGATGGAAGGCTGAGTCAACCTTGAGCATGGTGAGATTTGAACTTGCACTAATTGCAGGCTGCTGGCAGCTAAGTGCTAGCACTTAACAGCACTTCAGTCTGCTGCACCACCGAGGCTCTTGGTTGGGTTTCCCCAGCAGAGAAAGGCTCTGCTGGGCCAACCCAATCAACATCTCATTTCTTCCGGAGATCAATCAGATGTCTTCTGGAAACTCAAAAGCAACACACGAAAATTTTGTAACTTCAAACCTGGGAGTAATGACCATCTGCCCATTCACAAAGGAGAAGAGAAGTCAGAAAGCTCTTACAATCTGCCTCTCCTTGTACAATGAGGGGGGTTTTTTTGTTTTGTTTTTGCATGCCTCTTTCATTGTTGGAGAACATCACGTTGAAGCTGCTGAATCCATCTTGCACTTCCTTAATTAGGAGCATAAATTGTCTGCTTTTTGTCAGTGCTCCTTCAGGAATAACAGCTCCTGGTGGCCATATATATATATATATATATATATATATATATATATATATATATATACAGTAGACAGCATTCCACATTTGGGTACCTTTGCTGAAAAAAATAGGTTCCTTAACTGCAGCCCGTAAAATTGGCAGATAGTCATAAATTGTAATGTTCAAACATCCTCCCCAACAGCCATGCTGTTCATGGGAATTTGGAGAAGTGAAGTCGACATTAGGAGGATGCTTAGGTTGGGGAAGGTTGTGTGTTGCTGATTTTTTGATGCTGCTGTTTTCTAATATGATCTTTCTATGTCTTACTCTCCCAAATTTCCATTTTGTATTTTTCAGCTTGACTACTCCTCAGAATTCTGGGTGGTATGGCTCTCTGACAGGGAGCGACAGCTGCATCATGATTCCACCTTTGGTTGGACCCCCAATGGATGTTGCTCCACTGCTCTTCAGCCATGAAAGCTTGGAATCCAGAAGTCATCACAGTTCACATCCAAAGCCACCAAACTAATCATAGAGTAGCTTTGGGGGAAGGGTTCCTGTGAGGTGTGAAGAACCCTTTAGGACCAGTCTTTTCCTTACAATTGATAACTGCAACCTGGTTAGCGCAAAAGAAATCCTAAAATCCTAGGATTGAAAGGACATTGCCCTGAAGGTGTTGTATGAATCTCGGGCCTGGAGGAATTCCCAGTGACCTCCAGGTTCCCCCTAATGCATATAGTATTTTCCAATGATCTTCTAATATGGGAATGGAACAATATTGGCTCACAGCTCTGCACTTTGGACTGGAGGGACCAATTGTTGCTATGTGGTACTGGAAATAACAGAAGCCAAAGGAGAGCATATTCTGAAAGCATTCTATTTTATTGGCCAACAGACCATGACTGTTGTCCAGATGGATATTTGCACTTTTAATCAACCATTTCCAATGGATAATTCTCTTCCCTCCCAATCTTTCTTCTCCAATGGCATGGAATGTCTGTTCCAGACAACACTTTTAAATTGCACATCTCTGGTTGGGAAATTTGTTCTGTCTTCCTATGGTGACAAACAACTCTACATATTTAACAGTGGAAAACTTTTGAAAGTGGGGTGGGAGGAAGAGTCTCTTTTGCTTTTAAATTCTTGGAGAGCATTTTACAAGTATGGCACAAGTGTCAGTCTCACAAGGCTAACATAGCTTGTGGTTATGTTTTGCCATCAACCATTACTGAGATTGCTAGAGCAAGCCCCATTGTTGCATGTGTTGTTATATTCCCTGCAGCGTCCTTGTGTTGTTTTGGCCTATTTCTAGCATTACAGTAATAACTTCATTTTCAATAACAGTAATTTATTTTATACTGGAAAAGCAGATTCAGAGTGGGTTACAGATAGGGTGGACCTATGAGAATTGTGGGCTTGTTTGGGGTGATGCATAGCCAGCTGGCACAGATGTCCTTCACTGCTTTGTCTGGCAACGGCTTTGATGTTCCACAATGGAATGAAAGTAAGACTGATTTCTTTGCAACCACAGAGATGTAAATTGCTCCTGGATTGCTTAACCACCACCCAAGAGCATCATTCTCTGGTACTGAGAAAACAACTGTTTGAAATGTGAAGCAAAGTCTCTTTTTTTTTTCTTCCACCTACCAAGGAAACAGTAGTAGGCAATGAGATCACCAAGAAGTGAGGCAAGCAGGGGAAGATAAGGGCAACTGTAGCCATGGATGCATCTCCTGAAAGATTTGCAGTTAGATCCAGTCTAGTAGAAAGTGTTAATTATATCTGCCCCCACTCAGAAGTGTGCAATTCCTATTTATACTCCAGGCAGCAGAGGCTTCTAGAAGTATTTTTTAGATTTGCCGTTCTCAACTTGATGACCTTTAGATGTGTAACATCAACTTCCAGTGTCTTCTTGCTGCTTGGGAATTATGGGAGACATAGCCCCTAATGCACCTGGAAGATTTAAGGATGGAGAAGCTTGGGAGAATGTGGAAATCTGAAGTACATCCATTTTTAACTGGAATTAGAACTACTGTATATCTTCTACTAGTGTTAACAGCCATAATTTCACAAATGGCTTCTGACAACTGTATTGTCTTGAAGCTTTGGGATTAATCTTTTCCTTACAACCAATAACTTCAACCTGCTTACAGCAAAAGAAATCCTAAAGTCTTAGAATTGAAAGGACCTTTCCCTAAAGGTGGTGTATGAATCTCAGCCTGGTGGAACTTTTGGTGACTTCCAGGTTTCTTGAACATGTTTTTGGTGAATCTGCATACGGTGGGACCAAAGGCATTTTATTCCCTTGTGAAAAGAGTACATGTGCCTATATTGAATAGAACTATTGGGATCCCGCACGCTCCTAGTTGAAAAGAAACTTAAAACACTACCCTAATGTTACAACAGGGACAAATGAACCTATTGCCTTCAAGAAGTGAATTAACCCCTAGCATCTCCAGTGATATAGCCCACAAAGATGATTACCAGGAGCTATGGCTTACCATCCTTAAATGAAAGTGTGAGCCAGTTTAGTATGGTGGTAAGGCATCTGGTTAGAAACTAGGAGACAATTCTAGTCCCATCATAGGCACAAAACCAGCTGGGTGACTTTGGGCCAGTCCCTCCCTCTCAGACATAGGA
Organism: Ptyas mucosa; assembly: GCA_012654045.1. Lineage (NCBI taxonomy): Eukaryota > Metazoa > Chordata > Lepidosauria > Squamata > Colubridae > Ptyas > Ptyas mucosa. Next base: position 80,430,203 of record WNWU01000001.1, read on the forward strand.
AGGAGACAGTGGCAATCCATTTCTGAAAACCTTGCCAAAAATGCAGGGTCTTGTACAGGTAGTGTATGGGAGTCAAGACTGATTTGAAGATATCCCCCCTCAAAAAAAAATCTGGGAAATAAATTCTTGGACTGTATGTTTAGCATTTCGCTTCAATAAGGATTTTAAAACTGAATTTAAGTTATCAACTGGGGGTGAATGATTCCAAACGAAATGGTTTTTATTTCTAATCATTTCTCCCTCTGTTACTGCTAACATTTTTACAACTCACTCCTTGGCCAAAGAGTAGCTACGGGATAGACTTTTGTAGTTCTTGAATTTTCATAGCTGCTTTCTAATCAATTAATACTAATTATCTGTAAAGATGGCTGTACTGGCAAGCCTGTCAGTTCTTCATCACTACAAGGCACATAAACTCAAGATGATGTGGAGATTCTTTCTGCATAATTAGATGGATTTCCTGATGTGGAATAGGATTGTGATGAGGAACACTATCCATCTGGAGCGAAGACTGGTTATCAAACCAGAAGTGTTTCTCAACCTTGACTACTTTAAGAGGTGTGGGCTTCAACTCCCCAGAAATCCCTCCCATGGCTGCCTAGAGACTTCTGGAAGTTGAGGTCCACACCTCTTAAAGTGGCCAAGACTGAGAAACTCAACTACAAGAAGAGAGTTGGTATGTGTAAAACATCCATCTCCACTATGGTATCTGTAAGTAGATTGGCACTGCAGCTGCCTGGGGTGATAATTGAGGAAATCTAAGAGTTGAGAGTCTCCATACATTTGGAAGAAGCCAGGTTGGGGAAGTCTGGCATAAATTGTAAGAGATGGCTGCAAAACTGTTGGGAGGAATTTGAGGTGCTTCATTTTTTCAAATCTCAAGCTGTTTCACCTCAGCTGCAATGCAAGTAGATTGTATGTTCTGCAGTTAACAGCTGCAGAGCCCTTTTAATTCCTCTTGCGTTAGGCTGGACCACTGAATTGACTTCCCTGGATGTGCTAGGTATAGCTTCAGGTATTAATCACATGTGCACAGCAGTAAGCATTTCACATGTGCTGGGAGAACTATTTGCTGCACAATGTTCAAAATTTGGGGTAGGAAAAAGAGAGGTAATTTTTCAGTATTGACCCATGAAACCAGTTATTTCAAACATTCCTTGAGCATATTACTATAAGGCTCTGCTCTTAAGACCTCTCTCCTTCCCTCCCTACTTAACTGGTCCTTGACTTGTAGCAAAAATTTAGCCAAGACTTGAATTGTCTGCCCTTTTTTTTTTCCAACAAGCCACCAAAGACTAGTTAAGCTACTCCTTTTTCTGCCCCAAATATCTTGACCTTCTCCTTTTATCAGTTTTATAATGCACTTGGAGCACTTTAAGTTTGTTTCTTGGGAGGGAAAGCTATTGCATGAAGGCCAGGGGACTCTCTGTCTTTGCACTGAATTGCATTGAATGAAGACGGCTGTTCCTTCCAGTCATAAGCGGAGTTTCTTTATTAAAGCATTTGAGTCCATTTTATTCATATGGCTTTTGAAATTCTGACTGCATTGAAGAGGGCCAGTCTTGTGTTTTATTTATATCCGTTAACTACTTTTTATATATAATCAAGAAATTAAGCCTTTATCAAGAATGGGTATTTTAGGTATGTTTTGTTTGACACTATTTGCCTGTTTTCTCTCCAATCATTGGAGAGGCTAAAAGAGGCAACCCTGGCTCTACCATGTTGATTTCCTTCTCTTGAATTGTAATGTTACATTTTAAAATAAAAGAGGCTTGTTTTTATCTTGTGAAAAGATTGCATTTGACTTCTTCAGTTATTTTTGTCATCTTCTTCCCTGAATCTTCTTCCAGTTGCCAGAATATTACTTTTCTAGTCTGCTGCCAGAAAAATAAGCTTGGAGATTAAACAAAAAAAAAAACTTGGATAAGGTCTCAAAGGAGCTTTTTCAAAAGGCAACTGGACTTTTTTTTTTCCCTTGAAGAAGAAGAAAACATTTCACTTCTCATCCAAGAAGCCTCATCAGTCATGATGGGGTGGGGGGGGGATGGAAGGATAGGTACTGACAGTTGAGACTGGATGGATAAGGGAGAATAAATACAAATACCTATACTTTCAAAAAGGCTACAAGTGTGGCAAAGGATGCATCTTTATAACTTCAATGGTTTGAACAACTTGTACATATCTCCTAAAAGAATAGAAACCAAAACAGGTTTTTAGATGTTCTCCAGTAGGACGTCAATCACTTACTACTATTTTAAAATGTGTTTATATCTTCAAGCAAATAAGAAGAGGGGTTAGGGAAAGTTGTTAAAACTCCCCCCTATCCATACTGTGTATTCCTAGATCACAATTCTAAAGTATGTGAAATTGTACTTTCACAAATGTTCTATGGAAGAGCTTCTATTTAAAATTGTGACTTTCCAAATAGCTGTAACAAATCAGAATTTACATGCTTGAAGGGGACATTCTGGCTGTTTTATCAGATACAACTTACTACAAAATACCTACATTTTAGCTTAGTGTGTTAGGCTACCCTCCGCGTGTGCTTAAGATTGAATAAACTACATGTGGAAGCATGTTGCAGGAACATCCCCACCTTTGAAATTTCTTTGTCGGGACTTCTGGTTGGTGTCACGGTGAGAACAGCCGGAAAATACTGGAGCTCTGCCGGGCTCCATGAAATGCAGCCAGCAACTGCTTTCTGGGAGACCCTATGGCAGGGGTGTCAAACTCAAGGCCTGGGGGCCTGATCTGACCAGTGGGATGCTTAGATCTGGCCAGAAGGCTGCCCTGGAAACAGCAAAGGACTGGCCCTCAGTGCCTCTGCCAGTGAAAACGGAGATTGGGGGAGACAGCTGAGAAATTAGAAGGAGTGGTGGAGGGGACAAAGCAAAATAAATTACAAAAATATAAAAATAAGTTAAAAGTAGATTAAAACACTGAAAGGACAGTAATAATAAATACTAAAAATTCAATAGATAATCCCTTAAAAGTTTATAATAGAGGAAAAAAAGGAAGATCTTTCAAAAATAATGAAAGGGTTATGGATGGATTTGAATATCCATCCATAATCCTTTCATTATTTTTGAAAGATCTTGAAAGATCTTTTGAAAGATCTTGAAAGATGCAGCAGGAGGAGATAAAGCAGGGGTGAAATCCGACAGGTTCTGGAGAACCTGTAGCGGAAATTTTGAGTGGTTTGGAGAACCACTAGCAGAAATTTTGAGTAGTTCAGAGAACCGGCAAATAGAGGGAATAGAGATTTTGCAGTATCCTTCCCCTGGATGTGGTGGGAATGGAGATTTTGCAGTATCCTTTCCCTGCCACACCCACCAAGCCACACCACACCCACCAAGCCACGGCCACAGAACTGGTAGTAAAAAAATTTGGATTTCATCACTGAGATAAAGGGTAAGGCAAAGCGAACAATTAGTCTGTGCAAAAATGTTAGAAAGACATATAAGATTCCAAGAAGGAAACATAAGAGAATCACCAAAAAATCAATAAATGTTGAAATTCTAAAAAGGCTGAGAGATGATGGAGGTATAATTTGCAATACAGTAATTATATTGAAAACCAATAAAAATAAGTGGAAAGTTTAAATTGGGAAAATAGGACATATATAGATATATAATAGAATTTATTATAAACATAAATATATTAAGATTAAGAGGTGGAAGACTAAGACTAGGTATATCTAAAGGTATTATGATTAACAGGATGCAAAAATATATTGGGAAATATAGTTTTCAAGGACTATAAATTCAGGAGACTTAGAGATATAATCTTGGGACTGATTAAATCTTATTGACAACTGGTTTTATTGGTGTTTATAGAAAATTGAGATATTGAAAATGTGGTGGAACACTGAGTGATATTTATAATATTAAAATATTAGTGATTTAATGGGTTAATAAGTGTATAAAGAAATGTTATTGATGTTTACATATACCTTTGGAGAAAGTGATTAAAAATCACAAAGAGAGAATAGCATTGGTTAAAGATAATGAGGTGAATATAGAAGAACCCCAATAAATGGGAAAAATAAAGAAATAAGTATAAATTGGGAAAATAGTATAATATAGATCAATACATAAAAGGGGTATATTATAATTATAATGAGCACATTAAGGTTAGAAGTTGGAAGACAAAAATTCTGTATAGGTAACTGTATTAGTACTGTGAGCACTGTGTGAAAAATATGTTAACAGTCATTATACTGTCCCCAAAATAGTTGGTTAAAGGAAAACTGTAAATAAAACATATACCCCCAAAAAATTTCTCTGTTCAACATTAATCATTTGTTGAAAGTGTATACTGTACTACTAGTCCTTTAAAGAAAGCCATCACCAGTTAAATTTTCAACACTTTCAACAACTGTTCCTTCAAATTCCCCAAAGCCTCTTGGCCTCATTTTGGAAACATCAAAAGAAAGAGAAGTAAATAACAAATATACTCAATTGTCATATCCAGGTTTTGTACTTTCATGTACATTCCAGTACTGTCCACCTCAGCTCCCAACCCCCAAGGCTAGTTAGCAAAGTTTGCATTATTCTCTTAGAAGTCCTCTCTATGGTGATTTAATCAAAAAAGAAGGAAATGGGGGGTGGGAGGGTGGTTTGGAAGTAGTAGTCTCAGTCTTTAATCTTATTTTGAAGTCTTACTTTAATCTTCACAGTAAAGAGCAATTCAAGTACAGGACAAAATTATTTCTGTGCTTTCCTTGAAAATAGGACAGCAATCAAAGAAGCATCATTTTACTAAACAAATATGAAGAAATTAAACACATAGAGGCAGCTCCAAAATATTACATTCAGTGGTGAGGACCAAAAAGCCTTTGCTTATTTTTATTTTATTTTATTTTATTTTACTGTAAGCTTGAAATGCCCAGTTCCCATGTCACCAGCTTGTGATCTCAAGGGCTGGCCTAAATTAAGGCTGCCCTTCCCCTTAGGCCAGGGGTGCCAAACTCAAGGCCCTGGGGGCGGATCTGGCCTGCGGGGCTGCCCTGGAAACAGTGAAGGACCAGCCCGCGGTGCTTCTGCCAGTGAAAACAGGCTCCCGAGCTTCATTTTCGGCTACCACTGCCTCCTGCAATCCTCTGCCAGTGAAAACAGAGCTGGGGTGGGCCATCACAGGCGCCCTGACAGGAGTGACATCAAGCTGGCCACACCCATCCTGGCCACACCTATCTGAGGTCAGACACAACCCTGATGTGGCCCTCAATGAAATAGAGTTTGACACCCCTGCCTTAGGCCAACTTACAATAGCATATGTCCTGTAGAGGTTTCAGAGCTAATGGAAGGATTATCGAAATACAAGACTTGCTTGATCTGAAGCATCCAGTTTCTGCTGAAGGACCCTCTTTTGTGCAACAGTAGGGAATTGGAAAACCCACGTGTGGGATCTTATAACTGTAGTTCCCTGAGTAGCTCTTATTTTCCAGGCAATAAAAAAAAAGAACACCTCCTCTAGGCTATTATAAACATAAGTTACAAATCTATCTAGCTCAGTGGCAGAAATTCCGTATGGATTTATTACAACCCCCTCCCCCTCCAATGTTATGCAAATAAAGTTTATCTTGGCACAGGAAAAAAAAATTCCCAATGTGGGAGGGGAAATTCCCATGGATTCAATTCCTAAAATTCCCCAAGCAGCTATTGTTGCTGAGAATTCTGGGAATACCATGCCCAACTTGGGGAAGTCTGGCACAAAGTAACAAATATGGCAAATATGGACTGTTCTTTTCATGAAACTTTTTGGAAGAAGGGAATGTGAAACTTCTCACACCAGGGTGTAAAATGTTGCAATCTAGTGTCAAAATTGCACTAACCCCACTAAGAAATAAGATGAGAGGGGATCATAATTCAGATATAAAATTATTTTCTTCACCCCTGGCATCTTCCTTGGTTTACTCTGGAAATGCTGTGGATTATGCTAAAAGGGAAAAATGAAGATGTAATTTTACCCCAAGATCTGAAGGATACTATTATTAAAACTTGCAAAAGGTTCATAATCTACAGCTCTGTAAAATGGAACATAACAGCTATAAAATTCAAAACCTTGTGTTTCGACTTCCGCTGTTCAATATTTGTTTTAAGTACCTTGTTTTATGATCTGTATATCCTTAATTGAACCTTCTAATCTCTCCTTTAATCACCAAAAGATTGTGTGGAGTAAGCACACTCAATGGAATGGACGACTAAAGAGAGTGAGGGGGAAAAATAGGATCCTAATAGGGTTGCAAAGGTGCTTCTGAATTTGGGGGAAGAAGGGGAGGGACTCATGAATCATTTTTCTGCAACTCCTTAAACCAAACCTGAATTTTTCTGCAATCACCCAGGAGCTGCAGAGATAACCAGGCAGTCCCAGGAAAAGACAGATCTGTTTCAGATGGTTCTTGAAGCTCTTCTGCGTCATAGCTCTGAACCATCTAGTGGGTACTAGATGGTGAAAAATTATTGTACCAAAATCCCAGTAACGTAGTCTCAGTTCCATCATTCCCAGCCAACACAGCTAATAGCTATTTCAGCTGGGAATGAAGAGATATACAAAGGGATCTCTGGAGAGTGTCTGGATAGAGACCAGTTGTTTTGGACTCAGAGCTTGACTTTTATTTTTGAAGAATAAAGAGGGCATTTCATACTGGAATGGGACAACTCACCATGGCCAACTCACCATGGGACAAATCATTACAGCCAACTTACTATAGGACAGGTGTGTCAAACTCACATCGTCACAGCAGCGTCACATGATATAGTGTGACTTTTTTCTCCTTTGCTAAACTGGGCATGGGTGTGGCCAGCTCTTGACACATCTGGCCCACAGGCTGCCCTGCCATAAGACAACTCGTTGTGGGACAATTTAACAATTCTATTTAATTACTTAAAATAAAATTTAAAATTGTTTTAATTTTTGCCATTTACATTTCATTTTGTCCCTCCTGTTGCACCCTTTCTTTAATGATTCTATTCCACTATTTCTTTCATATTTGTGTAACTCTTGTCCTGCAGTGAGTTGGCTGTGGCGAGTTGCCCCGCGGTCAGTTGGCTGTGACAAGTTGGCCATAGCGAGTTGGCCATGACAAGTTGACTGTGGCAAGTTGGCCACAGCAAATTGCCATAGACCCATCTCATACAACTCAATGATAAACAGGAGCTGACTGGAAGTATTAAGTCTGGAGTTCCACTTCAACCAGCTTCAAAAGATGACATGCAAACCGTGTGAGAGGAGAGAGCCATCTTGCTGGGAATGCTTTAATTTCAATTCCTATATTGAACAGGCAACTGGACCTGCCCCAAGTGGCTCTTGTAAGCCTGTCACTCATTGGAATTTCACTCAAATATGTGAGACTAGATTGATTCGGGCATTTTACACAAGATTATTTAAGGACACTGAAGCAGAGAGTAATTTTTGTTAAGAAACACTGTTATGTAAGATGAAGAGATTCTAATTGTGGGTCTAAATGAGGCATTTTATCATGCAGTTGCTTTGCAGGGAATCCAGGTGATGTCATCAAGTCTCATTTGTAACCATGGTTTTTTCATCTAGCCTTTTCCTTCCACAAATAGAAAAATATATAGAATAGCTGCACTGTGCCTTTTCATTAGTAGCAGATAAGATTCTTCAGGCTGGAAGAAACTTTGTAAACAAAGGGGTAAGGAACCTGAAGTCCTTCACATATTGGTGAAGTACAACTTCTCTCACTAATGGTCATGCTGATAAAGGCTGCTGGGAGTTGTAGTTCAGCAATTATCAGGAAGGATACAATTCTCCCACCTTCATATTCTCTCTCTCTCTCTCTCTCTCTCTCTCTCTCTCTCTCTCTCTCTCT
>WNWU01000001.1:80438046-80469855 GCA_012654045.1 Ptyas mucosa
TCTCTCTCTCTCTCTCTCTCTCTCTCTCTCTCTCTCTCTCTCTCTCTCTCTTTTTGTGTGTGTGTGTGTATTTTTAAAAAAACAGAATGCATAAGGCCAATATCTGATGTATATCCTGCTTTGGAAAAAGAGTCTTTCATGAATATTTCAGCTACCTCAGAGCCAAATATAAACTTGTAAGCTAGAGACTGTGACCAATTTTTATGATCATGTTGACTTAGCCCTTCTTGCCAAGAATGGGGTCATGCTGGCACGACACCAGCAAGAATCACTCAGAGCCCAATCTGCATAAAACAAGGAAGTTGGTCTCCATCAGGGTCAATTCACTGAAGCGGACGTAAGAGCTCCTTGAAGTTTTCTAATTCTTTAACGCTTGTTGAAATCCTGCATTAGACAACGAAAAAAAGGTTATTTGGATATAAGTGTAGCATGGCATCTCTATTTAGCTAATCTGGAAGAGACTGTGGAAAGGGGGGAGAAACATAATTTGAGAAGATGTGACACTGATTTCATCTTTCAAATAGAAAGTGTCAAACTCACCTCCCAAAAGCATTGAAGAGAGATACAATCTCCGGCCTTGTTAGATGAAATTCATGTGAAGGACCTTTTTCTGGTATGTTTTCTATCAGTTTTTCAGAAAACAGGATCTTCAGCGCCGTTCCCAAGCCCTGAGTCTGTACACAGTGGGAACAAGATCTCAACTAAACATCACACCAGGAAGTCAGGTTGTCAGTCACTATCAGCATTTTTTAAGTAAAAACTGGGCAATTTAAATAAAGTATTAAATAAATGGGTGGTCTCCAAACGTCCTATCTGATCAAATATGCAAATATTACATTAGCTAAACCAATACAATTTTAACGTAAAAGTAAAGAAGAAAATAATACAAATACTGAATTAGCAAGATATATTGCTGGTCAAAATCCTCACAGCAAAAATATTCGTACTTTTTTTGATGCACAATTGGGAATTCCTCTCCTAGGGTCAAGTTGGACATTCAGCAAATATAGTCAGATATCTTTGTTGCAGTTGAAGACCAGTACAAAATAAAACTCCACAGTAAAATAAATGTTACTTATCAAAAAGAAGAAACTAAAATTGATTGGACCTTCCAATTGGTGCATTTTGTGTATGACATAGCAGAATGTAACTACATTTAGGGCATCTGTCTATGTCCGTGTGTCTGTGTAATTTAAAAACAAGGAAGTTCTAGCTACAATTCTTTAAAAAAAACCATCATTGTCATTAACCTAATGAGACTCTAATTGGTGCAGAGTGGAGAAGGGAAAAGATATAAAGAGAGCCAATGTTATGTAGTAGTAAAGGTGCTGGCCTAGAAACCAGGAAAATGTGAATTCTAGGCCTCCTTTAGATATGATATCCATCTGAGTGACCAGTCATTCTCTCTAAGGCCAACACATTTCATAGGGTTGTTGATGTGGAGAAAATAGGAGGCAGGAGAACTAAGCATGTTCATCATGTTGAACTATATATAAAAAGGGGACGGGGATAAAAGTATAATAATGTAAGACCTGGCAATGGCTAAGAGCAGGAAAGTTGAAGAAAGACAGATGGGGGGTATACTGTTGCAAAGAAGTTAAAGAAACAGGAAAGAAAGAAAAAAGGGGTGTGTCTGTATGTGGAGTAACTTACTTGCAGCTTCCCCCAAAGGCGGCATTTCAGGCACTCTACACAATCCATGATCCTTGAAATGTTCTTAAAATGGAACCGAAATTCCTCCTGAGAAAGAATAAATGAACTAATGAATTAGTGATTTAAAAACTCACTCGTTATTTTTGATTTGAATCTGTAGCATTTCTCCTATTCAATACCTTAGCTCAGAGGTCTTCAAACTTGGCCGCTTTAAGACTTGTGGACTTCAACTCCCAGAATTCTCCAGCCAGTTTGAAGACCTCTGCCTTAGCTCATGGGTGTCAAACTTGATTTCATTGAGAGCCGCATCAGGGTAGTGTTTGACCTCGGGGAGCCGGGGGGCAGCATGGCCTGGATGGGTGTGGCCAGGGTGGGCATGACCAGGGTGGGTATGGTCAGGTTGGCATTACTCATCGAGGCTCTGTTTTCGGCCACGATGGCCTCCTGCAGCCCTCTGCCAGTGAAAATGGAGCCCAGGGGGGCATGCGTGGTCTCCCCGAGCTCCGTTTTTGCTGGGAGAAGCACCACAGGCTGGTCCTTCATTGTTTCCAGGGTGGCCCCGTGGGGCAGATCTAAGCACCCCACAGGCCGGCTCCGGCTCCCAGGCCTTGAGTTTTGACACCCTTGCCTTAACTAGTTCAAACAGAAAAATCCAGAATCATACTTCTAAGCTTTATTTATTAATTTATTATGTTATTGTTTTCCAGGATGCAAATGCAGGAAGATCAAGTGTAGGAATTTTTCCTTTATGCAACACTTAAAAGCATAAGGGCTTTTAGGATTCAGGTAACTACCCCACCCCAGAGTCCTCTCTGCAATTCCTTAAAACCAAAGGAATCTTTTCATGGAGATATCACCAACCCTGGGGAAAGACACAATTGCCTTAAGCAATTACATCTAGTCCTTGGCTTAGCAACTGTTTGAACTACCAACAGACTACCTAGGGAGTACTTACAACCCAGATTCGAAATGTTCGTCGAAACTACACCCATAGTGAAATATTGGTTCGCTTAATAATTGCAGTGTTTGCTTGATGACACGAATTCACCCAATGACCACCACAGAAAAGGTTGTAAATTCAGGTCAGTCACATGACCAACACATTTTCTAACCGTAGCAAGTTACATCCGTAAGGGGCAGGCTCCATTACAGTCATAATAGGTGCTACATCTATTCCTCCTGTGCATTCATAGGCATTCATTTGCCTTTGAACCAAAGCATGGCACAGTCCTTTTTCTATAACTACCTTTTGGGAATAGGAAATCTGTTCTTCTCCAGAAATGGCTGAATTCCAACTTCAGTATTCCAAAGTCAATAGTAAAGGGTGCTGGGAGTTGTAGCACACTAATGCCTGGAATCTCAGTTTGCCAGGGTCTATCTATTCTAAAGGTTTGCCTGTTTCCAATCCATATTTTATGGGATCCTTCTAGAAATTATTGCAAGATTTGCCCTATTCCACATATTTTTATAGAGTGAAAAGATGGTGAGCCAAAAAGAGTTTTCTTCTTTTCTCCCAGAAGCTGATTATGAATATATTATTGTTTGATGCTATAATTTCTAATTAATTTCTGATTGGAATGTTTTATAGTATCTATATCAGTTTAACAAACTAGATTTAAAGTCTTCACTGCCACAAATGCAGTCCTGTATCAAGAGTGTTTGCTTTTGGGCGCCGCTGAACTTATAAACAAAAAGTGTAACAACAACACCCCTGCTGAAAGTGACTTAATTTTACCTTTAACTTGGCAGCTTCTTTTTGGTTTCCAGCAAAAAGTGAATTTTCATCAAAGTGCAAAGGAAAAGATCTTGAAGTAGAAAAGAAACATTATTAATAATGAAGGACTTTCATTGTAGAAGAGAATGAAACAAAAATCTATTCATCAGCAATTTAAGTAATTCTTTTAAGGGCTTTTTGTGTTGGTTTCTGCTGCAACTAGAATCTTAAGATTCTAGTGACATTTTGAGATCCATGTACTATTGTACTATTGTCATTTGCCTTCAGGGCTACACCTTGTATTTCACAAAGTTTGCAATTCATTACAGTGAACCTTGTTGAAAGCCGATTGCCTTCAGCAATTGTACTGGGGATGACAATCATAAATTAAATATACCTTTGATTCAATGCTACCCAAATTCCATTGAGGCACTAATCAAGAGAGACTAGCATGTTTATCTTTTAACCCTTAATTGCAGTTGGAATGAAGACAAGTTTAACTAGGATCAGAAACAGCATAAAAACTATGTTTATTTAGAGGATAAAACAATATATTTTAAAAAGTTACAATCACCCACCCGAAATTAAGATCTTATACTGATATTAGGACTGCTAAATCTTGGCAACAAAAATCCAGACTATTAAATGCTAGCAAGAGTTTTACCAATTTCTGGTTGGCAAAAACATAGATTGCAAACAATGAGTTTGATTAATGACCACTACATTTATTAATTACTACTGCAAAAAGGTAATAAAAATTGGGCTGATTCACTTAATGACCAGTATGACTTACTGGTCATTAAGCGATTCCAGGTTGAATTACGGTCATAATTCCAGGTTTAATTACAGTTTAATTCCAGGTTTAATTACGGCCATAAATCTAGAACTACCTATAGTGCACAACAGCCAAATGAAACAGAGGGGTTTCCTACAATGAAATGAAGAGCAGTACTTTATTTTACTTTTATTAGATTTCTATACCGCCCTTCTCCCGAAGGACTCAGGGCGGTGTACAGCCGTATTAAAACACATAAAGATTTACAAAATTTAAAAACCACTAAAATCGAATATCTAAAAATTTGGCCCACAAATTAAAAACTAACATACACCCATTAACATTCATATTCATATTAAGCCAGCCCAGCTTGTTGAAACAAGAGGGTCTTCGGGGTGCGGCAAAAGGTATGCAGGTTGGGGATCATACACACATCTACGGGCAGCTCATTCCAGAGGGCTGGTGCCCCCACAGAGAAGGTTCTCCCCCTGGGCGTCGCCAGTCGACATTGTTTGGCCGATGGCAACCTGAGGAGCCCCTCTCTGTGGGAGCATATTGGCCGGTGGCAGGCTGTCGATGGCAGAAGGCGGTCTTGTATATATCCCGGTCCTAAGCCATGGAGCGCTTTAAAGGTGGTGACCCACACCTTGAATCGCACCCGGAAAACCACTGGGAGCCAGTGCAGCTCGCGCAGGAGAGGTGTCACGTGGGTGCAACAAGTTGCCCCCATAATCACCCGCGCGGCCGCATTCTGGACCAGTTGGAGCTTCTGAGTGCTCTTCAAGGGGAGCCCCATATAGAGAGCGTTACAGTAGTCCAGACGTGACGTGACGAGGGAATGAGTAGACGAACCAGACTTTATGCTTGAACTGGCATAAATAAAAAACCAGTATTTTGATGTGCAGAAGGAAAAGGTGAGTGGAAGTTACCTCTCAGGTAATCTCAGTACAAGCAAAGTATTGTGTGTTCCTGCACTTGAGTAATCCACTGTCATGGCTGACATTTTGCTAGCCAAGCATCATAAACTGACAGCCTGACATTACCAATGAGGAGTGGATTGGAATGTAGGGAGGAATTGGGAATGGGGGTGGGGAATGGAAACCAAGCCATGCCTGGCCAAGGCGTGAGAAACACCAGCCAGGCCAGGGTCACTCATCGAAATGCAGAGCTGGAAAGTTCGGGAAATGAAGGTCTGTTACCCAAACAATATACAAGCATCCAACTGGACATTAATTGATAACAGGGGAATGGCCAGGGAAAAGAGAAAGTTAATTTTATTGTCTGTGTGCAAAAATGCCAGATCTAGCTTCCCTACTTCTGTAACCACTTAAAGCTTTAGTAAAGTATACTCTTGGTAAAACAATGGGCCAGGAGTCTTCTTTGGCTAGATGACAAAGTGCATGGTTGACACCCAGACTTACCTTAGGAGGAGCTGGTTGTGTGGGTCAGCCCTCAATATACTTGTAACTCTTTTCTGTCATCTTGATTTCTATCCAGATCTGGTAACTGATATATTCTCTCAATTCTGTTTCTAATAATAGTTTTTCTTGCTTAAACAGAGACACTATATCTTATATTAATTGCTTGCTTGTGAACAATTAAAATGTTATTTAACAATAAAACTGTATGAACTACTGTAGTATGTAAATTGCTTAGGATAAAATGTATTTTAATGAAACTTCTTTTTTTCAGAATTATAGTTCACTTTTGTGTAAAATTGACTCTTCTCTATGTGCTATCTTTTCTTTATCAGTTTGGCTCAGTGGTGAAATCCAATTTTTTTTTTACTACTGGTTCTGTGAGCATGGCTTGGTGGGCGTGGTGTGGCTTGGTGGGCGTGGCTTGGTGGGCATGGCAGGGAAAGGATACTGCAAAATCTCCATTCCCACCCTACTCCAGGGGAAGGATACTGCAAAATCTCCATTCCCACCCCACTCTGGGGCCAGCCAGAGGTGGTATTTGCCGGTTCTCCAAACTACTCAAAATTTCCGCTACTAGTTCTCCAAACTGCTCAAAATTTCCGCTACCGGTTCTCCAGAACCTGTCAGAACTTGCTGGATTTCACCCCTGGTTTGGCTTCTTGCTTGCCTGCCCACATCTCTGTATCTTAGTTTTCTGCCCCAGCTTCCTATGGAAGTGCCCAATTCTTAACTCTTTATTTTCATTTCTTTAAAGCAGTGCTTCTCAATTATTTTCTGTCATGCCCCCCTAGGAAGAAGAAAACATTTTTCGCGCCCCCCGCGCGACTGTAAATAGTATCATTATTAGAAAAAGGTCTGTTCTCCTTGAAAGGGAGGAGCATGCGCAGTCACATGTACTGGCTTAATGCTCACTATTGATGCAAATGTCAGCAGCGGTAGCCCGATTTCTTTAGCAAGTTTGATTAATTGGGGCAGCATTATGTTTCACAGGAGAAGGTCATTGTCAGTCATTTGAGCATCAATTGGGCGCACATCCGTTGGGCAACAAAGTAAGTGTGGACGGACGTCCCACATTAAAGATGGCTCCGACAGGCTCGTGTCACAAGGGTTTTGGACAGCCAATCAGATGCCGAGGTCAAACGCGCCCCCTTTTACGGAGCCTCGCGCCCCCCCTGGGGGGCGCGCCCCACTATTTTAGAAGCACTGCTTTAAAGCAACAAGCTACCATTTCATTGCAAGACTAAGTGGATGCCATTGTACCAGCCAGGTATATCTAAATACACAACCCACTCTCACAAAATAGCTAGTTTGAGAGCCAATTTGGTCTAGTGGTTAAGGTTAGAAAGCAGGAGACCATGAGTTCAAGTCCTGCCTTAGCCATGAAAACCAGCTGGATGACTTTGGGCTAGTCATTCTCTCTCAGCCCAATCCACCTCACAGGTTGTTGTTGTGGGGAAAGTAGGAGGAGGAAGATATGTTGGATATGTTCACCACTCTGAGCTATTTGCAAACATAATAAAGATGGGATACATATAAACAAACAAGAGAGGTTTGGTGGTAAGTACTGAATTTTTCTCTAACTTACTTTCCCACATTCTATTAACCAAACTACCTTGTTCCTCTAGTCAGTTCTGATACCTGGAAGTTAAAGAGCTTGGAGCCATAGATCACTGTGAAGGATAGAATTATATGCTGGAAGGGATTTCTACTAGAAGTCTTCTAGTGGTCTTCTAGTCCACCTCCTGTCCAAGAATCCCCAAACCATCTCAGACAAATAGCAATTCAACCTTTGTTTGAAAACCCCAAGTGATAGAACCATCATCATCCCACAAGGAAAGATGTTCCACTGCATAATAACTCTCATGGTTGTTTGGATCTCTCCCTATCAAATATCCGTTGGTTCTTGCTCTACTCTCAGGCGCTATGGAAAATAAATCCACTCCCTCTTCCCTGGGGCAACCCTTCAAATATTGGAACGCTGCTACCGGTATTGGTTTTCCCCTTAACAAGATGACAGTGAGTCCAGCATTCTTCACCTTCATATAAACCAGGGGTGGGTTATACTTACCTTTACTAGTGGTTCGCAGCGGGGCCGTGCGCATGCGCTCGCTTCGCATGCGCAGAAGCGTTTTAGTGACGTTGGGGTCGGTGGGCGGAGCCTCCCGCCGGTTTTACTGCCGGTTCTATAGAACCGGTGCAAACCAGGGGCAACCCACTACTGATATAAACCTTAAAATCAGATATGCGCATTGTGAAATTTTAAAAGGATTTTGGTTGGTTTAAAGGTGCAGGACGTGATTTAGCTAAAATTAGCATAACTAGTCTCAGCTTGCTTATTCTATTGTTATTTATTTATTTATCTATTTGACTTCTACGCCTTCCATCCTGCCAAGGAGTCTCATTTAGTAAGATCTGTGGCTCATATGATGGATCCTATTTATAATAAAGAAAAAATGGGAAAAATAGTTCTTAAAAGGTGCAGAGAACTTACACTACTTAATAAGCAGCACCCCATTTCGGTTTGAGCAAGGAAGCCTTTCCTGAGTGGGTTGCAGTTTGGAATGACGGATTTCTATGCCCAGTTTAGTTACAGAATCCGCCTGGAATGTTATTTGTTTGTCTCTCTCACACAGTGTGCAATGAATGTATCATTGTGCATATTATCAAATAAATGGGCTACAAGCTTTATTTTAAATTCTTGCTTTGTCATATTTGGTGTAGAGGTGAAGGCATCAGGCTAGAAGCCAGGAAACTGTGAGTTCTGGTCCCACTGTAGATATGAAAACCAAGTTGATGACTTTGAGTCGATCACCAGAAGACTGTGAGTTCTAGTCCCACTTTAGGCATGAAAGCCAGTTGGGTAACCTTTGGCTAATCCCTGTCACTCAACCCAATTCTCCTCACAGGGTGGTTGTTGTGGGAGAAATAGGAGGAGGAAGGAGCATTAGATACACTAGCTGTCTTAAGTTATTTATCAAAATAATAAAGATGGGAAATAAATAAAATCTTTTCATCCTTCAGTGGTTAGGATGAAGAAAAGGCTGTAATTTTCAGATGCTTTAAATATACACTCAAAACATGAATAGATTTATAATATTATTTAGCATTTTTCTAATATTGTTCTAACATTCAAAAATTATTTACAATGCTTTTTAGTGCCTTCCAATAATACCTTGATAAATCATTGAACTACATTACAATTTTGTTTGAACTGCTTACTTTACACCGGTAAAGTGCAGGGGTGGGTTCTAAATTTTTTTACTACCAGTTGTGGGCGTGGCTTATTTTGTGGGCATGACTTGATGGTCATGTGACAAATCTTTAGGATTTAGCAGAGATACTGGTCTACCAGGCTTTTAACTGTTTGCAGAGCAGTACCTGTCTACCCATTTATTTTTGCAGGCACTGGTCTACTCATGTATTTTTGCAGGCACTGGTCTACCCATTTATTTTTGCAGGCACCAGTCTACTCATTTGCTTTTGGAGGCACCAGTCTACCACCAAACTGCCTTTTACCACTGATCAGCTGTAGGGCAGCCCTTTGAAGCCCCGCGGCAAAAGTTTAAACAGTTTTTCTTTATAGCCCATCAGCTGGGACTCAGGAGGCAGCAATAGATTGGGGGTGGGGCCAAATAAAAGGTAAGAATAACGCGGGGGGGGCAGGGGGCAGAACCGGTTCGGTGATGTCATATCGTCACCGCTACCGGCTTGGCGGAACAGGGCCGAACAGGGAGGAACCTACCACTGGGAAAGTGAATAAAAACCTGCTCTTTGCAGCACAATCATCCCATCAACCCAAGGACTTTGTTTATTTATTTTTTTTATGTATTCAATTTATGCCCACCCAACATCCAACTCTGGGAGACTAACAATCCATTGAAAATAACCACTGACAAACAAAACTGACTACAAACAGCGCACCATACTTGGGGTAACCAAAGAAGCACACTGAAATGCACTTACTTAATTAAATGAAGAATTTCCAGGAGGCGGTTCTTGGTTTTTACATCTTGATCCTCATCCCCCGTGAAAAGCTGGAAATCAGGGCGCTCAAAAAAGGGCAAGATTTTTGAGAGGGCCCGTAACTCAATTAGATAGATGAAATACAGGTTTTTCAGCCTCCTGGGTCCTTCGCCTTCTGTCAAGATCTCATCAAAACGCAGCTGGAACTCTGTAACATTGTGCCCCCATCTCTTCTCTGCCCACGTGTCTTACAAAAGAAAAGAAAGGGCTAAAGGTAATATTGAAGGTATGACTCAAGAATCGTTCATGGCAAGCCTTAACCATCTCACCCTAAGCATCCCCAGCACACAACCTGCAGACCCCCTAGCCTAGACTATGATGCTGAAATCCAGCCAAGGGTAGGAGGGTCGAAATAGATATATCATGACTGTTGTATTTATTACTATTATTCTGACTTGTAGAACAAATCAAAGCTATAGGAGGAAGAAGTTGCGCTTGCTAAGTGACATCATCACATCAGAACACCATTCTGTGGCCAAAATGTCTTTTGTTCGTATGGCCACTTACTTCTCAAGCAGATCTTAGGGAATATTATTCCAGAAGGTAGGAACTTATACAGACAAAGCACATTTTGTAAGTCCCATCAAATGACATTGCTTAATGGAGGAGATTTGAAGCACTGCCAACTTCTATATTTAGAAGGTCCCGTAAAAAAAGGTTGTTCCTCCAAGTAAGACACCAGGCTAGAAACCAGGGGATTGTGAGTTCTAGTCCAATTTTAGGCATGAAAGCCAGCTGGGTGTCTTTGGGCCAGTCCCTCTCTCTCAGCCCAACTCTCCCCACAGGGTTGTTGTGAGGAAATTAGGAGGAGGAAGGAGAATTGGATTTGTTTGCTGCCTTGAGTTATTTATAAAAACAATAAAGACAGGATAAAAAAAAATCTAATCTAATCCAACCCTGTGTGTCATATTGTTTTTAGAAAGAATGACCCTTTCTCCTTCTGGATATCTGTGGTTTTTACAGTATCTTTTTAGTAGTGATTTTATAACTGTGTATCGCCCAGAATAGCCATGGACTTGAGCACTCTAAATCAAATCAAATCAATCAAACCTATTTCTGGTTCATATATTTGCCACCTTTCAGTCACCGCAGGGAGTTTTTTCCCCCCGTGGTATCTCCAAAGACACACTTTTATTTGCTCCTACGTGTCTTAAATTCACTGATAAGGGTAAACAGAAGACTCAGCTACTCAGCTAGGGACCTCTTGATAGCATATGAAAAAGAAAACCATCCAGATCAGGGAAAACAACACATAAATAAAATATTAAAAAGCTTCTTTGCCAGTATGGCTGATCCAATTAAATTTTGATCCTGCTGAAAGGTGAAACAAAATTCAAGGCATTCTACCATTCTATGATCTCATACTTCCTATTTTATGTGTGGTTTGGCTCTTTCTTCCTGCATTTTATTGCCTCAGAACTTTTTGTAAAACTTCTGTTTTCTGTTTTGCATTTGATTAAATCAGTATTGGGGGTGAAAAATCTATGAACAGTCATAATAAAACCTGACAAACGTTGTTTTCTTTCTGGCCCAGAAGCCATAGGTTTAAATAAGCTTCACTTCCCTACCTCAGATACCAGAGCCTTTCTACACACATGCACAATCAAAAAGGTTTAATATGTTCAATGCACATAACACAGCTAATCCGGTTACCGAATGAACACATGTTCTGACTTCACATAATATTAAAATCATAAACCTAACAAATTGCTTGGGTTTGCACAACCAACGAAAGAAATCAAGATTAAAACTAACCAAACTGATGCTATTAAGCAACATCCTCTATGCCTGAAAGGGAGGACCCACAGTTTAATGATAAATCATTTGTGCTTTCTGCTAACAGTTCAAATTCAGTTCATACTTTTTTTAAAATTTAGATTCTTTTCATGACAGCTCAGATGGTATATCTATTCAATTGTGGTTCACTGTGTTAATATATTACATTACAGATAGTCCTTGACTTATGACCACAATTGGGACCGGAATTTCAATCATAAGGAATTTCCATTACAAGCTGCTGAGGTTTTAAGTCAAGTCGTCATATGATTAGACCCAATTTTACAACCACTTGTACAATAGTTGTAAAGTGACTCAGTGAAATTAAGTAAATCCAGCTTCCCCAATGGGATTTTTTTTTGCCATTTTATATATTGGAATTATGCAAAAAACAAAAACAAAAAAAACCCAGAACATTGCAGTTCACAATCATGGGACCGTAGGACACTTACAACCCGTCGTAAATGTGAGTGGGTGGCCAAGCACCCAAATTGTGATCATGTGATCGCAGAGGTGGTGCAATGGTTTGCAATGGTCATAAGTGCAAATACAGGTCATGATTTTTCCCAACACTGTCGTAACTTCAAGTAACTTCAAACGGTCGTTAGGCAAACAGTCCTAAGATCTCAGGTGGGAACAGGGGTGAAATGCTCCCGGTTCGGACCGGATCACGCAATCCAGTAGCGATGGAGGTGGGTGATTCGGAGAACCAGTAGCAAAAATCCCTGCCCCCCACATGCCCAGCTGAGCCACTCGATCATCAGAGGCTTTTTTTTTTACTTTTAAAAGCATTCTTTCTACAACCTCTTCGGCTGAAAAAATGCTTTTAAAAGTAAAAAAAAAAGCCTCTGATGATTGCGTGGCTCAGCTGGGATCGTCAAAGGCTTTTTAAAGAAAAAAAACCATTTTTCTTTTAAATGCCTCTGACGATCCCAGCTGAGTTGCCTGATCGGCAGAGGCTTTTTAAAAAAGCCTCTGACGATCAGATAACTCAGCTGGGATCGTCAGAGCCTTTTGAAAGCATTTTTTACAACCTCTTCACCGAAGAGGTTGTAGAAAAAATGGTTTTAAAAGTAAAAAAAAAAATGGCTACGCACATCCAGTCACATTACCCCCCCCCACCAAGCCACACCCATAGAACCGGTAGTAACAAATTTTAGATTTTACCACTGGGTGGGAGGCTGTTCCAAAGGACTGGGCAGCCACTAAGAAGATGCTCCTCCAAAGTCCCATTGACAACATTTAAGGGAGGGGACTTGGAGTGCACCCACCGTATTTAGGGAGAGATACTTCCAGGAAAGGCAAACCCACAAGTAATTTGGCCCTATACCATGTAGCAATACAGGTAGTCCTCGATCTATGACCCAAAATTTCTGTTGTTAAGTGAGACATTAGTTAAGCAAATGTTGCCCTATTTTATTATCTTTCTTGCCACAATTGTTAAGCGAAACGCTGCAGTTGCTAAGTTACTAATCCAGTTGTTAAGTGAATCTGGCTTCCCCTTTTGACTTTGCTTGTCAGAAGGATGCAAAAGGAGATCACATGACCCCAGGACACTGCAACCGTCCTAAGTATGAGTCAGTTGCCAAGTGTCTGAATTTTGATCACATGAGCATGGGGATGCTGCAAAGGTCATAACTGTGAAAAACGGTCATAAATCACATTTTTTCAGTGGCGTCGTAACTTTGATTGGTCACTAGTTGACCAACAATTACACTGTTGTAATTTGAGGACTACTTGTACTCAAAAGGCCTTGCTGTGCTTCAGAATCCTAAATAAATTGAGGTCAGATCATTTGATGGTTGCTGCTTGTCTCTTACATGCACAGTTATATCCAACATCATCAACAGAATTCTTCCTCCAAATGAAGCAGTGGTAGAAGAGACCAATGCATTTCAGTGATGGGATGCCCAAGCATGTACTAGTACAATGATGGCTAACCTTTTTGCCATCGCGTGCCAAAAGCGGGGGGGGGGCCACGGGGGAGCCGTGCGTGCCCACACACATAATTCTATGCGCCCTGCCCCCCCGCACATGCATGTGACCCCACCCCACGCTTGCAACGCTTTGGCATGCGATGGCACAGTGGCCTAGTAGGCCCATTTTTTTGCCCTCCCCAGGCTCCAGAGGCTTTCTAGGAGCCTGGGGAGGGCAAAAATGGCCTTCCCCACCCCCCGGAGGCCCTCCAGAGGCTGGAAACGGCCCATTTGCTAATTTCCAGTGGAATCGAAAGGCCCGAATATCAGCTGGCTGGCGCACACATGCATGCCAGAGCTGAGTTCGCGTGCCCACCGCTATGGCTCCGTGTGCCATCTGTGGCACACGTGCCATAGGTTCGCCATCACGGTACTAGTACATCGTGATCTTTTCACTTTCTTTCTATATTTGAGTCTTTCATACAGTTTTATTATGATACAAGGTTCTGCAAGGAATCACAAAGGGATATTTTGGGTGTCAAAGGAAGCGAATGAGATCTTAAGAGTTCACGATTGCCACTGTGGCGATGGAGCAGAAGAAATGGCCACGTGATCCTACTCTTCCCCTTTCCCCTGCCTAGAGGTTGGAAAAAAGCTGCTTTTGGGCATTAAGAAGAAAGGGAGGCCACCAACCTTGCAAAAGGTATCTGGCACTGAGATGAATGTTGATGCTTGCATGAAGGCCAGAAATAAGTTTGTAGAAAGCTCTCTTCTCCACACAGAGATCTGTAAGAAACATTGAGAGAAAACTATGGCAATTCGAAGGGTAGACATTTAATTCTGCCATGTAATCAACATTGCATCTGCAATGCAATCCACAGTGCATTAGTTAAAGTGGTAAAAAAAAAAAATCAGTTACCTTGCAACCAGCTGTAAAACATATTCCCTGGAAAGAGAGAAAGAGCCATTAGAAAGGTTTTCTCACAACAGAAACGTATCTATGATAGCTTCATTTGTTGCATCTAATGCCAAGGTTGACTACTAGAGTTATTTCAATTTTTCCAAAAGCAGGGTCTCATCTCAACATTGCATCTCATGCAGTGGTGGGATCCTCCCAATTTAACAACCGGTTCGGTGATCGCGCTTGCGCAGTTTAAAGAAATCTTCACTTCTGCGTTTCTTCAGAGGAGAAACACAGCAGAGGCGTGGCAATCTGCTCTGCCGCGCGAATCAGCTGAGAAGATAAAGGTAGGAAAACAGTGCAGGCAGGCAGGTGGGCCCATCTGATCATTGGGGAGAACCGGTTTGCTCCCAGCTGATCGTCAGAGCTACCGGTTCACCCGAACTGGTCCAAACCGGTAGAATCCCACCCCTGAACTCATGACCCTGAAGTAGGTACACCCATCTCCTCCTGCTGAATACATTAGTAAAATGTTCTTAATTCTTTCATTTTTTAGCTCCAACCCTATCAGCTAATACATTGATACATGCTGGCAACATATTCCTCCAACAGCAGAATAAAGGAGAAGTTAAGAAGAAGGATGAACTCAACTAGGTCCTCATCCAGCATAGTGTTTATGAACCTGGCACCTTCATAGCCAAGTCCTAACACACCTGGAGGGCACTTAATTTTGGAAGAGTGAGTATGAAATGTAAAGAAAGGAAGAAGAAATGGCAGTCAGTGTGCATTTTGCAAAATACCAACATTTTTTCCCCAATGATCAAATAATTAACATCCATCAATGTATCTATCCTCTTGGTTATTGCTGGGAATGCACTCACCTTCGTTTTCTCTTACACCTGTAAAAGCAAATTAAAAATAGAAAAGGAAGAGATTACATTTCAATGAGATGAAATGTCTTAAGTTATTTCTAGGCTACTTCTATGGGTATGAGCACTCTTGATAAAATAGAAAATATTTGCCTCTGAATGTTCTGAGTTTCCTTTCCCATCAACCTCAGACAGTAGTAAAGGATTATGGGAGTTGCAAAAGTCCAAACATCATTGCCTAACACAATGTAATACAACTGGTACTAAAAAATATTAAGCTTGTGCATCGATTTCCATTCTACCCCAAGAACTACTACTTTGTTTTAAAATAGTAATGATCTTATCTTGCTTTGCTGAATTTATTATGTTTCTTTTCCCCAGACTTACATGATTTGGCGTGAAACTGCTTTAGTTCAGTCATTGATCAGATTTACACAATTTAATTCAGATCTCTAGACTGATGGGGAGGGGCATGCAGCTAATCAAAATACTTTAGCATTATTCTTATTCTTCAGAGAATCTTATTTGGCTACCCTTTGACTTCTTTCAGTATCAATAATACTCTTTGTAGCTTACTTTTTTTTTTATCTATAAAGGTTTTGTTTGTATCCTGCCTTTATTTTTTTTTACAAATAACTAAAGGCGAAGAACATACCTAGTACCAGTGGTGAAATTCAATTTTTTTTACTACCGGTTCTGTGGGCGTGGCTTTGTGGGCGTCATGTGGCCTTGTGGGTGTGGCTTTGTAGGCGTGGCAGGGGAAGGATACTGTAAAATCCTCATTCCCTCCCCACTCCTGGGGGAAGGATATTGCAAAATTTCCATTCCCACCCCACTCTGAGGCCAGCCAGAGGTGGTATTTGCCAGTTCTCCGAACTACTCAAAATTTCCGCTACCAGTTCTCCAAACTGCTCAAAATTTCCATTACCGGTTCTCCAGAACCTTTAGAAGCTGCTGGATTTCACCCCTACCTAATACTCTTCCCTCTTATTATTTTCACCACAATAACAACAACCCTGTGAAGTGGACTAGGCTGGGAGAGGATAACCGGCCCAAGGTCACCCAGCTAGCATTTTTGATTGAGATGGAATCTGAACTCATCGTCTTCTGGTTTCTAGCCTGGTACTTTAATCACTTGAGTGGACAATATTTTAAGAACGTATTGTTTCTATTTGCTTTCTTCCTATTTTTGACTCCATTCCCATTCTTATTTGCCATTTTCTCCTCTTTTGATTGCCCTCCCATGTTCAGAGATATTTTTTTACTAGTGTAGCAGCATGAAATGTGACATTAATATGCACTGAAAAATGTTAATCCAATTTGAATTTTGCCGCTCTTCTTTTATCAATAACCCTAATACCTGCAGACACATGGCAACTCCGTCCACTAACAATATCAACTTTGTCTTAAAAATAATGAAAAAATAAGCTTACCTCTGCCAGAAGCCAGTGGATTTAAAGGCCTTTTTACTGAGCGAGGCCTATAAGATAAACATATTATTTATGGTTAAAACATGTACAAATAATATTGGTTAAAGGTATAACTAAAAGCAATTGACCACCATAGAACTGAATTATTTTCATTGCAATTTCTAACAAATAAAATCACTTTTAATTTAGGCCTACAGGCTAAAGGGAGTGAACTAGACCAGGGGTCTCCAATCTTAGCAACTTTATGACTTGTGGACTTCAACTCCCACAATTCCTCAGCCAGCGCATGCTGGCTGAGGAATTGTGGGAGTTGAAGTCCACAAGTCGTGAAGTTGCCAAGGTTGGAGACCCCTGAACTAGACCAATATTTAGAGAGAAGCATTTGAACCAGGGGTGGGTTCTACTTACCTTTACTACTGGTTCGCAATGGGAGAGTGCACAGATCACCCGTTATGATGTCATGGTGGGTGGGCAGAACCTCCTGCCGGTTTTACTACTGGACATATGGATAGAACTGGACAGAACTGGGAGCAACCCACAGACTGATTTGAACTTATCATAGTTACTAATTTCAAAAGGATGGAAAAAATACTTCAAATATATCATCTTAATTGCTGAATGGACAAGTTTATGTGGGAATGGCAAACTTTCAGACTTCTTTCAAGGATGCATTCTGATTTATCCTTTCTTTTAAAGTCTTTATTTATCCCAATCTGGCACCTTCTAGATATATTGGACTACTAATTCCGTGCAATTGGCATTGCTGGGGATGATGGAAGCTATAGTGTAACAGCATTTCTGGATAGGGAAAGCTTTAATCAACTCTCTAAAACCAGGGAAGACTCTATAATTCTTTGCTATAATTCTTTCAATATCTAACCAGTGACACGCAGATGATAAACACTGAATTAGGACTGGGAAAAGTTGAGCTTTAGTCTTGTCTTAGAGATGGAATTTACCTTTAGGCAATCCACTCTTAGTCCTCGGAAGACAAATTACTTCTGATGATGGCTAGAAAACTATATGGATTTATCCATTAATTGCCAGGATTCAAGACTGAAGTAGTGGCCAAAAAAAAAAGAGTTAATAAGTAAGATAACTTCAAGAAGTTTTGGGAACACAGGCTGCTCCTTTATATTATTCAAGTCAAACAGCCATGATTTCTCTAACATGCTCTATTTATTAGCTGTACCGGTAGGGAAAGCATAACTGTGATGTAACACTCTGTCTGTACTAGTGGTACAGGAAACAAAGGCTGAAAAAAACACTTTGCCAAAGGACACCAAAGGAATTTGTGGGCAGAGCTGAGAGCTGAACTGAGGACACATCTGTGCATAGCTGAGATGCCCAAGATAAGCCACAATATAGCCCTGTTCTTTTATTAAATAGTATGTTTTAGCTCAACAAGTTGGGAAAATACAGTCACTGTGTTTGCAGAGCATGGATCTGGTTGTGTGATGCCAGCCAACTCCAGATTTTTTAATAAGCCATTGTTAACTGAGTTAGCATAGCATGCGACTCTGTGCGTATTTAAAATGCTGTTAGTTTTTCACCCTTTTAAAGACATTTACAAACATCTTTTCCATGGACTGAGGCTGAAACTATGCTATTATCTTGCTTGTTTTTGAGGTTACTTCAGCAACTAGATTGAAAAGCAGGATATAAAGATGTTAAAAATATAAATAGAAGTACAATCATAGAATGAGTATCTTTTGGGGAAAAAAATCTTAAAATTTTAAAGGCTGGCCAAATAAACATACTTAAAACAGTTTTCTTCGTAAATACTGTTCCAAATCTTCCAGGCTTCAGGACCTTTGTAGCCAGTGTAACGTTCTGGATTCAGAAGCAAATCTACATACTCTGCTTCAGGAGAATGGATATCTGGAAAGGAAAAAGTACTGCATTTAAGAGAGAGATAAAAGAGAATAAGAATGTATCTGAGGATGCATCTTGCCAATTGCTTTTGTAGTTTTTACCTCAGAGTGTTCCATTTCTTCCAACATGAAACAGATGAGGAAAAAACCCCACAACTTTCTCTGTTGTGGACTCATGCTGTGCAAGGCACACTCCTCCTCATTTAATCAGGCAACAATCTGATAAAACTAGCAAAAGCTTCCATGATAGTTTGGAATCATTTCATTCTACAAACATTGGAAGTGCTACAGGTAGTCCTTGACTTAGGACCGCAATGGAGCATGTCCATTACAGTCATGTGTTATAGTGGTTGTTAAGCAAAACAGCCACACGATCATCTTACTTAACAACCACAATCTTTGTTGTCATTAAGCAGAGCACAGAGTGTCTCAAGGTATGGGGATGCCCTGAGAGAACCACCATAGAACCAAGACCATACTACAGCACCCCCCCCCAGCTCACATATGGCGTCCCAGCCCCCCCAAACCTGAGCTATCTGTGCTCCACTACCCACTTCCCACCCTTCTGGGCTTCCCACCACACTGGGTCCTATCGTCTCCCCCTCACATCATGACTCAGTCCATTTTTTCTGAAGATCCCCTTTGATCTGCCATGAGGCTGTATGGTGCTGGCTCAAAAGCGGGTACCATTTCGGATTTGAGAATTGCATCTGCTCCCAACATTTTCCCTGTTATCTCTTTCGGGAATGAAATTGGTGTTAAAATTCCTTGTGTGGTTTTTATATAAACAGGGCGCGACTAGGCAACTCTGTCCCCTTTCTAATATGCAGTGCACCCAACCTACACATGTAAAAAAGAATGGCCTTGATCACCTGGTCATACCTGGCATTTTGATGCCACTGAATGCTCTCTAAAGATGTCCCCTTGTGAATACATACAGCTATTCCCCAAACATCTAGATAATGCCCAGGGATATTTTCTGTTTTCATCATATAACCAAATAAATGGCGAGCACTATAATTTGGACCAGGGGTCCCCAAACTCCAAGCAATGGCCTACTACTGGGTTGCGGTCTGTTTGGAACCAGGTGTTCTGCCCCAGCTACAGACCCAAAAAATGCAGCACACACAAAGGCTGTACAAACCTTAGTTTACTAAATTAATTAAGTCTTTTTCAAACAAAGGCTGTTAATTAACTTTCTTAATAGCCTACAAGAATCCAAAGAATAAATAATCGTAATCTTACTAGGATTGGCAGAAAGCCCAGAAGCAATTTGCAGGACACTGATAAAAGAACTAAGATCCAGATGTGAAGGAGAATGAACTAAGTTGTTCCCTGCACATTGCCTCAGTTGTTGTCCATCCTTAAATAGGCTAAGGGAGTGGCCAATTAGCCCCAAGCCTTACTCTCGAGGAGACCACCTCCTGAGGAGCCACTCCTGCCTTTTGGCAGCTCTGCGCGCCCGTGCATCGAGAAGAGGCTCCTCCTCTTCTTCCTCTTCACCCATGGAAGCTCCTGGAGGTTCTGAAGGCCCTGGCTGAATCCCCGCCTCTGGCACCCCATCTTCTCCAACCTCCTCATTGTCTGACTCGAGTGCCAGCTGCACAGGCTGCTGGCGCAGCACCACACCAGCCTCCTCGCTGTCAGAATCAGCTACTAGCTGCACAGGCCGCTGACTGCCCACAACACCAAGCCACGTGAGCTAGTCAGCCCATACATGCGCAGCTGGACTTGCACAAGCAGCAAGCCAGTTTCCCTCTTCCTCACCCCCCCACCGGGCCGCCAAGCCATAAAGTTTGGGGACCTCTGATTTCGATCACAGCTTTCTCCTATGTTCTTTTATCTTCTCCTCCCACTCCATGTAGTTTAGAGGGGTTTAAATTTTACATAAGAGTAAGAGAGTGACCATCAAGATAACAGACATGTGTTTGTGTATCTCAAATACATATGCCAGTTTTCTTTATATCCTCCGGACGTTATGGGCACTAGGGGTTTTTAAGAAGAGATTGGCAACCATTTGTCTGAAATGGTATAGCGCCATAATGGCGAACCTATGGCACGGGTGCCACAGGTGGCACGCGGAGCCATATCGGTGGGCATGTGAGCTCAGCTCTGGCACGCATGCGTACACCAGCCAGCTGATTTTCGGGCCTTCTGGGCCCACAAGAAGACAGTAAACACACTGTTTCCGGCCTCCAGAGAGCCTCGGGG
This sequence comes from Ptyas mucosa, assembly GCA_012654045.1. NCBI lineage: Eukaryota > Metazoa > Chordata > Lepidosauria > Squamata > Colubridae > Ptyas > Ptyas mucosa. The sequence continues at coordinate 80,458,610 of WNWU01000001.1, forward strand.
GGGGGGGAGGCCATTTTTGCCCTCCTGAGGCTCCTAGAAAGGCTCTGGAGCCTGGGGAGAGCAAAAAACGGGCCTACTGTGCCATCACGTGCCAAAAGCGGGGGGAGCACAGGGGGGCATAAAATTATGGATGTGGGCACGCGTGCGTGTGACCCCACCGCGCTCCCCCCACTTTTGGCACGCGATGGCAAAAAGGTTAGCCATCACTGGTATAGCGTTTCTCTGCTTGAGCAGAAGATTGGACTAGAAGATCTCCAAGATCCCTTCCAATTCTGTTATTCTGTTATCCTTGCAATCACTTTAGAAGCCTTAATAGAAACACAGGCAATGGAGACATTACACAACAGTACCATCAGCTTCACAAAAGTTTTCTGAAGAATCGTCATGCTGAGTCCATTGAATCATAGCCCGTGCAGTTTGTTCACTGCAAAATAAGTGAGAAAATGTTTGTGCATGAAAATGGTTCTACATAAATACAGGGACCTGAGTAAAATTACTGTGGGAGGTGTGAAAGTGTCACACGTAGTATCTGCATGCCCAAAAACATTAGTAGGCAACAGTTAAGAAGGCGGGCAGGAACCCTGAGAATTTGACATTTCAACATGGGCTGAACATATAACTGAAACACCACTTGCACTAAAACATAACAAAGTTATGGTTTTGATTTATGTCCATATGAACCCAACAACTGTGGTTTGTCAGCCTCATTTTATAACTTAGTGTGATATGCAAACACAGCTTAACAGTTCATACAATACACTTTAATTAAAGAAACTAGGGCTAAACACATTGTGCTGCCTAAGCCACCTACTATACGTATCTGACTCTGCCTTCCATTCTTCCGAATTTGATAAAATGAGGACCCAGATTGTTGGAGGCAATAGACTGACTCTGTAAACTGCTTAGAGAGGGCTGTAAAGCGTTCTCTAAGCCAGTGTTTCTCAACTTTGGAAGCTTGAAGATGGGTGGACTTCAACTCCCAGAATCCCCCAGCCAGCGCTGCTGGCTGGGGGATTCTAGGAGTTGAAGTCCACCCATCTTCAAGCTACCAAGGTTGAGAAACACTGCTCTAAGCAGTAAAGTATATAAGTCTAAGTGCTGTCGCTGTAAGTCTAAGTGCTATTGCAACTGACTGAAATAATAGCAACGGATGTTGCCAAACTAGAAAAACTTCCCCTTTTCTTTAAAGCTACTAATAGTACTCATGCCTGCAGAAGAGACAGAAAGCAGGCTTCTAAAGTAAGATGAACTACTGAACCTGAACTCTTTTGCTTGTGGACAAAGTGAAACTCCCCATTGAAAGTGAAGGGTTTTACAAGTGAAATGATTTTTACATTTTAAAAAAAGTCACCACTGGGTTATGCAGAGGAAAAGATATACAATTCTTCCATCACCCCTCTCTGACAAGGTGGGTCCAGGCAGACTACAGTAAAAAGTACAAGTTAAAGTGGTTAAGGTGCTGGCTTAGAAACCAGGAGACTGTGAGTTCTAGTCCTACATTAGGCATGAAAGCCAGCTGGGTGACTTTGGGCCAGCCACTCTCTGGGCCCAATTCGCCTCACAGAGTTGTTGTTGCAGGGAAAATAAGGGGAGGAAAAAGTATTAGGTATGTTCACTGCCTTGAATTACTCATAAAGGTGGGATAAAAATAAAATATATAAACTAACTTCTAGGGGAAGAAGAAAATGCATGCGACCAGCAAACGCCCCACCATCATGTTTATCCAGAAAAGCAAATTATACCTCAAAGATTTGTCAACAGCCCCAAGGTTTTCTGCTTTTTCACAGCTTTCAGCCAAGGGAGTGGCAGCAGCAGCTGCTTCTGAATACTGTAAAACAAGATAACAGGAGATGTGAAACTGATTCAAGCGGATTCACCTCTGTGAGTTAGCAACCAGCAATCCTCAGATCAACTCTTGCTTGTCTGCCACATGGACCACGGGCCACTCACCCTCTTTCCTTGTGATCGATTTTTTAAAATCCTCTTGTCTGTCTCTATTCTAGCTAAACCATTCATCTAATAGTTACTAGACTTTTTTAGGTCCCATGTTTCTTGGGATCTTAAATGCACAATACCTATTTGAAGTTGGAATGACAGGCCTAGCCAAGTTGGTTGATGGTTATCATAATGACTCATAAATCAGGATGTCATTAGTTTTAAGGAAAAAAAACCCCAATGTTTCTCTCTACAAATACACATAGAGAACAGGACAGTTATCCTGGATCCAGTGAGTTCTGACTAGGCCTGTTTGTTACTTACCTTATTAGTCTCTGATCTAATTCCACAAGGAACCACTTCCTGAAAACAAGAGATAATGAGGTCATGTTTGATGCGTTTATTTATTTGATTTGCCAATGTAAAACAAGAATGATTTATCTTTTGGGTACACTACCAATTTTTTTTGCTGGAGAAGCAATTTGAATAGAAAGTATAAACCAAGGATTGTTGTATCTGATTTCAGGGATCACATGAAGCCATTATTTGTTTTAACTATGCTTTCTTAGACAAGCCATCATAACTGTTTTAATACTTTTTGTTAAAATTAGGCTTACAATCCAGAATCGGCAAGCTCATGGAACACTCTAAGTAAAAACCAGTGGCTTTTTGATGAGTCATGATCCTTTTTTTAATCTTTTAATTTTTATTACCGCTATCACAAAATAAGACATATTTAATTCTCCTTCAACTGAAATTATTTCCAAACCAGAAATTAACCAACAGAGAAAGCATCACAAAGATCATCCAATAATCTATAATAGCAGAATAATATCAAAAGGGGAACTAAATTAGAAACATCAGAAATGTGATAATAAACCCATTAAAAAAAACAAAAACGGGCCATCATTCTTATTTTTTTAAAAAAGAGATTAAAAAAAATAACCCAGTAAAACCCATCGATCTAAAAAAGTACAAAATACAGGAATTAGAAAAGACATTCCAGAACAAGACACCATTTTTTTTGAGGGATCTTCAATTTCCGCCCATTCAAACCACACGGTGGACCAGAAAATAGATTCCCTAAAAGATCTTAAAGAGACATGAGGGCATAGTGGTCCTTCAGCTCCCTGGTTTTAACCGTACAATATTTTATTTTGAAAAAACTTATCTATTTTGACAACTAGTTTGACAATCTGGCAAGTTCCAGGTTGAAAAAGCTGCTACAGACAGTGTCTCATACAGTACTTTCAATATACTGCGAACTCCATGTTGGTTGAACATGCAATATTTATATACCCGCTTTCAATGTATTAAAGGGATTGCAGATGGAACAAGGGGCTACAAAGGCTAGACTTCTCTCCGTTGCTGGAATCATATTTCCCACTGATGAAATTCTGAAGAAACATCTGATGACCCTCATCTGGAGAAGGACAGCTAGGCAAGCTCCACGCACAGGCAAGGAGAACTTATGTATCCCCTGATCATGTACAGGGAGTCATATTATCAACAAAATAAACAGAAGCCAGACAGTTCTTCTAAAAGAACCGATAGAAGAAACAGATTTTCTATCATATTTTTTCAGAACAAAATACAGGTAGTCCTCGACTTACAACAGTTCATTTAGTGACTGATCGAAGTTACAACGGCACTGAAAAAGCGACTTAGGACTGTTTTTCAAACTTATGACCATTGCAGAATCCCCATGGTCATGTGATCAAAATTCAGATCCTTGGCAACTGACTCATATGTATCACGGTTACCGTGTCCCGGGGGCAAGGGTGAAATGCTACCAGTTCGGACTGGTTTGGCCGAACTGGTAGTAATGGCGGCGGGAGGTTCAGAGAACTGGTAGCGATGGCGGCGCGATGCTCTGCGCATCCACCCCGTCGTCGTTACTTCCTGGTTTTAACCAGGAAGTAACCTGATTTTTACCCTCTGCGCATGTGCAGAAGGGTCCAAGCACGCATGTGACATACGTGAACCCGGGGTGCATGCACTTCCGAACCAGTAGGGAAGGTAAGTAGATTTCACCCCTGCCTGGGGATCATGTGATCACCTTTTGACAAGCAAAGTCAATGGGGAAACCAGATTCACTTAACAATTATGTTATTAACTTAACTCAGTGATTCACTTAACAACTGTGGGAAGCGAGGTCGTAAAATGAGGTAAAACTCATTTAACAAAGTCTTACTTAGTAACAAAAAGTTTGGGCTCAATTATGGTCGTAAGTTGAGGACTACCTGTAAAACAAAGAAGCGTACTGGGATTTTACCAAGGTTTGGCTTTTGTATTTTCGATAAAGCAAGTCTTCTGAAGGCTAAATAGAATGTATTAAAATATATCGGGATTGGGAAAATAAAAAAGGACTTTATTTTGTTTCCTGGCACTCACAGATGGGCACGGATTAACAGCACAGTGTCTAACTCCACAGTGACTGCCATCGCTCCAGAAAGGACAAGGCTTCTTTAGGTTAACCTGGAAAAGAGGAGAAAAGAATGAACACTGTGTTTAAATTATACACAAACCAAGGATGAAATAAAAGTCTGGTCACTCATTGCTAATGCTTTCTTCTATACCAGGGGTGTCAAACTCAAGGCCCGTGGGCCAGATCTGGCCAGCGGGGCTGCCCTGGAAACAGCAAAGGACCGGCCTTCAGTGCCTCTGCCAGTGAAAACGGAGCTCGTGAGGGCATCCTGCAGTCCTCCCAGACTCTGTTTTCGGCTGCAACGGCCTCCTACAGCCCTCAGTTTTCACTGGCAGAGGGCTGTAGGAGGCTGTTGCGGCTGAAAACAGAGCCCGGAGGAGATGCTGATGCTGCCCCAGCTGCGTTTTCACTGGCAGAGAGCTGCAGGTTTGACGTCCAGCTGGCCACATCCACCCGGCCCCCCCCCCAGGTCAAACACAACCCTGATGCGGCCCTCAATGAAATCGAGTTTGACACCCCTGTTCTATACGGTCTTCTGTGATTCTAAATAATCAAAACACAACATATTTTAACCAAGGCTAAGTCATGAAACTGAAAAAATGTAGTAGTAGCTGTTGGAATTGAATGCAATATATTTTTGGCAACCCAATAAAGCGTATTTTTAATTATTGCCTTCTCACCTCTTTTATTTTGATGAATAACTCAAGGTGACTAAAATGCCTAATAACTTCTTCCTCCTCCTATTTTCCCCATAACAACAAGAGAGGAGAGTTGGGCTTTGAGAGAGTGACTGGCCCAAAGTCACCCAGCTGGTTTTCATGACTAACACCGGACTAGAATTACAATTAAAACTGGTCACTTATTGGTTTTCTGGTTTTTAACCTGGTGCCTTAAACCATTACTTTTCACCAAACTGTATATACCACATAAACAACTTTTTTTCTTCCTTATGCATAAAATTTTTAAGAATTTGAAAAGTAATACTGAGACCTTTGTCTCAGATTTGATTCCTAAAAAAAGTAAACATACCTACATACAGTATGTGCAATAAGCATTCTCAAAAAACGAGCACTTTTGTAAAAAATAGAAAATGCCAAACTATTTTATAGTTGGTTCCGAAGAGTATGAAAAATAATCAGAAGTTAAATTACTGTAATCTAAATGAATGAAGGGGGAAAGAGAACATGGCAGCGACTTGTAACAAAGTGAAATGTAAGAGATTTGAGATATCACGGATGTTTATGGAGTTATAGTAGCGGAATGAAAATATTTTTACATATCAAAATGATGAAATGATTTGGAATGACGGAATGTTGGAAGGAAGTTTATTTCAGGGTAAGAGTCATATTTGAAAGAGTGTAGCTGAAATAAATGCTATAAATGTTATGTTCATCCCCAAGGAAAGAGATGATAAAACAAATAATAAACAGTCTGACAACATTAAACATTAAAAACAGTCTGAAATGTAATAAGAGGCAATTGTTTTATCTGGAGAAATATTTTGTACATTTTTGGACTTAGAAAAAACATATCATGTAAATAAAAATAAGCCTGGATTACAGACTGTTTTGTCTGAATGAGAAGTTGAAAATTAGTTGGCATATGTAGTATATCTACATACAGTAGAAGTAAAATGAGCATGAAAATATGTAGATAGCTTAGAAATTAGTTCAACTCTGGGCAGGTAAGAAGAGAAGATTTGTGATTCCCTTGATAAAGTCAAGAATAAATAGGTGCAGAATGACTGGGTAAAAATACAGAAGTGATCAGTACAAAATAAGTGAGGCGGATTCACCATTTACAACAATGTTTTTCAAACATGGCAATTTTAAGATATATGGATTTCAATTCCCAGACTTTCTCAGCCAGAAAGATTTAGAAGGTTTTGGTTGGATGGAGCTGGTTAGATCCTCAAACAAGAGAGGTGATAAGTTTAAAGGAGGTAGCTTAATAACTGGGCATGGAAGTAGTAAGATGGTTATAGCAAGTAATAAGAGCCAAGGTGATGCCAGCTGACTGCAATTTGGCAGTTCAAATCTCACCAGGCTCAAGACTGACTCAGCCTTCTGTCCTTCCGAGGTGGGTAAAATGAGGACCTAGATTGTTGGAGGCAATATGCTGACTCTGTAAACTGCTTAGCACTGTAAAGTGCTATTGCTATTGTAAGCATAAAAAGTTTTACCTCTTTTTTCTTACTATTTGTTTTTAATTACTTTGACCTAGTGTTTCTTATTCCACTATGTAGGACATTGCTTTTCCTAAAAAGAGAATGTCACGATGAATAGGGGCGTATATGCTTAAGAAAAGTAAACAGCTACCTTGTAATATCTGAAATAATCACTTTGCAGAAGTTCTTGCAACTGGGGGAAAAGGTTATAATTGTTGAAGGTATCAATAGTCTCAACATCACAAGTGCAGTCGTCTAAATGACCGGTGACCTAATGAGAAAAAAAGAGGATTAGGTATTTTTAAAAGACCAATATAATTCCTGTAACAATTTACTCAGCATTTAGTAAAAAAAAAAAAGAAGAAGAATTCTGAATACCCAAGATCCAAATTATCTTTATGCTTGAAAGAAAATTGTGCTCTCATAGCATCCAAGCTAGAAGGGGAGACGAGGCATTCACTCCACCTTCTCCCATTGCCTCACATTTTTACACTTCCGTTTTGAGGGGAAAGGATATTTTGCTTAATTTAGTGTTACTCAAACCAGTAGTTATGGCTTTGCCCATAGTACTATTAGGACTTGTTTCTGGTTTATGAATCCTAAATTTTGTTTTACATAAGCTAGCATTCTTACTGAATCAACTATACAGGACTTGCTCAATGGTTTTGCTACTGAAAAGAGGAAAGTGTGCAAACACGCATCACATTCGGATTGGCCATTATGTCCAAATTGTCAGGTCCCAAACCAAGAATGACACCCTGGTGATTCTTCCAAGCTGAATTCTTTATTGTTCCACACCTATAACCAGTATCTTGCCAACTTAAAGAACCCTACTGTTTACAACAGTGTAGGAGACGATCAGGCAGAAACCAAGGGAAGGGTCAAATGAACTGTCAGTTTAGAGTCTCTACACTCCAGCAAGAATCCTAGGTCCAGCCCCCTCACTTTAAAGTCCATTGAGTCTTACCTGGGGCCAATTCACGCTGACCGTTAGAAGTTCAGATTCTTGTGAACAAGTAGCATGAAATAAACTTGTAGGACTTTTGAATTCTATCCTGGTTCCTTATTTCTTGCACCCGACAATCAAACTTAAGGTAAAGGATTCTCTTGTACATACGTGCTTAGTCGTTCCCGATTCTAGGGGGCGGTGCTTATCTCTGTTTCTAAGCCGAAGAGCCAGCACTGTCTGATGACAATTCCGTGGTCATGTGGCCGGCATGATTAACGCCAAAGGCGCACGGAACACAGTTACCTTCCCACCAAGGTGGTCCTTATTTTTCTACTTGCATTTTTACATGCTTTCAAACTGCTAGGTTGGCAGAAGCTAGGACAAGTAACGGGAGCTCACCCTGTTACGCGGCACTAGGGATTCGAACCGCCGAACTGCCAAACTTTCTGATCGACAAGATCAGCATCTTAGCCACTGAGCCACTGCGTTCCCTGAACTTATACTATACGCTGTGTCAATCAAACTTATACTATATTAAAACTATGAGGGAGGGGCTGTCATCATCCTCTTTCTCTCACACATGATATCTGGACTCATTTGTCTAAATTAAAATTTCACCAAATTCAGTAAAATTTTCTTTCATGTATACATATTACATGTTGGCCATATGATCGCAGAAATGTCTTTGCTAGCTCAATGGGAGATGAGCATCAGCCCCTATAGTCCACAACAACTAGCGGAGTAAATGAGTGTGAATCATTTAGTAACCATTCAAAATTATGGAGACCTCCCCCCAAAGGTCCCTATGTTCCAATTCTGAAGTTCCAACCGCTGCCCTCCTGGAGGTCATATGGCCACACGTCGGGCGCTCAGCAACCAGCCCACAATTATAGCTGTTTGCAGGTTGCCACGATCACATGACCTCATTTTGCCATTTTTGTCAAAAATCGTCATTTACTAGTTTTAAGCAAAATAGCAATGGTAGAAAGACACTCTTCCTAGGCTCACAGGTTGGAATTTGGTCAGAATTGTTTAGCAGATGGGGTTTGTAACATACCCCCTCTGCCTGATTAGGTCAATGTAATTGGAACAAGATGGTTCCTCAGGTAACCTGGTCCCATCTCATGAAAGCAGGGGTGGTATTCACTTACCTTCGCTACCAGTTCGCAAATGTGAGCGCGCGCATGCTCACTATGCTCGTGCACACCTCCTCCACTCATGCATAGAGTCTTCTGCACATGTGCAGAGGGTCAAAAAAGGATGTAATGACATCCAGGTGGGTGGGCGGAGACTCCCACCGCCAGTGCTACTGGTTCACACGATCCAGATAGAGCCAGTTAAATTTCACCACTGCATGAAAGACCTTAAAGGCAATAACCAACACCATAAATTTGACCCAGAAGCAAACTGGCAGCCAATGCTGCTCACACAGCAGAAATGTTACACATGCACCCCTAGGGGCAACCAGAACTACTCGTGTAGTCACATTCTCTTCTAGCTGCAGCATCTGGATTTTTTTCAAGGGTAGCCCCATGTACACCATACTGCGGTAGTCCATACTTGAGATGACCAGGACGTGAGTGGCTAAGGAAACAGTTTTCCAATAATATAATATATAATATATAATAACTTTATTGTCATTGTACGTGTATACACAGTATACCCATACAACAAAATTCACTTAACACCCAAAGACCTGGTCCAACACACCTAACAATCCCCAAACACATTCCCACCCACCACAATCCCCCACCCCTAAACCACCCAAACATCCACACAACGGACCAAGTAATGCTGTCCAACAGCTCCCTGATGGTGGCCCTTTAGTTCATTGTTGAGTGCAATTATAGCTCTGGGATAAAAACTATTCAGAAATCCAGGAAAGAGCACACCTGGTACACAGCACAAAACCGAGGAAAGGCTCTCCTAACCACAATTACTACCTGCTCCTGAAATCCTGAGTCTAGGAGAACTCCCAGATTACACACCAGCTTCATTTGCGGCAGTGCAAACCCATCCAATACCAAAACTGGTAAACCCCCCTACCCCATACAAACGAATCCCACACCCATTGCCACTCCATCATACCAGGATTCAATTGAAGTCTGTTGTTCTCCATCCAAACCTCCTCAATCAAAAACAGAATGACATCTCCAGTGTTGTTCAGAAGACTCCTTAGCCATCCAAGATTACATTTATTTTTGTTTGAGCCCATGCAGAAGTTGGAAGAGTCACCTCTCCCCCCCCCAAAAAATCTGTTCCCTATTTTTCTCATGGGCAGTAAAAACCATTCTACTTAAGCAGGCTTTTTTTTAAAATAAACAACTTAAAAGAGCCTTGGATAGTACAGTGCTCTAAAGCCCTGTTATTAACATCAGCTGCCTGCAATTATTGCAGGTTCGAATCTCACCAAGGCTCAAGGTTGACTCAGCCTTCCATCCTTTCTAAGGTAGGTAAATTGAGGACCCAGTTTGTGGGGGCAATAAGCTGACTTTGTATAAATATACGAAAGTATGAAGGCTATTGCTTAGCGCATTGTAAGCCGCCCTGAGTCTCCGGAGGAGGGCGGCATATAAATCAAATTTAAAAAAAAAATGACAAGCAATAAAATTGTTACCTATTTCATTTTGTTGAAAGACAATCCTGTTTTATGTGCATAATTGATTCTTTTCATAACTTGGGTGTTTTTTTAAACAAAAATGACAGGGCTTAAATTAATTTAAGTATCATCACCTGTGCCTTAAGGGAGGAGTAATCTATCATTTAAAACAAATGTATTCAAGTTACTTGGTGATTCAGTAATTGTTTTAGTTGTGTGATTGTTTGCTTCAGAAGCCAAATGCGAGACAAAACTTTGACAAACAGCTCAGAAAAGAGTAATTTCCGGGGAAGGGAGATTTATAGTGGCCTTACAAGGAAGTTGCAAAGAGAGAGAGGGAGGGAGGAAGAGAGAGAGTGGGGGAGAGAGAGATTACTACAAGCTACCTGTTTGACTTCTGCCTAGTACAATTCAAGTTATTAGTCACATTTAAAAGCTTCACACTGAAGTGCTAACACAATTTGTTGACAAAATCCTACAGTTGGTAGCAATGTCTCACTTCCTTGTGTGATCCAGAGAGAGTTGGTTTGGCTGGCAAGCTTTGCAAATGCATACAATTATTTTTAATCATTGTATGTTTATCAACGTATGCTTTCTACTAAAAACACTCACATCATCCAATGGAACCAGCCATTAAGAACTTCATAAAGGCTAGACAGAAATACACCTTAAGCACAATCATTATATATTGTGTATATATTTTAGAATTCAATCCTACAGAATGGGAGAGAGCCTTTCACTTAAAAGATGCTCAAACCACACTAGACAAAATCATTCTTCTAGCAATAAACTCTTTCCTTGCTAAAGAATAGGGGGCAATATACCTATAGATGAAAGCACTGAATATAAAACTCACCAACAGTAAGAATTTGACTGAGCTCATTTTCATTCTTAAATCATTAGGGATGTCTATTAATTTAGGAACGAATGTGCCTTATCACTTCTTTTGAAATAAACATGTACCTCTTAAAATTTATTTATATTATACTCTGCCTGAAGCAATCAATACACCAACATGGGCAAATGAAGGGAATTGCAAAACCAGAAAATGAAAGTATGCTGTTCTTGCAATGCTGATTTCAGGAAAGATCACCGAAGAAGGTTAGGAGTAGAGTAGAGTAGAGTAGAGTAGAGTAGAGTAGAGTAGAGTAGAGTAGAGTAGAGTAGA
>WNWU01000001.1:80469865-80490140 GCA_012654045.1 Ptyas mucosa
TAGAATAGAATAGAATAGAATAGAATAGAATAGAATAGAATAGAATAAGAATAGAATTCTTTATTGGCCAAGTGTGATTGGACACACAAGGAATTTGTCTTGGTGCATACACTTTTGGTGTACATAAAAGAAAAGATACATTCGTCAAGAATCATATGGTACAACACTTAATGATAGTCATAGGGAAACAGTCAATATAAATCTTAAGGATACCAGCAACAAGGTTACAGTCATACAGTCATAAATGGGAGGAGATGGGTAATAGGAATGATAAGAAGATTAATAGTAATGCAGACTTAGTAACTAGTTTGACAGTGTTGAGGGAATTGTTTAGCAGAGTGATGGCGTTCGGGGGGGAAAAATTGTTCTTGAGTCTAGTTGCAATCTTAATCCAGAGTGATTCTGGAGCAAGTTTCTGCTAGCTATGTCTTTAAAGCATCCTTTCTAGAACAATGCTCTCCACTTGGCCTGATACTCCAACTCAACATACATCAGTATGCAATGAGGCCTTGAACAAACTCAGCTATCTTTGTACAACACAACAAACTATAATTTTCTTAACCATGGGTTATTTACTGAACAGATCATAATTAGCTGACTTTATATAATAGTAAACCATGAACAAGGCTATATTACAGCTTAGCCTATTGCAAGAATCCCAGTATATGAAAGAAACTACTGTAAATAGGGCCCTCAAAAAAGTGATGATGTTCATTTTGTCATATCTTACCAAAAAAAGTTAATTCAGATCTCAATTATGTGTGTCACCTCAAATGTACACATATCCTTATTAATAAAAATGAGGCCTAAATCTGAAGCAACGCACAAATCAGCAAAATTGGATTTACATCCCTTGACATGAACAATGAAGGTTAGAATTAATAGTATTGGAATTTCTAAATATCTGGAGATCATCAGGTTACGTATCCTTACTGGGTTGCTTGGTGCTCTCTGAGCTCAGTGGTTTTCCTGCAGCCATTTCATTACCAAACTAGGTAAGATCATCAGTGCTATCAGACGAGAGCAGCTATATCAGGATGATTTTTAATATGTGTATGATGTTATCTAGTTTGGTAATGACATGTCTGCAAGAAAACCAAATTCAGAGATCACCAAGGATCGCACAGCTCAATCCTGAGTTACAAACATTTTTTCCTACTGGTACTTATTCTTATAATAGGCATGGTAATTAGCAAAAAATAAAAATAAAAATAGACCATCTTTAAGTAGTTCCAGAATACTTAGCACAGCCTTCTCAGAGATAATAGCAATGAGTTTTTGAGAAGCCACAAGAAAACTTGGATTTTTTTTTATTTTTTTGCCAAAGATATGAAGGCTGCATTTTCAATGCACTAAATTTAGAGGAAATAGACTCTACTTATTTTGTAGATTAAGAAAATAATTGTGAAAGCTAAAGGACACTTTCAGATTGGTAGCAATTCAGAAACTTATTCTTGTATACTGCCATATTTTATAATGACTCCTCCAATTACACAACATAATACAGTGCAATGAATCATCCACACTAAACTTATGTTAAGTGAAACTGTCCATTAGAATAAATCATCATAATAAAACAACACATTAAAAACAGGCACCCATCCCACTCACAGACAGCATCTTCTAATTACTACCAAAAACTCTTTGGAAGAGCTCTTGTCTTTATCAAGCCTTGGTCTAGGTTTGACAACTTAGTTTTAGATGAGAGATTGGTCCACACAACCAGGGGCCATATCACTAGAAACAATTTTTAGTTGTTTTGCTCTACATGTCTACTCAGAAGTTGTAATAAATCCAATGAGGTCTACTGCTATGCGAGTATGTAAAGTTCCAGATTCAGTATTTTGGGATTGAAATTCTCAGCCCTGGTTCAAATAATTCACTAAATTACAGCTTGCTAGATTCAGAGTTCCCTGGGTTAACACATGTTATGGTTTATAATTTACAATGGCTATATATGTTAAGCCAGGGGTCACCAACATTTTAGACTAGTGAATTTCAAAAGCATGTTAAAATTCCACATCCAATGGCTACCACAGTGGATGTCTGACCAATCACAAAATCCCCATGTATCAGACAGCAAACAAAATACAGCTACAACTCTGTGTGTACCCTAAGGGTATAATTAGAAATTCTACACAGAGTGTTTGAAGTTGGTGCGTCTTTGCTTTACAACACAGTAGCCTCCCATTCATTATTATAAATTTCTCAAGATTTTTTTTTTTTAAAAAGCAAATTACCAAGATAGCCACATATCCTAAGGAACAAACCAAGCATCTGGGTCCCTGTAGTTAAACCCAATCCAAACTGTAAAATTTCCAACACATCTAGAAGGTACCAACCGGGGAAAGGATGCTGTACAAGAAGAGCCTGCTCTTCTATCCCTTTCAACGATTTGTTTAACACAGTAGAAAGCCAAGCTGTGAAATCCATAAAACTTTTTAAAGAATGTAGCCTCAACTAACACCAAGATACCGCCCATCATAATATAAACTCTCATCGAAAGGTACAATAAAGGTGCTGCAGCGAGAGCCGTATAAATCATCCCTTTTAACATCAAAGCCTCTTTCTCCCAATCCTTCCAGCCTTACCAAAGGCCACAATTTCTCTTCACCGAACCAGGTAGCCCGTGGGAACAAATTATCCAGAAAGGCAGCGGGATCCGGGATCCCGTAGCGTTAATGGCCCTTCCACTTTTATAATCCCAGGCTTAATTACAGAGCAAGCCTGCGCCTTGGGGCTACCTAGCCAGGGTTAGAGCTCCGAGAAGCGTCCTGGAGCTTGTACAGTACCGCAACTCTTCCACCAAATCTCCGGGGAAAAGCCCTTCTCTTTTCAGAGTGGGTGGGGGGGAACTCAAAGAAACACGGGCGCCCCCATTCCGACATCTCCCCAAGCCCAAAGCTTAGATCCGAGCCCCGTGTGCTGTAGAGAGGCTTCCCCAGAAAAAGCCGGGAGCCACGCGGGGGAAGAGTGGCTCTCTTCCCGCAGCACATATATATATATATCCCAGATCTGCCCCCACCGGGCTGAGCCCTAAGGGGGTAAGCGAAGGAGGCACCCGCTTACCTGCCGGCCCGACTCACCTGACAAAAGCAGCGTTGCTCCGCCGACGGGGCTTCTGGGGAAGCGCCTCTGGAGAGCAGGGCGAGGAAGAGGAGGACCAGCAGCGCCCGACACAGGCGACGAGAAGGAACCAGCGACATGTCGCCTCTGCCGCAACTAAAGCGAGCCTGGGCTGGATGGAGCTCTTCAGCTTCGCCGGTCAGACACGCCTCCCGCCTTCCTCCTGCCGGAGCGTCATCTTTCCCATCGAGGGGACGTGCGCCGCGGCCCGCACACAACCAGAGGCGCGTCGCGCCTTTGCCCATCCTGCGCTGGGAGGGGCCCCGTTAGGGAGAGAATCTCGTCCCTTGCTCGGCCTCGCCTTGCTAGGAACTTCCCTGTCCGGGGTCCGTCAGCCTCGTCCATCCTGCTTTCCTCAGGGCCTCCTCGAGGTACTGAGCTCACCGCGCCAGTCGCTCTCTGGGGGGGATCGGTTCGGACGTGCAGATCGGCTCGAAGAAAAGACTTTGACCCGCGGTGGCATCTCTTTTCCTACTCCGCCTTCGTTTCACTTTTTTTTTTCAGGCGGGGACTGGCGGGCGGGGTTGGGACGGTCTTGTCCTCAGGGCAGACAGACGCCTTAGATGCCTGCAGAGATTCTCAGTCATCCAGGTCATAGTTGTGTCAAAGGTGCTGTAGGAAGTTAGCAACCCCCCCCCCTTTCCTGGAAGAATGAAACATTTTAGGAAATATTAAAAAGGCAGAATATTACGTTCCCCTGGTTGAGAAATGGAGAAACGTGTTTTAAAGACAAAGCAACTCCCACCTTCCTGCCTCCCCCCCCCCCTTTGTTAATGGGCTAGAGGCAGAAACAATCTTTGACAACAGGATCCATCTGCAACACAATAGCAACAGAAACTAACACAATGGGATCCATCTAGGACAGAAACTCACCACATGGCACCTGGGAAGATTACATCAGCCAGCAAGGCTAGCTAAGACCCCACCTCCTGGGAGTCTGACAACCAATCAGGATACTCTTTTGGGGGCCCAGGAAGTTCAAAGTCATAAAATCCCGGGGACTTGTTGTATCTCGGCCCCTTTTCTGTTCAGGAACTCAAGACATGTGATCCTGTCCACCATTAAACCATCTTTCCAAGCAGTCTCCATGTTTCCAGTGTCTTTTTCCTCACTTGGAGCTGAACCCAGAAGGATATTTCTTCCTACAGTGCTTCAGAAAGCAACCCAATTTGAAGAAAAGGCACACCTCAGATCTGTTTGGTTCCTGATTAAGGTGGCTCGTTGGCTGCCTGCCTGGATTTATTTCCTTATATAAAGGGAAAACTTCCCAGATTTTTCCAACTTGGTAACCTCCACCCTCCCAAATCTTAATCATGTTAAGCAATAACATAAAATAAGATTTTCACTGGAAATAAACACTAAAATAGTGATCAACCAACAAAAGGGCTGAAGTAACTTATAAGAAGCAGCAGCAATGAAAAATAATTGAAGGACAGAATACAAATAGATTCTTATAACCGCAATATATTCTCCACCTTAATGGAAACAGCTTCTGCAACAGAAGTTACAGGTGCTCTTTTTATACTCTTTTTAAATATCTCCGCCCACCCTTGCCTCTAATTCTTATGTTAGTTATGGGCCTGCAGAGAAATTACATCAAGGTGGGTGCGAGGTGAGTTACTCTGCAGAAGACATAGGAGAACTACCCACAGAAAGTCCTGAGATTTTGAGACTTTCAGATCATTTATTTCTTATTTATGATTTTGATTAAAGGCAGGAGATTCTCAGAGCTGAAGAAGCTTCTTGGATGAGAAGTGAAATGTCTTCAAAGAAAAACCAGAAAGTCCAGTTGCCTCTAGACATTTATCCTGCCTTTATTATTTTTATAAATTACTCAAAGCAGTGAACGTATCTAATACGTCTTCCTCTTCCTGTTATCCCCACAACTCCCTACCCTGGGAGGTGAATTGGGCTGAGGGAGATTGACTGGCCTGAAGTCACCCAGCCACCATTCATACCTAAAGTGGGATTAGAACTCACAATCTCCTGATTTCTAGCCTGGTGCCTTAGCCGCTACCAGGGGTCCCCAAACTTGGCAGCTTTAAGACTTGTGGACTTCAACTCCCAGAATTCTCCAGCCAGCATAGCTGGCTGGAGAATTCTAAGAGTTGAAGTCCACAAGT
The DNA here is from genome assembly GCA_012654045.1 of Ptyas mucosa. Classification (NCBI taxonomy): domain Eukaryota; kingdom Metazoa; phylum Chordata; class Lepidosauria; order Squamata; family Colubridae; genus Ptyas; species Ptyas mucosa. The sequence continues at coordinate 80,475,115 of WNWU01000001.1, forward strand.
CTTAAAGCTGCCAAGTTTGAAGACCTCTGCGCGAGACCATAATGCCTTCATGTTGTTTCGTGTAGCACTTCTATGGGAGAGATCAGGTGGGGAAATAAAGATTGCTCTAGGGCTGGTAAGAATTTAATAAAGTTGCCAATGCAGGAATTTTGTTTTGTTTTGTTGAAAGTCAAGCTATCAGATAAATCCAGAATCAGTTTGCTGGGATATGTTTAAGGATAGATTCCCCCTATTTAAGGTACATGCAGTTTGGCCTGTGATCTAAGTTATGATGTCCAGGATCTGAACAGCAAACTCCGTATTTGTTGTGATGTCCAGGTGCTGGGTAAACACTATGAGTGTGTGTCAGCTGTTACTGTATGTAGTATGGGTGGGGCATCATGCTGATGCATCTGGATGTATCTGATCAACAGGAGAACAGTATAATGTATGACTTGGTTCCCTAGAGCAAACTGTGATGTTAATACATGAGAAAATGTATGTAACCAAGAAATACCATCAGGTGGATGCACACTTGATTGTTAGCCACACCCTGAAGTACAATATTGCAATTTGTGAATCAGCATTGTTTTAGGTGGTAACGTAAGAAACTGCTGCATAACACTCATCTCCATAAAAGTTTTGGGAGCAAAAATAGAGGAAATACTTCAACACCATACAAATCACAGAGAAACTTAGTATTTTTGACTGCTGCAAATTCAAGATTCCGTCACTGACATATAGAAAATAACTGAAATTTTAGGATGTGCCTGCATTGGGAACAAAAATTGATCGTAATGTAAAATGTTTGGAAACTGACTAATCTTGAAGAAAAAAAAAAGTTATAGAGAACTATAAACATTAAAACCACAGAGGATGGTATAACAATTCAAGAGGACAGTACCTCAGTGGGAATGAGAAATGGCTCTCCAGTTTGGTTCGAATTCAGTCTGCTTTTGAGTTGCATCTTGCTCAGGTATCTGTTGGATTTGGAAAAAGATACCAATAAACATGAGTGAGGGAACATTATTGAGGTTTGAGAATCAAGCTATATCAAAAAGATCAAGGGAAGATTATAGGTTTTATTGAGCCAATTAATTCTGAAGGACAGGAAGAAAGCAAATATGTCAAAATTATAGATGTTCTTCATATTTGCACATTCACTTACAGGCCACTTTGGTGTAGTGCAGTGATGGCTAACCTTTTTGCCAACGTGTGCCAAAAGCGGGGGGAGCGCAGGGTGCTCATACGCACGCGTGCCCAAATCCATAATTCTATGCGCCCTGCCCCCCTGTGCTCCCCCCGCTTTTGGCATGCAAAAAGGTAGGCCTGTTTTTCGCTCTTCCCAGGCTCCAGAGCCTTCCTAGGAGCCTGGGGAGGGCGAAAACAGCCTTCCCCACCCCGGAGGCCAGAAATAGTGTGTTTCCTGACTTCTGGTGGGCCCAGAAGGCCTGAAAATCAGCTGGCCGACGCACTCATATGTGCCAGAACTGAGCTCGCGTGCCCACCGATATGGCTCCCCGTGCCACCTGTGGCACCCGTGCCATAGGTTTGCCATCACGGGTGTAGTGGTTAAGGCACCAGGCCATAAATCACTGTCCTGCCTTAGCACAAAGCCAGCTGGGTGACCTTGGGCCAGTTGCTATCTTCCTATCCTAGGAAACAGGCAAAGGACTTCTGAAATCTTGCCAAGAAAACTGCAGAAAACTGGTCTAGGCAGTCACAAATGTCAGCACTGACTCAAAGGCACAATAATAATAATAATTAGATTGGGCCATTTTTTAAAAGGACAGAAATGATCAGCCTATAGCTAAAAGCAGAACTTGTCTTCTGCCATCAAGCGAAGGAAATAAGAAACTTAAGGCTGGCTTCTAATGAGTTTTATCCAAGTCTGGGGGGAGAAGTTTTTTTTTAAATGTTTGTTTTGACAGTAGTAATCCCATCCCAACCCACCTCCAATATGCTTCCTCCCTGAGGAAGGAGAAATTAATAGCAACTGTACAGAAATGCAAAATGCAAAAAAGGTCAAAAATATATAAAGCAAAAATATCAAATAATCTATACAGAATAATGTAGGGATAGGCAACATGGTAGGAAAAGCTGGACTGCTGCAGCTTAGCAAAATGCCAAATTCTTACCTCACTCAGCATTGATATTACTTATCTACTTCCCGCTTAAAACCCTCTAGATCAGTGGTAGTCAACCTGGTCCCTACCGCCCACTAGTGGGCGTTCCAGCTTTCATGGTGGGCGGTAGGGGTTTTGTTCCTACTTTATAAATCACCATTACTGTGGAACTGGTGGGCGGTTAGAAAATTTTACTACTAACAGAGGTGGGCGGTAGGTAAAAAAAGGTTGACTACCCCTGCTCTAGAGCAGGAGTCTGCAACTTTAAACACTCAAAGAGGCATTTGGACCTGTTTCCCACAGAAAAGAAAACACTGGGAGCCACAAAACTTGGGTGGGCGTGGCCAACTCAATGTCACTCACTTCCACTAATCACATGACACACACACACCCCAGCCATGCCTACCCAGCCGGTCATTAGGGCAGAGAACCGGTTGTTAAAAAACACCGGGAACCACAAAACCCTTTTGACATCTCTCCCTCCCTCTCTCCCTCCCTCCCTCCCTCTCTGTATCTCTCTCCCTGTATCCCTATATCTCTCTTTCTCTGCTCTGGCTGCTTCTCCATCCCCTGCCATCGCCCTTACCTTCTCAGTCTAGGTAAGGAGTGACTGGGAGGGGAGGGTTAGTGGCGGGGCCAGCCAGTGGTGGGATCACCCAACGGAGCCACAGCAGAGGGTCCAAAGAGCCGCATGAGGCTCCGGGGCCACAGGTTGCTGACACCCGCTCTAGAGATAGCCATCGCATACATCTGGTAATAAATTCACTTGTTTAACCACGTATCTGGTACATAGTATTTTCTTTTATTCATCTCAAATCTTCACACTTTTAGTTTTAAGGTGTGATGTTGAAATCCTTGAACAAGTAGTATGTGTTACCCTCAACAGTTTGCCTTCTAGTAAATTGACATTATGTAAGTAGGCCTCCATTTGCTCATACTACCACCCTAAGGGTCATATGGGGTCTTTATTACATCTCCAATACCACCTATTCTCCTTTTTCTATCCAGACTCAGGTCACATAAAAACAAATGCAAGTTTTGTTGTTTGCCTTCTTCACTTCTGAATTGAAAGCTATATGGTAAGTGTTGTACATATATTTTTTTTAAAAAGGCAAAGTTTTCCCTAATTCAGTTGGGGGCAATGCTCATTCCATTTCCTAGTCAAGGGAACAGCATTGTCCGAAGATGCTTCCATGGTCATGTGGCTGGCATGAGCTTCTGTATATGCCGAAGTACACAGAAAGCTCTTATCTTCCCACAGAAGTGACACCTATTTATCTACTTGCATTTACATGCTTTTGAACTGCTAGGTTGGCAGGAGCTAGAGCAAGTAACAGGAGTTTACCTCATCACACAGTGCTTGGGTCTCCTAACTGCCAACCTTCTAGTCAACAAGCCCAGTGTCTTAACTGCTAGGCCACTCAGTTCAAACTCTGCCTGTCAGGCCAGGGCTGAGTTTCAGAAAAATCATGGTGGGATGATAACCCTGTGGTTCCCATACATTTTTATAACAAGGCTTAAGTTAATCAAAGTCTGGCCAGTTCTACCTTGAGCCTTTCTCATCTATCCTAGTATTTTTTCACTAGAATGCCATTCTATTTCTTCACATGGAAACTATTTGTTGTTTTGGGAAGTATATTTCATTGAAGAACCATATCTTGTTTTCTTTGACGTTTTTGTTCTAGTGGTTGTCAGTGGACCCTGTAACCTGACATCTTCCAAAGCAAACCCTCTTTAAGGTTTGCTTTAAGTGAGTCTATTCTGATTCATTTTCATGCAACATCCATCCATCCATCCATCTACCTCAAATACAATATATGGTATAAAAGTATACATTATCACGATGCTACAATGCTGCACAAAGATTGGCATTACATAATGACAATAGTGACAGTCAGAGGTGGATTTCAGCAGGTTCTGACCAGTTCTGGAGAACCGGTAGTGGAAATTTTGAGTAGTTCGGAGAACCAGTAGTAAAAATTCTGACTGGCCCTGCCCCCATCTATTCCCTGCCTCCCAAGTCCCAGCTGATCGGGAGGAAATGGGGATTTTGCAGTAACCTTCCCCTGGATTGGGGAGGGAATGGAGATTTTACAGTACCCTTCCCCTGCCACGCCTATCAAGCCACACCCACCAAGCCATGCCACACCCACCAAGCCACACCCACAGAACCGGTAGTAAAAAATTATGAAACCCACTACTGGTGACAGTACATTAACAAACAGATGGATGATCTATTGGGTAGCATGGTTGTATATGATTATATAAAGTTCACGTATAAGTTAATACATAGCTAAGGTATTCTGACATGTTCTTAATTTCTTTTCATATAATTATATTACTTATTAAGAGGACATAATTCCATGGCATCCAAAATATGAATACTCTGAATTATAAATGTTTTACTCTAACATACGGACAACATGCCAGTTCTTTACTACTTGAAATCAGATGAAAATGGTCTTAACAGAAACAGAATAACAGAGTTGGAAGGGACCCTGAAGGTCTCCTAGTTCAACTCCCTGCTCAAGAAAGATTCCTTATACAATTTCAGACAAATGGTTGTCCAATCTCTTCTTAAAAACCTCCAGAACTCAGAACTTCTGGAGGCAAGTTGTTCCACTGATTAATTGTTCTAACTGTCAGGAAATTTTTCCTTAGTTCTAGGCTGCGTCTTTCCTTGATTAGTTTCCCTTAGTTGCTCTTTCCCTTCAACATCCCAGGGATGTTGAACTGAGGACAGGTGTTCAATCATTTTTGGCCCAGGGTGTTTTATTTTGTTGTTTCAGGACTCATTATGTAAAATCCTAGATGCTGAAATGATGGGTGCAATGGGGAGTGTTTTGCGCATCTGCCTGTGCTTTGATAGATGGACCTGACTGTGATCCACAATATAATACCTTAATTATTATCACACCCTAAATGAGACACTCATTATTAATATATTGTAATTCTATTATACTCCACCCAATTTTCTAACTTTCCGTGATAAAATTGAGCTCTAAACTAGCATACAATCTGGGTTTGCAAAGCATGTTATTGTAAAATAGGCTTAGCTAGTCAACGGTTTGATGTGTTGTGGGAGCATAAGCATTGTGGAGCAGACTTTGAAAATCTCAAATCCAGTTGGTTTTTTATTCCTTTAAATATCCTTTGAAAGATTTTCTTAGTCCATCAAGTCAACATCCTCCATGAGTTATCCCTCTGCCTTGTTTGATTTTTGTTATTTTATTTGTCTTGCCCTCCATAATGTTATTAGTTTAATCACATTTATGATGTCAGCCGCCTTACACACATGCTAGGGAGAAAGCAGAATGACTGGCTATAAACATTTTAATAACAGTGCTATTGGGTCATACCCAAAAGATTGCAGGGGTGTATACAGACCAATATCTACTGCTCTGTGTAACATCCCCATCGAGCTCCTAAGTTGAATGATTTAGGGACACACCCCTATGAAGCTTCCTGTGACTCTTGAATCATCTGTGTTTGGAATGCAATGGTGGTTTCAGAAATACTTCTTGGAGATTGACAAAAATACTGCCGCAGTAGCCACTAAACAAGTATTTGGCCTCTACCCAAATGCATATACTTTCATATTGCATTCAAATTTCCTGTAAAGAAGAATCAGTGGCACGTAAGACAACAGCAGAGGTTTTTTTAATCAGTTCCACCTATTTTATCCAACACTCTGCAGATTTTGCTGCTTCTTGGTGGAAATGGTGCACCGCCTTAGTGTCAATTTTAAACTTGATTTCTGAGTGTCAGTTTTAAACTAGATTTTCAAGTATCTACTTTGAACGAATGCCCAGGAGTTGCATTGACTTCGCCATTTATTTTAGATGGAAGAGGAAAATCTATTGTTACAATTTATTAGTAGCATTAGCATTTGGGGCACTTGCACATAACATTCTTTCTAGCCCCTTCTTCCCCCAGTCCTTTAAACCTGAAAGTAGACTTGCTAAATTGTCTTGGTTTCTGCTGACCTCAGATGACACTCAGTAAGCCAATCAGTACTTTCCTTCCACTTTCTCAAAAAGAGAAGGTTGTAGAAGAACAAGGTAAGGGTAAGGTAAGTCGTTAGGAGGTGAACCAGAGGTGGTATTCAGCAGGTTCTGACCAGTTCTGGAGAACTGGTAGCGGAAATTTTGAGTAGTTCGGAGAACCGGTAAATACCACCTCTGACTGGCCCCGCCCCCATCTATTCTGTATGTCCTGAGTCCCAGCTGATGTGGAGGAAATGGGGATTTTGCAGTAACCTTCCCTGGAGTGGGGAAGGAATGGAGATTTTACAGTATCCTTCCCCTGCTATGCCCACCAAGCCACGTCCACCAAACCACACCCACAGAACCGGTAGTAAAAAAATTTGAATCCCACCACTGAGGTGAACCCAGACTGAGCTCAGTTCCTAATGACTTAATAAATTAATATCTTAATGCATGTAGTTGTTCTGGAACTGTTAAAGCAGTAAATTGCCCTTGCCACTTTCTTTGATTGTTTTTAATACTAGAGTGGGATTTCTTGGTGGCTCCCATCCAAATAAGTGGTCCCACTCAACTTAGCTTTTTCAAAATCAGATAGAAATGTGCTAAGCAGCCTCCAATGCCTTGCTTGCTTAGAGGAGCTGTCAAATCAGCTGAAGCTCAGGAATGACAAGGATGAGTAAGAGAAAAGAAGAGTAATAATTCCCTCCGATGGTGAAATGGCCTGTCCACAAACTCTACAAATTTTCACCTATTAAATGGGAGGTATAGCTTATAGCAAGTTTGAGTTGGGAGTACATTGGGTTAGCTGCAGAATTCTGTTAACTCAGAGAATGGAATTGCCAATAAAGGAGAATATTTGTAGCTCAAGGTTGAAATGTTAACTAAGTTTGGGCAATGAAAAGTCTGCAAGAAAACAACCAAACTCAAAGAGCACCAAGGATTGAGTTGCTTTTGAGAGGGTGCAGAATCCTTGGATGGAAGGATCTGGGGTCTGTTTAATCTTGTTGATGAAAAGGGCACTCTGGATAATCTCCTTCTTGGGAGGACAAGTAATTGGGAGAAGTAATTGGAATGTACAAGTATATGAAGGCTGATGAAGACCACTTTGGCATGTATGTTATTTTAGCCACTCTCTATGCTGCCTCATCCTTCATTCATTCAATCAACTATTTAATTTATATGCCATCCATGTAAACTCTGGACAGCTTGTGATGGTGTTCCTGGCAGGGATGAGTGAAGAACACCAGGTGTGCATACTAACAGTATATAATTCCAGCAGGACCACCCAAGGCATGAAGGTCATCCAAGCTAAAGCAAGCAGCTGCTTATATTGGGGTGTAGCAATGTAGGAAGATGCGGAGGGGGAATGATTATTTTAGTGACAATGGCAAAGGCATTGAGTGGTACAGTGGCCTAGAGGTGGAGCGCTAGAAATATCTGCCACTACTAGGATAGAACTCACAGCCTCCTGATTGTGAGAATCAAGAGGCTATGAGTTTGATCCTAGGTAGCGGCAGATATTTCTCTCTCTAGGCACAATGAGTAAATTATCTGCTACGAACTCTGCATTAGCAACAGGTAGAACATCCAGCCAGTAAACACTTAGCTCCACTCAGTTGCCCCGACTCCAACCCGCTGTAAGGGATTACGGGGTCATTAAAAGACCAAAAAAAACCATGGCAAAGGCATGTGTTATGGCCCGCCAGTGGCCTGCGCGGATCGTGGCTGATCCCGACGATGAGAAGGCTGAAGATGATGTGGTGCCAGAGGCAGAGACTCAGCCTGGGCCTTCAGAACCTCCAGAGGCTCCTTCAAGTGGAGAGAGTGGAGGAGCCTCTCCTCAATGCTCAAGCACGCAGGGCTGCCAAAAGGCAGGAATGGCTACTCAGGAGGAGGAGGTCTCCTCAAGAGTAAGGTTTGAGGATAATTGGCCACTCCCTTAGCCTATTTAAGTCACACGCAGTTAGTAATTTCTTGCTGGAAACAACATGTAATTATTACAGAGCATTTTGGAGAGTGAGTGTCTTATCATATCTTGTTTTCTGGGCTGGTTGCCAACCTTTGCCGGACTTTGTTTATTCTTGGTACGTTATAACTTTGATAAGGACCGTTGGTGTGTGTCAAATCCTTGGGAATCCAGAGCTGGGGCAGAATAGCATGCAAGTATAAAACCAAAATAAACCACTCCTGTATTTTACGAAGATCAGATCAATAGACCAATGATGGACAATTCACAGCAGGGGTGGGTTCTAACTGGCTTTACTACCGGTTCTCTTTGTGCGCGCGCTTCACGCGTGATCGCCTCTTCGGTCATGCGCTTTGCACGTGATTTGTGCAAGCACGTTGCAAATCTGCCCAGCTGAGGTGCGGCAATCCGCTCTGCCACACCTCTCAGCTGGGTGAAAAAAGAAATATAAGGTCGGCATAACGCGGGGGCGGGCGGGAGGGCCCAGCTCCCGAAGAAAGAGAACTGGTTCGGTGACGTAATAGCGTCACCGCTACCGGCTCGGCCGAACCGGGCCAAACCAGGAGCAACCCACCAGATTCAGAGAATCGATCCTGAGTTCTCATTAGAGGCATATATAATCAGGCTCATAAAATCACATTTTGGAAACTTTAATTCTAGCTAGTTTTCTTGAAGAATGTACTATGATGGAGAAAATGCAATGAAAGAAAAGACAAGAATAAATAGCAGCAAGGTAGATGGGCTCAAATGCAGTAGCAATGGATACAACATTACAACATCTGAAAACCAGAATGGGAACAGAGGGCTAAGAGTCAATACACACGGACATGATTCATCAACAATCAATCTTATTCTATAAAGTTACAATTAATTCAACACTCAGTTTGATTATTTGTTTTGGATCTTGAGTAACCTTGCATATTTTATTTTTAAAAAATAGTTTCAGCTTTATGTTGGTTATGGCACTCAAAATGCAAGTGAGGACAAGTGCCATAATGGTTCCTTTGTGGGCAGAATTCAATTTATATATTGATTTTGTTCTGGAACACAAGTTACTTTTGTCTTGTTGCAGTCGTCTGTATTATTTTGTATTATAAGCCGATAATTTGGAAAATAATGGGACAATAAACATAAACAATATTCAGAGGGTTGTTTGTTTGTTTTTTGTTTTTTTTGTAAAAAGGAGATTGATAACAAAGCCATGCATTCTCCCATCAATACTACCATGGTATATAACCATCTGAATTTGCAAAAACATTATACCCAATGGTGGGATTCAGCCAGTTCGCACCACTTCGGGAGAACTGGTTGTTAACTTTCTGAGCAGTTTGGTGAACTGGTTGATGGAAGAAATTATTAAGGCAGAGGACTGGACTGGACTGGACTGGACTGGACTGGACTGGACTGGACTAGACTAGACTAGACTAGAATTTTTTTTATTGGCCAAGTGTGATTGGACACACAAGGAATTTGTCTTGGTGCATACCCTCGCTCTCGGTGTACATAAAATAAAAGATACATTCATTGAGAATCATAAGGTACAACACTTAATGATAGTTATAGGGTACAAATAAGCAATCAGGAAACAATATCAATATAAATCGTAAGGATACAATATAAATATCAATATATCATCAATATAAATCGTAAAGAATGGAGAATTATTTATACATATGGCCTACATCCATCACTCTATATCAGTTTCCTACATTTCCCCCAGTGATAATGAACCGTCTTAAATCTAAATCGTTTATCGGTATCGCATTTTCACGAACATTGGCGATTTCTGTTGATCACGCTCAAGGTGCATACGTGTCGTTTTTCCCCTTTTCTGTTTCTAAGCGGTTCCCCTCCAGGTCAGCAGGGGGCGCTCTGGCAGAAGCAGCAATCCCAGGACCCGGAAAGAGGAAGTCCTAAAGAGGAAGCAGCTTCCCCGGTTTGGGCCGTCATTCCCGGCGTCCTTTGCGCATTACCACCGGCATAGCTCGGCTTTCGTCTCATCATCATGGCGGAGCCGCGAGACAAGGCACTGCAGGACTATCGCAAGAAATTGCTGGAGCACAAGGAGATCGATGGGCGCCTCAAGGAGCGTGAGTGGCTGCTCGGTGACGGAGAAGGAAGCTTGATTTTGTCCCTCTCTCTCGGGATCCCCAAAGAACCAGATTTCTTAATAATACTAATAATAATACTCTCATGTCAAAGAGGGTGGGGAAGAGGCGTTGGAGCGAAAAGTCTATATTTTTCCATATAATATTTTTTTCCCCCACTCAGATCCTGTGCATGTTTCCTTAGGGAGATTTGCTCGCTGCGGTCAGTGCAATTGACCCTCAGGTTGGGAGGGCACATTGGAATCGCTCTGTGAGTGAGATGGGCTGTTCCACATTTGATAAAATAAATAGTTTCATTTTAATCATGGCATTTATATCCTGCCACTCCTTCCGATGCCCACATTAGAATATGGAGCCTTCTTTTCTTCCATTTCTCTCCCAATAGTAACAATCCCGTGAAGTAGGTTAAGACGAGACACTCAGATTTTGTGAACTTTTATGGCTGAGAATGAAATCTAAATCCTATTTCAGCACAAAATTCACAAGGATGAGAAATATCGGTTGGGATTTAGCGTAGTATGTTGTGTAATCACAATAGTTTGAAAATCATGGTTCATAGTTTTAATAGATTTGTGAATCCAGAGAATTGTGGTTTATTCAACAAACTATTGTTAAACCCCGTGTTTGTAATATATGCACCCAGCTGGAACAGGTTTATTTTTTTAAAAAGAAACAAATAAACAAAAACAAGGGTCTAATTTTGTTTTGTGAATCTTAAAGGAACATAAATGAAAGAATAAGAAATATAAAAAGGAAAGAAGAGGGCTAACAGGTTTATGTGTGGAACAAAAACAAATTATCTTGTTCCTTTGACTTCTAATTTCTGCACACATTTCCTCCAGATTTACATGTAATATGCAATAGACTCAGACAACTGCTTTGAAAAATGCTACGGTAACAAAGATGACAAAAATAAGCAAAATAAGTACAAAAGGTAAATAAGCAATGAAATACTAAAGACAGTCAATGAGCTACAGTTTTATGAGCTAACAGAAACTAAACAGAATGAAAAATAGAAACCTCCCATCAAAATTAAAAAGCCAAATAAAATTTTAAAAACCAATGCCAGGTATCTAAAAATATGTGTTAACCATGTGGAAATGTGTGCTTGTTGTGCAGAAAAAAACAGACTGAGAGAAGGTGACTTGCAGCAGGTGCCAGTAGGCCTCCTTACCTACCTACAGCAACTCAGGCCCACATGCATATGTTATATAGAAGAAAGTTGAGATGTTGCAAAATTTGGAGAAAATGAGATAGTTGGGCTGAAACCTATCATAGAAACATGCAGAATGTAAGAATTAGAAGGTACCATGGAGATCATTTTATCCTCCTTTGTCCTGTGTTGGAATCAAATATTATCATCCAATTATCCAATCTCTGTTTTCTGGAACAACTGAACAATTCTGCCTTTTTACATAATACTATAGTCCTTCAGATATTTGAAAACAATTATCAATTCTCTCCTTGGTCTTCTCTTCCTGAGATTAAATGTACGTAGTATCTTTATTCCTTATGGGTTTTTTCTTTAAATTCTTTACTCATCTTGGTTATTGTCTTCTGAATACACTCCTTCCATTTCTAAAATGCAATGCCCAGAACTGGATACAACATTCTAGAAAAGAATAAATGCTATTCTTGATCCTGACAGTGTTCTGTACTTTTGTTGATGCACCCAAAGATTACATTTGCTTTCTTTGCAGCTGTGTTATGCTGTTGGCCCATGTCCAGGCTTGTAATCCACCAAGATCCCTTTCACATGTCCACTATGGTCCCCCCATCCTATACTCATGCTTTGAGTTTTCTTACTTTTAACAGATAAGTTTGATGTAGGATTTTACATTTGCCTCTCTTGAAAATCATCTTGCTGGCTACTGTCCATTGTTCTTGTTTGTGAAGTTATTCCTGAATCTTGATACTGTCATTTGAGGTGTTTGCTATTCCCCTATATTTGTGTTGTTAGCAAATGTGATGATCATTTCCTAATCTTCATCCAAATCATTTTTAACTATGTTGCACTGTACAGGACCTATGATGTACCACTGAATAATTCCTTTTATTTTGACATGGAGCCATTCATATACCATTTTTGTCTGTCATGATTGAACCAGCCAGTAGTGATCAAATGATAGTATAGTCCTGCTCTCTTTTTGTCATCTTTGCTAGAATTTCATGAGGGACTTTGTTGAACTATTTCGGAAATCGAATATACTATGTCCACTGCTTCCTTGTGGTCAACTACAGCTACTTGCTGTATCAAAAAAAAAGATAATGTTGATTTGGTGTGATTTATTCTCGATAACTCCATGCTTGGTTTCTGTCAATTAAGATGTTCTTTACTAAATGCTCACAAAGCAAATCCTTAATAATTTATTCCAGAATTTTGCCCAGGTTGATTGGCCAGGTTGTCATATTTTTCCTATTATTACAAATGTTTTTATGTCACTTCAGTCACTCAACTATAAACAGATTTATAACAAAGAATACAAAACTATACATAACAATACATAATTGTTAAAAATCTAAAATTTTGTGTGTGTGTGTGTGAAAAATTTTACAATTTTTTTTAAACAATTACATTAAAAATAATCTGTTTCAAGGCCATTCAGCCAGTGCTGTCCAAAGACATTTCCACAGTCATGTAACCAACATGACACCACAATGTGCTGTTACCTTCCCACCCAAGTGGTAACTATTTATCTACTTGCATTGGCATGCTTCCAAACTGGTAGGTGGGCAGGAGCTGGGGCAAGGATAGAAGCCCAGCCAGTTGCGTACCACTCTGGTCTCAAACCTGGGCTGCTGGCTTTTTGGCTGACAAGCCCAGCATCTTAACCGATGAGCCGCTGTACCGCCCCACATATATACTTACATACAAATAAATAATAAATGCTAATACAATCATAATAACCCCAAAGCAGCCAGAATCATCTCAACTTAGTCAAACTAGGTGGCTAAGTGGCTGAGACACTGAGCTTGTCAATCAGAAAGGTTGGCAGTTCGGCGGTTCGAATCCCAGGTCTCCTGCGTGAGCAGGGGGTTGGGCTAGATGACCTCCAACGTCCCTTCCAACTCTGTTACTGTTACAATTCTCATTTTTTAATCACTCACCAAACATATTCATAGTTTAAATTTCCTGAGTGCTGGGAATGATGATGCAGTTCTTATTTTTGATGGGACAATATTCCACCAGAGAGAAGCTCCGGCAGAGAAACCTGATCTCCATGTTTCCTCTTATCACACCACATTTAGGGTAGGTTCTCCTCATAGGAAATATACTCTAAAGGCATATTTTGGACAGGTAGATTGTCACCAACAACTTGAATTGCATCTGTTATTCCAGTAGCAGCTTACAGTCCAGAAGCACCCCGGATTGTGCATCAGCTCTTTTTGGAGGAGCAGAATCCCATCATGAACTAAAGTTGGTATTGTTCGACCCCAGTCGGTTTTTAAATCTACAGCCACTCTGTCTTGCTAGGGGTGAGCTTCAACCTGTTTTTCCCCATCCAGACCCTTATAGTATTCAGACACTGAAGCTAAAAAAGCTTTAAAAAGATAGGAGAGTACCCTTTTCTGACTCTTGGGCCCTCTGTCCATCCTCCATGATTTCTCAAAGATCACAAAAAGGAACTTTGGAAATGACATCTGTGAATTTCTTCAAGGGTTTTGGAGACAATTGGCTTTTGAGACTTAAATTCAGTTATGGCATGCAGGCGGTCCCTAAACATCCCTTAACTGACCTTGGGTTACCCTTCCCTTCTTCAGTCAGTTATTTTCCTTAGGTTCTTATGAGGAGGAAACAAAGTAGAAGATGAGGAGTTCTGCCCTCTTATTTTTTTTTTTACCATTTTCTCTTACCAGTGGGCCCACTCCTTCTCTTTTGTTTATTTTACTATTGATACTGCAAAAAAGAGCCCTTTTTGTTGCTTTCAACTTCTGTGAATCTAAATTTCTTTTGGCTTTTTTTTTTTTTTGGTTTTTTCCCCCTCAGGTAATACCTACTTGCTAGTATACCTTCTTGGTGATCTTCCATTTCCAGCAGTGGTTCTTTGGCTAGTGGATCCTTCCAAACAGGTTCCTAAGCTGCTTCCCATTTTTTCCTTCTCGTTGAAGTGGTATCCAATTGCACTTTCAGTATTTTATTTTTGAGAAATTCTTAACTCTCTTGTCCCTTTGATCAGAGGAAAGTTTTCCATGGGATCTCACCCATGGAAGCTTGTTGAAATTAGAAATTATTTTCTAACAATATTCTATTTATTAATTTCTATTTCTAATGTGATTCCTGAAGTCTACCATCTATATATGACTGTACCCTCAATGTTTATTCTGCAGTATGAACTTAAGATTCCATAGTTACTGCCTCCTTTTGGTTCCTACTGTTTTACCTCTTTAACAAACTCTTATACATTTATTAGAGTCAAACATGGGAGAGCCAATTCCTTTGTCTCTTCTTCAGTTGTCTAGAAAATGTTAAACTTTTAATTTATTGATTATTACAATTTGTATGCTGCTGAACTCCCAATGTCTATGCGGCAACCTCCTGCTAAAGACATGAGCAGAATTTAATTTATTGGCACAAAGATGAATTCTGCCTAGGAAATACAGTAAATAAAAGGAATTTTATCCCTTCATTCTTGATTCTCCATCCATAAGTATCTCCAAGTATGAGTTAAATAATTTCTTTAAAATGGGTTTAAACCCAATGAATTTGAGAAAAATACTACTTTCAGCTTCCTGGTAAGGATAAGAATGTACCACTTGTTTGTCTATTGTATACAATAGATATACAATAGGAAGAAACATAGGGAAGACACTTTTAATGTACTATACAATGGTCTACCATAAAAGTTTGCATCTTAATTCC
>WNWU01000001.1:80490540-80527025 GCA_012654045.1 Ptyas mucosa
TCTCCAATCTCTCTGCTCTATTGGGGAGGGGAAGGTACAGAAAAAAACTAAACAATTTCCGTAGGATTCTCCTTTGTCTGACCTTTTCCCATAGCTGGCTGATCACATTGCTTTTGAAAAAGCAAACAGCTTGCTTTTCTTGGGAGGGCGAGGGAGGAGAAAGAAAGCAAATGATTTCTATAGTCAATTTCTCCTTTGCCTTACCCTTCCCCCCTACATCACTCAAAACAGACAGATTGGTGAGAGGGATTTCAAAAGAGAGTAAGCTGTTTGTGTATCACACCCATGGCCCCCAACTTTGGGATGCTAGCATGATTACATTGCTTTCAGTGTGTACAAGGTAGTAAGCAGGGGCTCCAGCATTCCAAGTAGTGTGGGAGTGGTTAGAAGGCAAACAAAAGCCAAAAGTGTGAAACGGACTAATCCTATCTCTTTCCAGTTGAAAAATACAATTGTGGTCGCATGATTTCCCATTTAGTGACTGTTTTGCTTAGTGGTAGAGTTGCTGATTCTAAATAGGGTTATAAACTGAAGATTACCTAGATCTTGTTTTTGAGTCGGTTTCTCAAAATAGAATTTAAAGTTGTAGCTACTAAATTCTGGCTTAGAGTCCTACTTAAGCAACTACCAGTGCCTAATTTATTTTTGTAGGCATAGGCTGGATGTGTGAAAATTGTCCAGCCTATATCCACTTGCTGTGGAAAAAAGAGTAATCATCTTTGTACGAGCAGCACATTTTCAAATTTGATTGTTGTTTGCTATTATTTGAACGGGATTTGTTGTGCTTTTATTCATTATTATACATACTCCGTTGAATATATTTTTGGGTCCTCCCTCCCACCCCCCAAAACAGTATAGTTAATACAAAGTGAATATTTCCTGGTTGAATATATCTTTGGCATAATGCTGCTGCAAATTTAATAATTGCCTTTTTTGCCTCCAGCTTGATAAAAGCAAATTAAAACCTGGGACGAGAGTTGCGTTGGATATGACCACTTTAACAATTATGAGGTAAAATATTGCCTTCATATGTTTAGATTGGAGGTGAGAGAAATCAAAAGGATGGAAAGCAACATCCCTTTCTTCATTATAGAGGAAGGAAGGGGGTGGAGGAAATATGAGCCAAAGGCTTTGCTTAGGATTCTTCCTTTTTGTGCAAGTAGCACTTATGTTTAAGTTTTATGCAGCTTGTTAACAAATCTTTTGGGAGACCATGATAGAACTTAGTAACTTATTTGTCTTCATTGGGTGGGGAAAATATTATTTGGAAATTACTTTTTGAAAAAAAAATCACTGGTGCGGTATCCTCTGATCGGATAACTGGAATTGCTTCACATATTTAGATATTTGCCAAGAGAAGTTGATCCACTTGTTTACAACATGTCTCACGAAGATCCTGGAGATGTATCTTATTCTGAGATTGGTGGATTGTCAGAACAAATCAGGGAACTAAGAGAGGTACATGTTTCTTTCTTATACCAGCCTGTATATTAGTTATGGCTAAGCTACTCATATCTTTGCAAGAGGAAAATATGTTTGACTCTGTGGTGTCAATTAGATGCCCATTGCAGAACATCAGGAAAATACATAAATGGAACTGCTTAGGTTTTAAAATTTAAAACTAGAAGCTTTAACCGCACTTCACAATGCAGTGAGTTTGTTTCAAAGAAATCTGTCTAAGTGTAGAAGACTACAGACTGTTTTTGAGAGTTTTAGAAGGAAGATTGTATAAATGACACAAAGTTTGTAATTTCTGGTGCACATTGAATAACTTGAGCACAAAACAGATTTTCCTCTTTGCAGGTTATAGAGTTACCCCTGACAAATCCAGAATTATTCCAGCGTGTGGGGATTATACCTCCCAAAGGCTGCTTGCTGTATGGCCCACCAGGTAGGCTCACTTTAATAAGTTTGTACGGCTGTTTCTTAATGCCTTAGCAAAGTGGTACATCATGTGGGATATTTATTTTCAGACCAGCTCAATTGCACATTCTTAGTTCATGCGCAAATAGATGTTTTCTATGCTATCAAGTCCAAGTGTAAGATTACCAGTTCTAAGGAAATCCTGGAAGATAAAAGACAGAATTAAGTTGATGTGTCTTCAGAATCTTTGGCATAAATGCTCAACTATCATCCCCTTCCCCCATACATACTGTAAGCAATTTCACAAAGAAAGACACAATATAATTTCACCAAAAAAAATATACCATATTTTTCGGACTATAAGATGCTCCGGACTATAAGACGCACCTAGCTTTTGGGGAGGAAAACAACAACAAAAAAAATCTGCCTCTGCCTCCTAGCAATTTGCCTCCTTGCAGCAAACAGCCTGGTCAGCTTCAGCACTGCCTGATTTAGCACGAGCAACTGATTGGCAGGTGGATTGGCCTCCCGGAATACAAACAATCAGCTGTTCCAGGCTGCGGGGATCGCCGCCACCTATTGCCTCCGTGCATCCCATTTTCAGCCCGTTCCAGGCAGCATTCAGTATTCCGGGAGGCTGATCCAACTGGCAATCAGCTGCTCCTGCTAAATCAGGCTGTGCTGAAGCTGACCAGGCTGTTTGCTGTAAGGAGGCAAATTGCTGGGAGGCAGAAGACGCACAGACATTTCCATCCACTTTTTTTGGGGTGGGGTGGGGGAGAGTGCGTTTTATAGTCCGGAAAATACTATAATCTGATTTGGTTCAGAATATATCAAATGCAAACTGTGAGGGGTATTATTCTATCTAGAAACCACATGGTCTGCTTATTTCAAGCATATGGCCTTATCCCTTTTGTTCTGAATTAGGCTAAGAAAAATGAAGTAGACTTATGGCAGATGCCAGAAATAAAAAAGAATGAACTAGAGCTGATTGAATACTGAAACTTTTTGTTGCAAGGATTTTATTTTGGATATTTGGGTATTTAGGATTGTTTCGGTCCTATACAGTTGTGTATTTTATTTAGAGCTTTTAAAATCTTTTTTTTTTGAAAAATGGTTTTATTTTTTGATTTCTTAGATAAGATTTAATATCATACTCCTGTCTCATGAGAAAGGCACATAGAAATGCACTTTTTGGTTAAAGGTCATCCCAGGTTGAGAGAACAGGATTTTCCAAATCTATCAAGATTTTTTTTTAAACAAACCTAGGTTTTCTTGTCCCAGGTCCATATTTCATTTCAGTAAAAGTGCCATCCCCAGCAGAAATTGCTGGCTTGTAAATTTTAATTGAGTTAAAGGGAAAAATTGGTTGAATAATTGTGGGTAATTAAAATGATCTTATCCACTTTACAAGTTCGGTCCCAGTATGCCACCAAAGGCTGAAGCCAGGCCCTTGAAGGTCTGCGCACCATAGTGAGTACTTCACCATTTAACCTCAACTGTATATCTGTAATGTTGATTCTTTATTTCTTGAATCATCTTTGGTATATTGTCACTTCAGGAACAGGGAAGACTCTCCTGGCTAGAGCTGTTGCCAGTCAGCTAGACTGCAATTTCCTAAAGGTAAAAATAACGGTTTATTTCTGAACTCTTAGCCCAAACTTTTTTGACTTTCAAGCACCTCTTATTGATATTTTTTTCACAGGTTGTGTCTAGTTCCATTGTAGACAAATACATTGGAGAAAGCGCTCGGCTGATCAGAGAAATGTTCAACTATGCCAGGGACCATCAGCCCTGTATCATCTTCATGGATGAAATCGATGCTATTGGTAAGGATGCAGGCTTCTTAAAATCTGAAGAGTGTTTTTTTTTTATTAGCTGCTCAAAGAATTGCTGTGTTCCTGCAATTTCAAGACTGGAAAGGGAAAGTGAACTTAGCTGGAGTTGAAAATGAAAAACGTCAACAATATAACTACACATCTCACTATACCAAAGATCTGTGACCCTTAAAGTCCAATATCCACTACAGTATGCTATCAGCAGCCATTCTGGAACATAACTTACTGGAATCCATTGTGATGGAAAAATAATAAAGCTGCAAACACTTCTCCAAACTCTCTCACCACCTTTTTCTTTGTCTTTTCTTTCTGTTCTCCTCCTCCTCCCCTTTTATCTCTTGTTGCAAACATTTTCTCTCATTTCTCTTTGCTGTTCCTGCTTCCTCTACTTGTACATGAAAAGAAAGCTCTCACCCATCCTCCAAAGGCTCATCTAATGATGGAGCTTGTAATAATAACCACGCATGGGCGCCTGGCTGTCTCAAAATTCCATTTGTCACAGAGGTGTGATTTTAGTTTTACAATGGAACAGCCTTTGTTCCCTGTCTAACATTTGCCTCACTTCCTCAAAAAAAAACCTGCCTGTGAATCAAATCCCTTGGATTTCCCATCTCTGATCCACAAAGTGTATAACAATCTTTCTATTGTTGCTCCGTTTCTATCCCCCTCTCTCTCTCTCTGTCTTGGAAAACTGGCACCCAATAAAGTTTGATCATTTCTCCTTAGCACTGAGCTGCTTTCTTCAGCAAAAATTCCATGATACTATTTATTTTATTTTTAACCTGCATTTATTATTTTTATAAATAGCTCAAGACAGCCAACATATTTAATTCTCCTTTCTCCTCCATTTGAGAGAACAACTCGTGTGAGGTGGGTTGGGCTGAGACAGAGGTCCAGAGTCACCCATCAGGCTTTCATGCCAAAGGAGGGAGGGGAGCTGCAATTAAAACTGGTTTATTCTTTGGGCAAATACCTTTAAAATCTTAATGCCTATGTAAGTCAGCTGTCATCAGACATTTTTGGAAATACTGGATATTGTTTTATATTTGGCTAGATTCTAAATTAAAACCTTATGTCGAATGTTCTGCTTGGTGAGATACCAACTACTCTTCCATGCTCTTTTCTTCAGGTGGTCGCCGTTTTTCTGAGGGAACTTCAGCTGACAGAGAGATCCAGAGAACTTTAATGGAGGTAAAACTTATATATGTTAAATCTGGTATCCTTCAAATACTAGTTTTAGGCAGGCAACCAAAAAGTGAAATATTGAGATTGGTTTGATTTTCTATACTGTATTGGATGTGCTGTTACTTTTTATTTTGAATAAAATGGTGGCTTTATATTGTCCAGTTATATAAATGGAGAGATGATTAAGTAACTTTTTAAAATTACTGTGTATCCAGGCTTTGTATTTTACAAGAGAGAAACTTTTCCTTCACTTGGTAAATCAAAACTTCTTAAATTAAATGGCCTTTATGTAAAGTTCCTATTGACAACTGCTCTGGCCAGAGGAACAAGCTCATATTTTCATTTTTGCAAAAATTACAACTTCCATAAATGCTGTTTCTAACCAAGAATTAAAATTCTCGTGGATTCTAAGGTTGTGTCTTGATATCCCAAGTCCTGTGCTTCTGAAATGTGACAAATGCTGTCCAAAACAACAACTGTCAATACATTTTTCTTAATTGTCTTGTTGGAATCAACTTTGTGGTGGAAAAATACCAAAGTTCACTAAAGCCTATGCTTCCTTGCAATATTTTTCAGTTATTGAATCAGATGGATGGATTTGATACTTTACACAGAGTCAAAATGATAATGGCTACAAACAGACCAGATACTCTAGATCCAGCATTGTTGCGACCTGGAAGATTGGACAGGAAGATTCGTGAGTAAACTCAGTATGCCAGCATAAACCTTTGGCTTTGTTTGGTATGCAAGCAAAATTGGTAATTGAAAAAAAAACCCCTCTTTTCACCTAGATATTGATTTGCCAAATGAACAAGCTAGGTTAGACATCCTGAAAATCCATGCTGGACCTATAACTAAACATGGAGAAATAGGTAAGTTCCCAAGACTACGTTCACATCTTAAAAGCATTGTTTTATACAGTTCCTGTACAGTACATAAATATTTAATGTAATTCATTGTAAAATTTTGGACTGTTTGGGGCAGAAATTGTCAGTCATACAATAGCTTTTTAAAGTATAGTCCTTTATTTATTTTTTGGGGAAACATTTACATACTGTGTTTATTCATTTTATATAATTTCCTTTTCCTCCTGGAAGTTTAGAAAAGCATAATCTATAAAGAGCAATTTGGAAATGCTCCATGGGTTGCCCCTGCTTCCAGAATTGTATTCATCTTACTTTTGGAAATAGTGTAGTACACTTCAAAACAGCCTATTGTAAATATGATATTGCAAGGGGAGTTTTGAAGAACCATCAACTAGTTCAAAATAGTGTTCTCATATTATTGTATAGCTCTAAAATTGCAGTACTCCAGTCAGCATCGATTTGATTTGCTTGCTCACTCCACTGAAGCTTGATAGTGAAAAGATCCTGAGATTCTTTAATATGTTTGGGTCACAGTTCTGATTAACCCAGCAATTTGATTCTTACTATTAGACTATGAAGCAATTGTGAAGCTTTCCGATGGATTTAATGGTGCTGACCTAAGAAATGTCTGTACTGAAGCAGGTAATGAATTCTTTCTATTTTCCTTAGTTCTTAGTTTAACATAGGGCACATAAGAGTGTCCAGGGACTACTTGTGCATCCGATTCTCTCTTGTGTGGCTGCCAGTGCAGATACACCTACACACCTGGTGGGTGAGACTTTTTTGTATTTATTTGGCTTGAGTGGTTTAAGGACTAAAATAGATATTTAAAACTGCAGGTTCAACTCTTTCAAACTCTTGAAAGCTTCTCTCAAGGTGGTGGAATGAAGTCCTCAACTTGCCATGCCAAACCTGGTGTGAGAGTTAAATCAAGGATGTGTAATAATTTAAAATAAACCTTACAGTAGTATTCAACTTATGATCAATTGTTTAGTGACCATTCAAAGTTCTGGCAGACCTCCCCAGGTCTGAAGATCCAATGGCTACCACCACCCCTGCAGTCATATGATCACAGTTTGGGTGCATAACAACCAGTCCACATTTATGGCCATCTGCAGCATCCTACGGTCACATGATCATAATATCTGATAATTTTGTCAGGAACCAGAATTTACTTCTAATTTCTGATAATAAAAAACCCCCACCCATTACGGACAATGAGCTACTTAACAACTGCTGTGTTTGCTTAACAGCTGCACCGATTCATTTAAGAACTGCCGCATGAAAGGTTGTAAAATTTGACATGTAGTACTGTAGTAGCCCGGTTAATGACTGGCACGACTTTACAGTTGTAATTCCTGGCTCAATTATGGTCATTAAGTCAAAGAGTGCCTGTATTTGACACAAATATTTTATGTGGAATGAGGAACGGTTTTATGCAGTTATTATAGCTCCATCTCCTGTGGTTCACAAAGGAAATCTTGCTTATTGTGCAGAGTCTGGCTTCAGGCCCTGCTGTTTCCAATAAATATGTTTTTCACACTGTCTTTTTGCAGGCATGTTTGCTATTCGTGCTGATCATGACTTTGTAGTTCAGGAAGACTTCATGAAGGCAGTTAGGAAAGTTGCGGATTCCAAGAAGCTGGAGTCTAAATTGGATTACAAACCAGTCTAAGTGCTACTACATGGTTAATGGCCGACAGTGACTGCTGCATGGGAAATGTGGGGGCTTCCTAGGTAAAATGAGAAACAGACTATTCCTTGATTGTGTTATTATTTCAAGTCTGTGTATTAATGATGGCAGTCAGCCATTTGTTAATATTAGGTAGGAGTCTGCTGCAACAAGGTTTGTGGCCCTCTGAAAACAAGATGGCTTTTCAACCCCACATATGTGCAGCATATAAAATCTGCTTTCAGATAATGACTTTATCAAATGTACTATATTGATTTCATCTGGCAGATTTGAAGGTGGCATGCTTGTTTTATATCATTTATTATTTTCTCTTTGAAACAGTAAAATACACCTTGTTTAAATCAAGTTTGTTAATTGGTTCCTCAGCATCCTATAAATTAGAAGGGACATCATCTGATGTTGGACCATGACAAGTTTTTGGTATCTTGTCTAAATCCCAAGCAACCCTGCTTTTCATAGAACAGTGTTTTTAATTGAGAAGCTAAAAGCATTTAAAAATTAGAAGAAGTTATACTTTTTCTCAATTTATTTTTGATATATGCCAGCTTAAATCTTTCACACATTGGGATGAATAAATTTTAAAAATGTAGCATGTTTTCTGTTTAAATATCCTGGTTGACTTCTAGTTTTCTTTAAGGGCCATTCTAAGATGAAGTTAAGAATTTGTGACATAGGCCTAGGACACATTCCCAGCACATATCAGGATCTCTTAGCTTCACAACTACATTGTACCACGCACACACACAAAATCGGCTTTGAGAATGCTCAAAATAATGAAAGCCCCAAAAATATATGTTTAATCTTGTGTTCATGGCAGAACTGCCTCCCTTAAATTTGGCTTTTTATAATACGAGTAAATGGAAATACAGAATAGCCTATTATGGTTACATTTGTACCCTGATTGCTGCCTAGACCAAAGAAGCAAAGCAAAGTATTTAATTAGAACTTCTGTATTCTGCCTTCCACATAATCATTACTTACTCCCTAAGCAAATCTCTCTCAGCAAACATATAAGAGCTAGTTCATAATCATTCAAAACATAAATGAACACATCTACAAAACTGGTTTAAAGCATTTAAGAAACTAGAACCAAGCATATTGCACTGAATATAAAAATGGCCACTAGCAATAAAAAAGTTGAATTCTCCCAGAGTTACATCCAGGTTTATTGTAAGGGGTTAGGTTACAGAACATGTATGTACTTTACCCCTCCTTTATCAGTGAGTAAATTACGATAGGGCCCTCCTTATTTAATGCCTACTTTCTAGCGATCTTTTCATTTAGGAGTAGGTAGCTAGCCTTTGATGAGATACAAACAGAATGTCCATGTGTTCTTGTTCTGAACTACCTTGCAAACATCTATCCTCATTTCCAAAGTCAGGGGAATCTATAGTTCAGATAAGAAAGGGAATATTTCAGATATCTAGATATACCCACAAAATACTGCCAACCTGATCTTTCCTAGCATTTTCACCTGAAACTTAATGGAACGGCTCACATGACATAAGACAGGAAGAAACTACACTGTGGCTTAAGGTATTATCTAAGTCCTACCCATTGTAATGTATGCAGTGAGCCATAAATCTAATCCTAACATATGAATTATAATGAAATAGTTGAGTCTGTGATTTCAAAGATCATACTTGAGAACATATTGTCTAAGAGCAAATCCATAATGAATACACATACACATATATTGGCTTTCCTTAATTTGGTATCTTCATGAGATTTTGAACTGCAACAGATGTGAAGGCTGAAAGAAGAGTTTAATATTTGTGCTACATCAGTGGTTAATTGTGTCCATTAGATAAACTGCAATTAACCAGATTCATACCACATACTGAATCATAAACCATCGTTTATAAACTATAATAGCTGGGTTCATACTGCTCATTATATTGCAATACATGGTAGGTATCTTTGGCCTAGCAAATTGTATGAACAATTTATGGCAAAATAGGAAGATGCCTAGGAAGCATTTTTTGTACAATTTTTTCCTGATATCTATTCAAAGAACTGCAAATGTCATTATTCTGGACATTCCCACTACTTTGACCATATAGGTCAGGGGTGTCAAACTCAATTTCATTTGAGGACTGCATCAGGGTTGTGTTTGACCTTGTGGGGGCAGGATATATATTTTTTTTAAATTTGATTTATATGCCGCCCTTCTCCAGAGACTCAGGGCGGCTTACAATGTGCTAAGCAATAGCCTTCATACTTTTGTATATTTACAAAGTCAGCTTATTGCCCCCACAAACTGGGTCTTCAATTTACCTACCTTAGAAAGGATGGAAGGCTGAGTCAACCTTGAGCCTTGGTGAGATTCGAACCTGCAATAATTGCAGGCAGCTGATGTTAATAACAGGGCTTTAGACCACTGTACTATCCAAGGCTCTGTGGATATGTGTCCAGGGTGGGCATGGCCAGCTGGACATCACTCTTGGGGGTGCGTGTGGTGGCCAGAGTGCTCTGCCAGTGAAAACAGGTTCCCAAGCTCAATTTTTAGCTGCAATGGCCTCCTGCAACCCTTTGCCAGTGAGAACGGAGCTTGGGAGGCCTGCACGCAGCCCTCGCAAGCTCCGTTTTCACTGGCAAAGGCACCATGGGCCAGTCCTTTGCAGCCCCGTGGGCCAGATCTAAGCACCCCACAGGCCGGCTCATTGAGTTTGACACCCCTGATATAGGTAGTCCTCGACTTAAAGCCATTTGCTCAGTAACCATTTAAAACTACAACTGCACGGGCAAAAGTGACTTGCAACTGATTCTCACACTTACAACTGTCACGGCATCGCAACAGTTACATAATCAAAATTTGGATGCTTGGCAACTGGCATGTATTTATGATGATTGCACTGCCCCAGGTTGACGTGATCACCCTTTGCAACCTCAGCTGGTTTCTGAGAACCAAGTCAGTGGGGGAAGTTGGATTTGCTGTGATTCATTTAAATAACTGCAGTGATCCACTTACGAACTGTGTCAAAAAAGATTGTAAAATTGGGCACAACTTACTTAACAACCATCTTCCTTAGTAATGGAAATTCTGATTCCAGTTTTGATCCTAAGTCGAGGACTACCTGTGTTCACCTTCTCCTTGATTGGAAAACATGTTCTTGAAATTTCCCTAAATTTAATTTGCAGCCCCTGACTAAAGTTACCAGGCAAAGGAGGATATGGACAACTGGAAAGGAAGACACACTAACTTCAAATTTCTTGTTATCTGTGACCAAAATTATAGCAAAAAAAAAAATAATTAGGCCTATGGTATATGTATTCAAAATTATATTTTCCAGTTTCAGAAAACTAGTTTTCCAATCACAATAGTTTTCCAATGAATCTTTAGTGCTAGCAATAATATAAGCTTGATAATGAAGTGCTTTTTAAAAGTTACTCCAGAAAAGTATGATGAATCATGTGATCTACAGACCACAGTGATCATGGATTGGAAGGGGATGTATTAAAGCTGATTGCTGGAATCAGCAAGTAAATTAACATGTAAATATAGGCCACTGAGTTTGTCAATGGACAAAGGAATAAAGCAGCAGACAATTTAGAAGAGCACGCTACACAAAGATTGACTACTCTAATGAAAATTCAAAAAGCCAGACAATATTGATTTTAAACTAAGCTTGTCAAACGGAGGACAGGCTGTCCTTTTGCTGGACGTTGCTCCACCTAACTATACCTGTGAGATAGTGGTCCTGCTTAATTTCACAAAGTTGGAACTATGGCAAGAAATCTTTATACGTCAACTAAGAGTACAGCATTAACTTCTGGAAAGGGGAAATTGGGCTGAAGTTAGACAATCAGCCTTTCCTTATACAGCATCCTATATATTCTGACTTTGTGGAAACTGAAGTCTAACAGTAACAGAGTTGGAAGATACCTTGGAGGTTATCTAGTCCAACCCCCTGCTCACGCAGGAGACCTATACTAGGGATTTAAACCACCGAACTGCCGACCTTTCTGATCGACAAGCTTAGCCTTAGCCACTGAGCCACCAAGTCATTACAGAATGAATTGTTTTCAGAATGTTAATACAGACAGTCTTGGCACAAGTTCTGGATTGTGGATTTCCTGTTTCATAGATAAATTTCCATCTTTTCCAACTAACTGAATGCAAGCTCTGTTTAAGAAAGAATCTCCTTGTATGATAATGTATAGTTGAAGGTTCATATAATTGTTCTTACATTAAAATGTCTACAGTATTTGCTGTATTAAATAGTCAATCTCTGTAAGAAGCCAGTAGGTGCTAAAATATCTCTGAGCCTTGTCCAACCGATATGGAAGTGGTTCTTATAGATTCATTATTTGTTGGCCGAATGAACAGGGTCTTGGATTACAGGACACTGAACACTTAATAGAAATGGAAACCAATCATCTCACATGCAAAGAAATTTAATTCAAATACAACATTAATTAATGTATTAAAAGACATTTATGTCTTTTAACATTTGTAGCCACTGTCCCAATGATTTTAATGTGAATGTTCTTCTATGGAAAATTGTTGTGGGCCTTATTACTAGATGCAGGGAAGTAAACCTGGAGAGAAAATTCAGTACTATATATAGTTCCCACTTTCCTATTACATTACTGCAAAGCTACTGAAAACCACATTTTGTAGAATTTCAAAACTGACAATGTGTCTGCTTTTGTCTGAGCAAAGGAAAGGGAATTACATTGATTCCTATCAAAGAAGATATTTATAAACATATGGTCTTTATAGTCTGCCTGGTCTTTGGTTGGTCAAACCCAGAACTGATGGCTCTGTCTATAAGCTGCTTTCCAAAGGCGATTTGGAAGGTCGGTTTCCTATTCCCCAGCAGCTCTGCCCAAGGGCTCAAGAGCAATTTGGAGGAAGAGAAATACTTGAATCTTTTATAGAGAGAGTACACATAATCCTCCATTAATTCAGTGACTTGAAAATACAACAGCGGTTACAACCAGTCAAAGCTCCAGATGTCCCAACACCCCCGTGACCCCATAAACATGATCTGGGCACTTGGCAACCACTTCACATGACAGTTGCAGAATCCCATGGTTGCGTAATCATGATTTGCAATTTTCCTTGCCAGATTCCCACAATCAAAATCAATGAATGCCTACTGAATTTAATTTCCATGCATTCATTCTGGTAATGTCCGTATACAAAGATGTTGTTTTAGTTGTTTGAAGACAGTCTGAGCTTTGAAAGTATGATTGTACTGGCAGAAATTGATGTCAGTCTTCATTTCAGTTTCCTAAACTATACAGATTACATTATCTTCTTTCATGTTTCCAACTTCAGTATTCCAGTCACAAGCAGCACAACTTGTTTACGTATTCTGTTGATTTCATACATCAACAGACTACACATCAGTGGTTAGAGCATAAACATGGATGTTTATATTTTCTATATTTTCCACATATTTTCTGTGGTTTTCTTCATAAAAATACAGGCATGTTTTACCATAGCCCTTTTCCACACAATATGCATTGAAAGTGATTGTACATTTCACATCTTCCTATATCACTGCAGCACAATAGCAATAGCATTTATATATCACTTCACAGTGTTTTACAGCCCTCTCTAAGCAATTTAGTCAGTCTATTGCCCACAACAATCTGGGTCCTCATTTTACTGAACTTGGAAGGATGGAAG
Source organism: Ptyas mucosa (assembly GCA_012654045.1). Taxonomy (NCBI): domain Eukaryota; kingdom Metazoa; phylum Chordata; class Lepidosauria; order Squamata; family Colubridae; genus Ptyas; species Ptyas mucosa. Next base: position 80,503,627 of record WNWU01000001.1, read on the forward strand.
GCTGAGTCAAGTTTTGAGTCAGTCATATATATATATATATATCTATATATATCTGAGGGTCAGATGTGATGATTATCCTATCATATATAAATAAGAGCTCTGGACATTGCAGCTTTTTTTAAATCAGTTGTTCATTGTTTCTCTCAAGTTGCCTTTGCTGGTTTTTATACCATTTTTTGACATACATTGAGTGGATTGAAAAACTACATAAACTGATGCAGCTGATTTCACAAAGCATAGCAGAATTAAGGTGGGCAATACCCGACATAGAAATGGAGTTCTATGTTCATCTGTCCAAAGCAAAACAATAGGATTTTAGAACTAGAATTTGAAGTTGCATGTTAGGATATGGGAACTGTCCCAGTTATTTATGTGGCTAAATAAGATGCACATGAAATTCGGCAAATCTTTATTATAAACTAGAACATCAATGGCTCCTAACATAGGCAGAATAGAGGTGATTAAAAGCATCCTTATGGCCGTGTGGGCAAGGCAGGTTGAGTAAAGCCCAATAAGTTATAAAAAGGATCCCTTTTTTGTACAGAATCGGGGTTTGGAAGAAAAATCTCTTCCCAGAGGCGGCTGCTGTCGCGCGACAGCGAAGTAGCCTTCCCGCATCCGCGCACGAGGCAGCGACAGCCGCTCTCCTCCCATCACGCATGCGCGTCACCATGAGCAAAAGGAGGACAAGTGCGTCCTCTCACTTCTCCGACACGCCCCTTCCTCTCTCAACTCCCGTCACACGCCCCTTCGGGACCTTGCCGCTCGGCCACGCCCCCTCCCGCCTGTGACCCCAGCAGGGGCGGCTCCTCCTCCGTTCAACACCACACCCCATTCCTCTTACGGCTCGTTCCAACGCCACGCCCCTCAGCTTCCCCACCCATCCCGACTGGCCTGGGCAGCAAACGGCGGTTGGAGAAAGCCCGGGAGGGCAGCGCGAGAGGAGAGGAGAGAGAAGAGAGGAGAGGAGGGGGAAGGGGGGGGGAAGAGAAAGGCGTCGAGCGGAGCCCGCGTGCGACGGCGTCCACGAGCGGAGCCAGGACTGACCGACCGACCGCCTGCCAGCCTTTGGGGGGGAGGGGTAGCCTGCGAACAGCATGGCGGCTGGGCGCGAGCCCCCGCCGCCGCCGCCTCCTCCTCCTCGTCATCATCTTCCTCGGTTCCCTGCCAGCCCCTTGGCCACCGCCGCTCGAGCGTCGAGGCCCACCGACCTCCTTCTCCCTCTGCCCCGCTGACTGACAGAAGAGTGGAAAAAAGAAGAGATACACGGGGAAGGAAGGAAAGAAGCCTCGCCCTACCCGGCCCATCCCGGCCATGGAGCTCGCCAAGCCGGTTTTCCCCGCGCTGCCGCAGCCCAAAGAGGACTCCGAGGTGAGCGAGAGAGCCGTTCGCCCAGCCGGCGGCACCTTGGAGCGCAGCAGCCCTCGTCGCCCGTTGGGGAGGGTGGGTGGTAAAACCTCGCGATCCCCTCCCCGACTGAAGACTGGGGAAAGCACCTTGGCGCGTTCTCCCTATTTTTTTTTTTGTTTTGTTTTTTTCTCTCCCGCGCCCGCCCGCAGCCCTATTTAAAACCCAAACGCGCACAGGTGTTCCACTTGCTAGGCAGGTGGTGGGAAGCGGAATCGCCTTGGAATTGATCGGCTGCGTTAAATAAACATTTCCTGGCGGGTCACAAGGTTGGTTTGGAGAGCCCGTCCTCCTTCCTTTTAAATATCCTGTTGCCTGTACGAGGAGGAGCGACGGGAAAGGGAGCCTCGGTCAAGAGAAGGCGTCTGTTATTTCTGCATGGTTTGATTTTTTTCCCTCCCCCCCCACAACATGTTTCTCAACGCGACAGACTATATAGACTTTAAGAGGTGGAGTGTCTTAATTTTAACCTTTCGGCGTACATGAATAGAATCACATTGGTGCCCTGTAGTATCTTCCAGGAACCCGCACACCCATTTAATGACATGCACGCACACAGCACTACTACCATCTAGAGTTGTTCTGTGAGGAAACCCCTATTATTAGGGAATTGGCTTAAAGCAGTTTGGAGGGGGTTGTCATTATGCAGGTATCCCCCCCCATCCCTTTTAATATCTTCTGACAATATAAAATCCAGTTGTGCCCCCAAATCTCATTTTAATTAGTTGGTTGAAAATTGATACTACAGTTCCTTGCCACTTTTGAGATAGGAAACATGCCACAATTGCATTTATAGAAATCAAAAATGGAACTCGGTAGAAAGGACAACTTCTTGACACTATTAAGACCTGTGACATAGCTCATTTTATTTTGTATTCTTGCACTGCATTCTACCATCCTTGCTTTTTTTAAAATGTGAAGTGTGGCTGCTACCATAGCCACTCAAAGGTTGCCCATTCTTGTGACATGCTTGAGTATTTTAACATTGCTCCTGCTCACATTTCTATGCTTCCCTTTATATCTCTCTCTCTATTGAATTCTATCACAGCAGGGGGTAACACAGTAGTCTGACTAATCTTGAAGAAGCTGTGAACTTTCTAATCACTTTAAATATTGTTAACTACTTAACTTTCAGACTCAAGGAGCTGGAATAGCATAAGCTGTTTTTGTCTTGCAGATAAGATAGGTGCACCTATTCATTTCCTTCCAAATTGTTTTTGAAATGCATAATTTTGTAATAGTTGTACAAAATTTTTTAGAACAATTGTACAAAAAAAATTAAAAAGATTATAGAGGCATAGATGATTACACAAACTTTAATTACCAGAACCATGGGGACTAAATCTTCATAAATTTACATTACATTACATTACCTTACATTGCATTACATTACCTTACATTGCATTGCATTGCATTGGATTGCATTGCATTGCATTACATTACATTACATTAAAAATATAGCATAGAATATTGCAATCCACTGATCAGAATTATAGTGTAAAAACCTGCATTGGTCCACAGGAAGGGGGGGGAATCCAAATGTAGATTGTTAATTCCTTTAATGGGACCAGTCAGAATTGTTTTCCAGACCATTTAATGGTGAAGAACTCAGAGCTTGCATGCTCTTTTCTGCTATTTTGATTGGTCCTAATTATGATATTGTCCAACTGTGGATTTTGGGTAAATGTTATAATGGCCAAGAGGCATAGTTTTTAATTAAGTCAAATTTAACAAGAAGAAGGAAATGCAGTTGAACTCAGTAAAATTGGCAGAAATACGCCTGACTGCTTTATCTCTCTACCTTTTGATGGAGCCTGCTTAAAAAAATAGTGATGAATATGGTTCTGGAAGATTTGGACCTAAATGGCAGTTGGTTAGAAGATAGAATGTGCATGGCAATTTTTTTTTTTATTAGCCAATTTTCTGTACCTTCGGATGACTGTTCATCTGATAGCTCCAATAGACTATCTACTTCAGATATTGAACTAGATATTTATGAACCAAGTCAGCAAAGGATTTTGGAACAGTAGAAGGTACTAACTTACCATTATTCTAGTATTGGCACTTCATACAATATATCTAATGTAAATCCATAATTAGCATTTTCTGCATATTAGATGAAAGGCTAATGTATATTTGCAATGGGAAATAGGATTTTTCAATACGCACACCCAGTGAAACCTATATGAGATTAAACCTATATTTAATCTTACTATTTTAGTGAGTAATAACTTTTGAGAAGAGGCAACAAAGATTGGATATTCCACTAAGTGGACTTTGTCCATTATTTAGATCTAATGTAGTTCCTCTGTTAAATTACTAGCCTTTAAATTGAGGCATAACATCTTAGCCACTTTCAGATGGTTATTGTGTTCTCACAAGAACACCATATTTGTTATTAAAAGCAGATTTCTGTTTCTATTATTTTAATCAGTGATACTGTAAAATTAATTTATACTCTAGCTTCTTTCAACACCATGCTACAGCTGAATTCCAGATGTTCAAAACACTCTGGATGAAGTTTACTATTTCTGTTTCAAGCTCAAAATCCTGTACTTGAGGAATGGTCAGCATTGGAATACTGAGTAAGGTCAGAATTGTTGCAAACTGAAAATGGGCTTTTAATTAATTCAATTCAATTTAATTAATTTAATTTAATTAATTCAATTTATATGCCGCCCCTCTCCAAAGATGCAGGGCGGCATATAAAGTTTTAAGTTTAGACCATTTCAGATTTGAAACATTTTGCATTAGGGAAAATGTCAGTGATTTGCTAGTTTTCAAATAGATGTATGTTTCTATGGAATTGTGGAGATCTGTTTTAGAGACAACTAGAATCCATTAAGAGTTGGGCAGCTTAGCGTGTGCATCTCAAACCAATTTTCAGGATAATACGATAAATTAGTTGTGTTTTTGCAAGAATCGAGTCATATTGAGGATCCAAATTAAGGTTTTAGTTTATTGCTTTCTGGTTAATGGGATTCTCTTTGTGATAGTCTGTAGGAGAATAGTTCCTATTTCTTTGTCTGAATTTCTCACTCTAGGAGAAAGGACATATGTCATTTTGTTCATAATTCATATTCTAGCCTGTTCTTGCAAAGTAATGGTTATAGTGGACATGGCAGTCTGCTTTTTCTGCTGCTTCTTTGTAATAATCGTATTTTATCAGCTTAGCTGTATATTTAAATGCTGTCTGAAATAAATGCTGAGCAAGACTATGCTCTACATTTTCATCTCTTGTTATTACTAAAACATATAATTTGCTGTTTGCTTTCTTATATTAAGCATTTCAAAATATTTATATTGTAATAGTGCTCTCCGCTTTAATGTCAGAGAATCTTAATATTTATTTATTAAATTTCTATACAGTTTTCTTCACTGAAAGTAATATCAGACGAACTATTATAGAGTAGTTTGCTATTTATTAGCACAAATATTCCAGCTAATCTGGTTTTTTTTACTATATATTGGCCAGACATTTGCAGTTTGGGGGGAATCAGTGCTCTTTTTCAATTGCTATCTGTTTAATGTAGTATTTAATTTAACATAATGCTTAAATACTGTTCTGGTGTAGCATCTCTATATTGGCCTTGACTGAGCATGTATATGCTTTGATGTACAAAGTGAACTAATTCAAAATAAGGGGAAAGTTCCCATATGTCACAACCTTTTGTTTGCTTTATTTTAACATTCTTTATTTGCTAATTTAAGAAATTGATTATCTAAGCTAGGGAGGCATAACTGGATTTAAATATTGCACATAAATGTGGCTTATTTGTAGCTTACTGTGTTGCATGTTGATGTTGAGACTTATAAAGTGAAGTTTATTTAATTTGTTAATATGGTTTTAGTCAGTTATGATAAATAAAGTGATACTTAATAATAATGGTTTAGCAGAAAATGTGCACTAGGCCTGTTACTAGTAATATTTCACTCAAGGCCCTGACTTGCACAGAAAGTGATTAGATAATGGGAGATGTGACTGATTATATTTAGGAAATTAAATTTTTGGAAATCTTTCAATTAACAACACATAGTTTTAATATTCTTTATATTGCATTTCCTCTCTAAAACATTTTCCAGGGTTATTTACACATTTCTTTTCTTCCCATAACAGTTCTGAACCACCAATATCTCATCAAGGTTTTTTTTTGCAAATTGGTAGTGGTATATAATCATGTTGAAGTTCAGCTGGGATTCAGTGTCCAGATTGTATTTTGCTTCAGGTACAAATGAAAAATCCCACTTTGGGTGAGATTAGGAATTTTTATGCCATTACAGTCCTCATAGATGTATAAAATATTTTCCAGTGATAAAGTTATCATTTTAGTATAAGTGAAAAATTATAAGATCAAACCTATAGCTTTGTTAGCTTGTTTAACTTATCATTTTCATCTTGCATTTTTTCCAGAACCTCACTATTTTGACTGATCTTATATTCAAATGAGAAAATGTGTTTTATTTCTTCCACTTAGGATTGGACATATCCAATGAGAAGAGAGATGCAGGTATGAAAGTTTTATTTACCAGGTATTTGGGCTGCTGCAGGGCTTTAGCAACTTCATGAACATGTATGCTGACATCTGACATTAGGCAATGAAGAAATTGATGTGGCAAATTCATTTCATGTTTGTTACATATTGCAAACCATAAATAAAGGGATGGGGGAAAGCCCAGCAACATTAAGGAAGGATGGTTCCTAAAAAGTAGCCTTTTTATTATCTACTTATTACCGTAGATTTGTAACCAAGAAGCTCAGGGTGGCAAAAAGATTACAGTATATTATCCTTTTGAAAGATACCTATTTGAAAGAGCTACAGACTCTAGACTCTAATCTGGCCTTTTCTTCTGAGCTCTGCAGATAGTTGCTAAGCTAGGCTATTCCAATAATCACTACTTCTGCCAGTCCTGAGCATTATACATTCTGTACACATTTCTGTCACTCTGTTCTCTGAATTCAGAGGACTGGAATACAGCTAGGTACTCAAGCCTTGTGGAGCAATGGATTATTAAGAATGAATTGTCACAAAATAGTTACCACAGCTATTTACAAAATTTCTTAGAACAGAAGTGAGGCTTTAATAATAAAAAAACTTGTTCAAGAATTCTAGTCAAGACAAACAGGTGAGGTTTTAGTTAAAATCTTATGTCTATTTTTTTGAACCCATACTTTTTTATTTCAATGCCCATTTCACAAAAGGCAAGTTGAATAAGATACCTAACCGCTACCAGAAACTAATGAAAAGCAGAGATAAAGGCTAAAGTCTAATTGATATACACATTCCCCATTTCCCATCATAGGCAAAATATCCATGTGTAATGTGTACCATACATTCATGCTGGAAAATAACCAGGCAGATATATATGCACATACACAAACAAGCACAAAAGTTGTATCACATCGGGAAAAAAGAGAATCACTATATTCTGCTCATGCACATTTTTTAAAAAATAGGCAAGTGTATTTAGCTTAGGCATTTAATCTTCATTTCATTCCTAGCCTCTCAGAAAATCTATAGTCCTTTGGGGATGCTTTGTGCCCACTCTTTAAATTGGTATTTTTTAACCTTAGCAACTTGAAAATGTGTAGACTTCAATTGCCAGAATTTTCAATCCAGCACACAGCATAGAAATATAGAGAGTTGGGGTCCATATATCTTCAAACTGCCAAGGTTGAGAAATCCTGCACTAAATATAAATGTTCTTTTTTCTGGTTAGTTGGGCACAATTCTGGATAAAGCTCAGGGTTCTCTGTTAACTTTTTAAAAATGAAATACATTTTTCTAGACTACACTCCACTCTTAACATGAAAGTTTCACTGTTGTTGTTAAGCACTGTTCACTGCTTAAAAAAAGCTAAAGAACCTAGCAGGCACTTAAGGAGATATAAGCATTAAATTAAAGAACACAGAATATGCATTGTGTAGGTTGTTTTGCCTTTAACTGTTGCATGGTAGGCAGAAACTCATTTTCTTACTAAAATGCCATGAAGAAAAGCTTGGCCTATTCATTTTTCCTTGTAGACAGGAGCATCATCACCAGAAATTGTTTTTGAGAAATGGTTCTACAAAACAGTATAGAAGTATATTCATCTTGGTTATAAATTACCAAGTTCAGAGGAAAATAGGGTGACATGAACAGGAAAAATAAAAGTGAAAATTGGACTTGGGTTAAACATATAATGAAACTTTATTAGAGACTGAAAAATTCGGTTTTATATATACAGGGACAGTTGAGAGATGTGTATATTTTTCTCCCTTCAAATCTTAAGGTTTCTTCTACGGATGACAGGATTAGTCCAGAATGAGTCTGAGGAGGAAAAGAAGCACAAGATATTATAGCACAAAAGCAAACAGTTCTTGGCATTTTAGTCTGGGTTGCAATCATACTTATTCATGTTCCTTTCTTTTTCTTTTTCCAAGAAAAATGTACCAAGTAATTTCCCAGCAAAAAGAGCAAATTCATAAAATTTATAAAACAATTATTGTACTCTGCCTGAATTCATTAAGCTTGACCAAACATGAGGTTGTTATTTGAATTCTGGCATGGCTTTTGGACACGGAGATCAAGAAGTTTCTCCTGTGATATAACATATAGTTAGGCTGTGAAGTATTTTCTTTTAGCCCTGTGCTGATTTACAAAAAACCAAACCTGGCCTTTATAAATCACCTACTGGCTTGTGTTTTTCTCAAGTGTATCTGAATAGGGCCAGAAGTAATTTAAGACTAATCTTGATATTGCAATAATACAATTCTTATTACACATTGATGTTGTACCTTGTAAATTTTGTACGTGTAGTTGTTTCTTCCACCCATCCACTTACCCACTGTTCGTTCTTTAACTTTTTTAAAGGAAATTTTGCCTGGCTTATTCTTAGGCCCATACTCTTCAGCTATGAAAAGCAAGGTAGGTTGCCTGTAACCTTTTTACGCTGAGTAGTTTATGTGTAAATTATTTAGATGCTTTCTTTAGGACACGTTCCTTTCCCCCTTTCATTGTGGATTTTTGTCATGCTTTGAAAATCTCTCTTTTTAAGAAGACGTTTTTGATTTTGTATAAATATACAAGGCACCTTAATTGTTAGAAAATATATTTACCATCTGTTCCTTATATCCTTTAAATATTGTTGCAGCATTCTGATTTCTGCCTGGGGAAAAGGGTATAGGAAACATTTCAACAAAAATAAAAACATTATTGCAGCATTGATTGACCTTAGAGATACGTATACTTTCTGCAGATACACTGTTTCATTATAGAACAGTCAGAAGACAAAAATCCTTCTAAAGTTCATATACGTTATATGCTCTTCATGGTTTTTAGCTTATTAAATTTGTTTTGAGCAAAGAGCCTAATCAATTCAGCTCTTATAGAGATACTGAATATTTTCAGCCAGGATATATATTTGAGGGGCTGGGAGGGAGAGGAAAAACACATATTCTATATTGCTTTGTTGTTGTTAATTGCGAAGTCATGTCTGACCCATCGCGACCCCATGGACAACGTTCCTCCAGGCCTTCCTGTCCTCTACCATCCTCTGGAGTCCATTTAAGCTCATGCTACTGTTTCAGTGACTCCATCCAGCCACCTCATTCTCTGTCGTCCCATTCTTCTTTTGCCCTCAATCTTTCCCAGCATTAGGCTCTTCTCCAGTAAGTCCTTCCTTCTCATTAGGTGGCCAAAATATTTGAGCTTCATCTTCAGGATCTGGCCTTCTAAAGAGCAGACAGGGTTGATCTCCTCTAAGACTGACTGGTTTGATCGCCTTGCAGTCCAGGGGACTCGCAGGAGTCTTCTCCAGCACCATAGTTCAAAGGCCTCAATTCTTCGGTGCTCAGCCTTTCTTAATGGTCCAACTTTCACAGCCATACATTGCAACTGGGAAAACCATAACCTTGACTATATGCACTTTTGTTGGCAGGGTGATGTCTCTGCTTTTTAGTATGCTGTCTAGATCTGCCATACCTTTCCTCCCCAGGATCAAGTGTCTTTTAATTTTTTGGCTGCAGTCCCCATCTGCGGTGATCTTGAAGCCCAGGAAAATAAAATCTGTCACTACCTCCATTTCCTCCCCATCTATTTGCCAGGAATTGAGAGGGCCAGATACCATGATCTTAGTTTTCTTAATGTTGAGTTTCAAGCCAACTTCTGCACTCTCCTTCACCCGCATCAAGAGGCTCTTTAGTTCCTCTTCACTTTCTGCCATTTGAGTGGTATCATCTGCATATCTGAGGTTGTTGATATTTCTCCCGGCAATCTTAATTCCAACTTTTGATTCATCTAGTCCCGCCTTTCTCATGATGTGCTCTGCATATAAGTTAAATAGGCAGGGCGACAGTATACAACCTTGCCGGACTCCTTTCCCAATTTTGAACCAATCAGTGGTTCCGTGTCCAGTTCTCACTGTTGCTTCTTGACCCATATATAGGTTTCTCAAGAGACAAATAAGATGCTCTGGTACCCCCATCTCTTTAAGAATTTGCCACAGTTTGTTGTGATCCACACAATCAAAGGCTTTAGCATAGGCAATGAAGCAGAAGTAGATGTTTTTCTGGAGCTCCCTGGCTTTCTCCATGATCCAGCGTATATTGGCAATTTGATCTCTAGTTCCTCTGCCTCTTCGAAATCCTGCTTGTACTTCTGGTAGTTCTTGATCCACATACTGCTGGAGCCTAGCTTATAGGATTTTAAACTTAACCTTACTAGCATGTGAAATGAGTGCAATGGTGCAATAGTTTGAACAGTCTTTGGCATTGCCTTTCTTTGGAATTGGAATGTAAACTGACCTTTTCCAATCCTGTGGCAGCTGTTGAGTTTTACAAATTTGCTGGCAAATTGAGTGTAGTACTTCTATTGCATTGTCTTTTAAGATTTTGAATAGCTCAGCTGGAATACTGTCTCCTTCACTAGCTTTGTTGTTGCTCAGATTTCCTAAGGCCCATTTGACTTCACATTCTAGGATGCCTGGCTTGAGGTCAGTGACCACCCCATCGTGGTTATCAGGCATGTTAAGCTCATTTTTGTATAGTTCTTCTATGTAATTTTGTCACCTCTTCTTAATCTCATCTGCCTCTGTTAGGTCCCTGCCATTTTGGTCCTTTATCATGCCGATCTTTGCATGAAACGTTCCCTTCATATCTCCAATTTTCTTGAAGAGATCTCTGGTCCTCCCTATTCTGTTGTTTTCTTCTATATCTTTGCACTGTTCATTTAAGAATGCATTCTTATCTCTTCTAGCTATTCTCTAGAAATCTGCATTCAACTGAGTGTATCTTTCTCTTTCTCCCTTGCCTTTTGCTTCCCTTCTTTCCTCAGCTATTTGCAAAGCTTTGTCAGACAACCATTTTGCTTTCTTGTCTTTCTTTTTCTTTGGGATAGTTTTGTTGCTACCTCTTGTACAATTTTGCAAACCTCCATCCATAGTTCTTCAGGCACTCTGTCTATCAGATCTAATTCCTTAAATCTATTTGTCATCTTTACTATATATTTATCAAGGTTATGATTTAGTTCATACCTGAGTGGCCTAGTGCTTTTCCCTACTTTCTTCAATTTAAGTCTAAATTTTGCAACATGAAGCTCATGATCTGAGCCACAGTCAGCTCCTGGTCTTGTTTTTACTGACTGTATAGAGCTTCTCCATCTTTGGCTGCAGAGCACATAGTCAATCTGAGTTCTGTGTTAGACTGTCTGGTGATGTCCATGTGTAGAGTCGTCTCTTGGGTTGTTGGAAAAGAGTGTTTACTATGACCATCATATTCTCTTGACAGAATTCTATCAGCCTGTGCCTTGCTTCATTTTCTACTCCAAGGCCAAATTTGCCTGTTATTCCAGTTATCTTTTGGCTTTCTACTTTAGCATTCCAATCCCCCATAATGATAAAGACATTATTTTTTTGGTGTTAATTCTATAAGGTGCTGTAGAGCTTCATAGAACCGGTCAATTTCACCTTCTTCAGCACCAGTGGTTGGGGCATAGACTTGGATTACTGTGATATTGAATGGTTTGCCTTGGATTCGAACTGAGATCATTCTATTATTTTGGGGATTGTATCCCAGTATTGCCTTTCCTACTCTTTTATTGATTATGAAGGCTACTCCATTTCTTTTGAGAGATTCTTGCCCACAGTAGTATACCTGATGGTCATCTGAATTAAATTCACCCATTCCTGTCCATTTTAGTTCGCTGATTCCTAAGATGTTGATGTTCAGTCGTTTCATCTCCTGTTTGACCACGTCCAGTTTGCCTTGATTCATGGATCTTACATTCCAGGTTTCTATGGAGAAAAAATCTTTACAGCATCAAACTTTCCTTTCACCATTAGATGCATCCACAGTTGAGCGTCCTTTCAGCTTTGGCCCAGTCGCTTCATTCTTTCTGGCGCTACTAGTACTAGCCCTCTGCTCTTCCCCAGTAGCATATTGGACACCTTCTGACCTGAGGGGCTCATCTTCCGGCGTCATATCTTTTTTCCTTTTGGTACTGTCCATGGGGTTTTCATGGCAAAGATACTGCAGTGGGTTGCCATTTCCTTCTCCAGTGGATCACATTTTGTCAGAGCTCTCTGCTATGACCTGTCCGTCTTGGGTGTTCCTATACGGCATAGCTCATAGCTTCATTGAGCTATGAAAGCCCCTTCACCACGACAAGGCAGTAATCCATGAAGGGGTCGATATTGCTATTTTAGTGTAATCATTTTATTATTTATTAAATTTGTTGGCCATCTCATAACTATTAATTACTTAATTAACTATTAGCTACTAAAATGCAGTTCTATTGTTTTAAATTTTCTTTCTGGCTTGGTATCAGCCGTACATTGAATTTGTTCATAATTTCGTTTTGTAGCTACCTACACTTCAGAAACATGGGATCACTCATGTAATATGCATAAGACAAAACATTGAAGCAAACTTTATTAAACCAAACTTCCAGCAGTTATTTAGGTAAGAAAATCTTAAATAAATTCTGCTTTGAAAACAGTGATCATGAAGCGTTGTACAATATGTACTTTTTAGGATAGTATACGCTATATCATTTATACACTCTTATAAGTGTCTTTATAGTTCACAGTAACTGATACATCTTTTTCCAATACAGTAACGTGTTAATAGATAAAAGTATTGGAAAGAGATATGTAAGATTATCTGTTTTCTTCCTTACCTAAGGTGAGAATGATACAAAGAGGAAAAATTAGATGAAATCTTTAAAAATAGTATATGTTGTGGTAATGTACTTCATGTTCTATCCAATATGTCAAAAATTTGGTTTTTTTACAGTAAACATTTTTAGTTCTCATAGCTCCAAAAAGGTATCCAGGTGACTTATTAGTCTTTATTCCAAATGTTCAGATGTTTCATACGAAGTGAGTAGGTCAGTTCCTATTTATAGTATTATTCTATATCTCTAGGGCGGCAGCCCACAACCTTTGGGCACCAAGGACCGGTTCTCTGGAGAGAGGTTTTTCTGTGAACCAGAGGGCATGGTTTCATGTGCTGCCTGCATTTGGCGGATGGGGCTTCACTTCTTTGTGTGGCCTGGTTTCTGGCATGCCTCAGCCTGGTCTATGGGCCAGGGGTTGGGGACCCCTGCTGTAGGGCTTCAGATTTTAGATGCAGTCAATGGAATAAATTTTGATGTCAGCTTTATGAGTGAACGTGAGGAATCTGTCCTGTCTTTATAACTTGATACATAGAATTTTGCTAACTTCCTAAATCAGTTGGGTTTCAGTTACTGTTCAGTTGCTTAACTCAAATATTAGCTACAGATTTCTTAGTGGTTTAATAAGAAATTTCATTCAGTAATATATACTTTTCATTACAGATGATAGAATTAATGATAATTCTTTTACTTCATAAAGAACATTCCATAATGCTTTCTGTGTTTTTTGCAAATGTGAAGCTGGGAACTCCAACATTGCTAATAATTTTTTCTTCTGCTAGAGGCTTTGAACAATTAAGCCACTAGTTCCATGATGGCGAACCTATGGCACGTGTACCACAGGTGGCACGCGGAGCCATAATAGTGGGCATGCAAGTGTTGCCCTAGCTCAGCTCCAGTGTGCATGTGTGTGCCGACCAGCTAGTTTTCGGGCCTTCCGGTCCCACCAGAAGTCAGCAAACGGGCCGTTTCCAGCCTCTGGAAGGCGTCTAGGGGGTTGGAGAAGGCCGTTTTTGCCCTCCCCAGGCTCCAAGAAAGCCTCTGGAGCCTGGGGAAGGTGAAAAACAGGCTAACAGGCCCACTGTGCCATCGTGTGCCAAAAGCGGGGGGAGTGTGGGGGAGTCATGTGTGCATGCGTGGGGGGGGCGGGGAACATAGAATTATGGGTATGGGCACGTGTGCGTGTGACCCCCCCCGCTCCCTCTGCTTTTGGCACGCGACGGCAAAAAGGTTAGCCATCACTGCACTATAAACCATTTATAAACCATTAGCTGGACCAAATGTGCTATGCTATAAAGAGTCAATCATAAATACCTGATTTATAACAATGCAGACTATAGGTAGTCATTGACTTATGACAGTTCATTTAGTGACCATTCAAAGTTTTTCCAGTCATTTTTCACATGACTGCTACAGCAGCTTCATGGTCACATAATTAAATTTCAGATGCTTGGCAATTGACATATTTACAACAGGGTCATGTGATCACTTTTCGTAATCTTCTGACAAGCAAAGTAAATGAGGGAAGCCAGATTCATTTAACAACCGTGTTACTAATTTAACAACTGCAGTGATTCACTTAACAACTGTGGCAACATAGGTCGTAAAATGGGCCAAAAATCACATAACCACTGTCTCATTTGGCAACAGAAAATTTTGGCTCAATTGTAGTCATAGGTTGAAGACTTCCTATAGTTATCTTTCTACTTCCGTGTTATCTATTGGCTAACATTAATTCCTCAAAATTTCAGGGAAACTTCTAGGAAAGACTATTTGGGGTTGGTAGGAATAGAACTTGGAGAGCTGTTTTGAAGTAATGTAGAATTGAAAAAATATTAATCCTCATTGTACTACGACTTCCTCTTCTGAAATTCTCATTTAATTTTATTTTGCTCTATAGAAGTCTATGTCTACAATATTTAGCAGAGGAGGGATCATCAGAATATGCAGTGGCAGTATAAAAAATTTAATCTTTGAGAGATTAAACTGGGAGTAGGGAGTAAACCTACTCCCACTTTCTCAAGGAGCTCCTTGATTTAATGTTTTATGGCTGTTTAATACTCTAGAAAATAAATGGTCCTGACTATGTACTTAACACACTTATTTTAATTGTAGGTATTTGGTCTTGGATATTGCTGATAATCCCATTGAAAATATTATAAGGTTTTTCCCAATGGTAAGTGTCCATCATCATGAGTTAAATTATTTCATAAGCATATGTTTTAGAACTGAGGGGATAATACTAAAGGAGTGAACAAGTATTGATAATTGAAATGATTCAGGTAAATAAACTTTATCTTTGATTAGAGTTGCAATGACTAACTATATTACATGAAACACTGTAATGCATTGACAAGCATGGCATATTGTGACTCATAAAACATTATTTTCTTGGTAAACATGAACTTTGTTTTTCATTCTGCAAATTACATTACAGAGCAAATGGAGAAAATGTAGCCTTTTCAGTATCATTCCTTCATATAGAACCTTTTCATACCAATAAACGAAACATCAAATATACATGGCTGTTTTATCCAAATGTAAACATTTTGTTCTGTGATTTCAATTTTCTCCTTTTAAATTTTTGTTGGTTTATTTTGTTGAATAGCAAAAAGATTAAAGTAAAATTATTTACACTTACATTTTGAAAATATAGTGGAATTTGATTTTTTTTCAATCACATACAGCCTGTAATTGATATCATTCTTAGTGGTTATTTTACTGTGAAGAATATGATTTAGAAATGTCCAGATTTTGAGTTCCCTGATATAAATGATGTTTATTGTCCACTTCTTATTTTCATATTGATTCTCCCTAGTAGATGATATTGTTCTGGACCAAGCAGATCAGAATTTTTTTAAAATGGAGGGAGGGGATTTTAATATGCATTAAGCATACTAGAAAATTAATCCACCCATTTTCCCTTAAATCCATGCTGAAAATTGGTAGGGAGTCATACCAATGTTATTGAGCAGTTTTCCTCTGAATTTTGCTCCTGGCATGATCCAGTAGTAGAGGATGATTCCAGAGGCCGTAGAAATTGCAGAATGCTGGCCTGTATTATAGCATCATGAATAATAAAAGCAAACAATTAGCAGTACTCTTAACAAAGCAACAATAAAAATGCTTTAAAAAGCAGACAAAATTAGAGATGTTGGTCAACTTTTAAGTCCAATTATAGCAATGCTGTTTTTTCAATCTTTGTGGTCTATATTGTATTTGCATGCATAACTGAGTTAATATGATAAAATTGGCACATATAACAAAAACTATCACAATCATAAATCTGAATTCCATTTGGAGGAGCTTGGAAGTGCCCACAGATTTTATTGGATTCTGTGCTGATATCTGTAAGATGCATCTTACAGATTTTGTGCATTTTGTATTATGCCGTCAAGAATCATCTTAAATAAAATATAAAGCTAGGCAATTGCTAACCTTACATTATTTTTGTAAATAATTACATTACGTTTTGTGAATAATATTAACTTTTTGTGCAGAAGTTACTTCAATATGATATTATAAAACTGATTGATTGTATCAGTGTAAGCATGTTTAATAAAGTGGAAAAGGAATGGTATTTTTTTTTCTTTAGACTAAGGAGTTTATTGATGGGAGTTTACAAACTGGAGGTATGTATCTTAAATTATTTGCCTGAAAATTGGGCAGATTTTAGCTTCTTTTCATATTAAATATATAGAGATACAAGGTATATGAGATAAGAATACTTTGTCATAGAATGGCCATTATTATTTATAGGCTTATATTATGTTTTCTCTTTTTACAACTTTGATAACTTTCTGATACCTAGAATAGTTTTTTTTCCAAATCAAGGACTTTAGGGAACAAATTGTTTCTTGCCATTATATAAGGGTGCATTAACTTTTACTGTCATGACGCCTTAGAGCAAAGATGGGCAGTGCATGAACTGCACGGGGCCCTCCCCACCCACATATGCGCCCTGCCCATTTGTAGCCCCATGGTATTGTTGAATTTTAGTGACACAATGGATGCTTTGTGGTAACACAGCCTGTTCCCCCCTCCCCCTGCCCTTTATGTTTGTGCATGGATGTTTTCTTGGGTGGCAGATGTCTCCAATTTCTATCTTGCCATTAAGTTAGACGGCATAATATTAGTCTTTCAAAGAAGGCATGTTCCTGTAAGGATAGGAATATGACCTAATGTTCTTATTTCCATTTTTAACCTGCCCTTCCCACAGTAAAATTGACAGCCGTGCCCTTTTCAGTAGTGTCACTGGATGCTCTCCTCCAGTTCTCTAGAAAGGCTGAGTTGTTTTCCCCAGTGATTTAATATTTGCCAATCTTTGCCTTAGAGGCTAATTTGAACAGATGACACAATCCTGTAGCCTTCCGTTACCAATCAAAGAGAATAAAGTTTCTTAGCCTAGAAGTCTGCATCTAGCTTAAAATGTGTATGGTATTACTGCTGACATTTAGTCGATCTTGATTTGTGACTTAGATCAGGGTTTTTCAAGCTGTGTCCATGGAATCCTATAAGAATGTGATGGGGTTCCATGGGAGACTCAAGGGTCATTGGAATGCAGCTGGGATGTCCGTAGCAATTTTTCAAAAGCATAGTGAAATGAACCAATCTTGTTTTTCCCATGAAAAAAACTATGGCTGCAATTTTGCAGATCAAGAGTTTCTGGGGGTTTTTTTATGAACAGATTCTGTCTCTGAAAAAAGACAGTAACAGAGTTGGAAGGGACCTTGGAGGTCTTCTAGTCCAAACCCCAGCTCAAGCAGGAGACTCTATACCATTTTAGACAAGTGGCTGTCCAGTTTCTTCCTAAAAACCTCCAGTGTTAGCTTTCTGTATCCAAGCAGAGGCCGTGTTTATGTTCCCTTCTACTTGCAGCTCCAGGGCAAGTGGCAGATGGAAGCAAATGTTCATTTTGTCACAAACGGGGTAAATAAACACCTTGCTACTATTTCACAAATAGATGGGCCAAGCAGATTTCCCACTTGCCATGCTAATCTTACTGAGGGATGGGGGTTGCAATTTCCAATAATTCTTTGATATTATGTTTAACCTTAATAAACCCTCTTGTGAATCTTACAGATAAGTGGTACTGTGTACTGTAACGTAAATAATATAATACAAGAGGAGGAAATGCTATATAGCCAGTGTAAAGTAACTTTCTTCATTCTCAGGAAAAGTTCTTGTGCATGGGAACGCAGGGATTTCTAGAAGGTAACAAAACTTCACATTTTAAAAAACATTGATAAAGCATGACCAACATATCTTACCTTGTTTATTTGTCTGTTTTCAGTGCTGCCTTAGTTATTGCATATATTATGGAAACATTTGGTGTGAAGTACAGGTAAGAACATTTACTAAATAGCCTGTTGAATTTCAGGATAGGGGATTTGTAAAATAATTAGATGTTTTTAACTATCTTTAAAGCAAATTCTTAGATTCTTCACAGAAATTATTCCCCCTTTTTTAATTCAAGTTTTGTGAACTTTGTTTAAACCATGTTTGTTTAATACATTATACCACCAATATTGCTTTTAAATGTCTCATACCAGATATAGCACAAAACAAAATGCTATTTATTTATATCTGGCATGGGGCATTTTAAAGCAGCAGTAAATTTGCCCAAGATATGTATTAGGAATTTCATATGCAATTTCTATATAAAGAATATTTTTGGAAGCTAAGTATGAAAGTCTGATACATATTGAACACATTCCTTATTGCAAAAGGCTTGGCTAACACTTGCACAGAGATTCTAATATATTCTAAGGTCAAACAGTGGAGATAAGAGTAAACAGCAAATAAAACAATTAAAATTAAGGAAAATATTAAGTAAATCAGAAACCAAATGAAATGGACATGAATGGATAATTTCTTTTTTCTAGGGATGCATTTACATATGTGCAAGAAAGAAGGTTTTGTATTAATCCCAATGCTGGATTTGTTCATCAACTTCAGGTAAAAATATATGTGCCGGTTTATAATGTAGATTTTATTACTAATTCTGTAGGTAGTAATACCTAATTGTCTGAAATGTATTGATGTTCTGATTTGAAAGAAAGGTATTCATCTTTTTTGGATGTTGGTTATATTTTTCATTGTAGCGGGTTATTTTTATTCAAATATATTTACTTGGACATTGAAATTTTGGTTTTGTGAATGTGAAATTTAAAATACTGAAATGTTTGAAAATGTGAGTGGATAAGCTTAGACAAATATGTAAACTGTGTATTACTTAAATATTTAAAGTTTTACGATCGTTAATAGAATTTCTAAAATATATGGCAGAGGTAGTCTGGAGCAACCATCAATGAGCTGTCATTTTCAATGGCTGCAGGGGTTCTTTAAAGAAACACCTTTAAAAGAATGAAAGCTGTGTTTTAAGGAAAACCACAGCTTTCATTCTTTTACATCCCATGTTCAAATACTGATTCAGGTTCAGGTAGCATATTGGTGATTGCTTGAGCTGTGTGTTATCTATTTTATTCTATTTATTTATTGGTTCGATTTATATGCCGCCCTTCTCTGGAGACTCAGGGCGGCTTACAATGCGTTAAGCAATAGCCTTCATACTTTTGTATATACCTGCTTAGTAGGGCTTTCGGCCCCCCCTAAGCGGTGTTCTTTTTTATACAAAGTCAGCTTATTGCTCCCACAATCCTGGTCCTCATTTTACCTACCTCAGAAGGATGGAAGGCTGAGTCAACCTTGAGCCTGGTGAGATTTGAACTTGCAGTAATTGCAGGCAGCTGGTGCCACTTAATAGCACTTTAGTTTGCTGCGCCACCAAGGCTCTATGTATGTGCAATCAGCTTTTACTTGCCTACTTGTTCTCCTTTCCTTGAAATATTCCGGTAAAGAGATACAGAAGGCCAAGTCTTCCTCCAGAGAAGAAGCTACAGTGATTTTTTTTTCCTAAGTCTAGATTTAATTTAATCAAGTGGAAATAAATTGCTTATCTCCCTTCTCTCATCCAAATCTGTTTCTCAGTTTCCTGAAATATGTCAGTTTCCCTGAATTATAATATTTATATGCTCTTGTTCGTTTCTCCATTGGTTGCTTTTTGTCTTAAGGTCTTGACACAGAGTGATTCCAGTGAGTTTTGTATAATTCTTCAAGTCTTCTTGTTTTAGGAATATGAAGCCATCTATCTAGCAAAGTTAACTATCCAGATGATGTCACCTCGGCAGCTGGAGCGATCACTCTCAGTTACTACAGGTGAGATCTTAATACAGGTGTATAGCTATAGCTATAACTTTTTTCATATAGGCTGTATGTTCTTAGGATATTCACTGTTAATTTATGGGGGAATTACCTTCTAGAAACATAAAGGTGATGTGACAGTGATTAAACATAGAAAGGGCTTGTCTTTGAGTTTATACCATAGTGGCAAGAGCACTAAAGCAAGCTTGCTTTTCTACTGTTGCTGCATCTGCAGATAGCCACCTAACAACATTGTTCAAAGTAATTGGGCCTATTGGGAAAACAAGCTGGATCAGTAAAAGTAGACTTAAATCATCTGTGCTGTTATCTCTACCATCTGTGAATTAGATTCCTATCCTACCTAGTTGCTGGAAGCAGCCAAATTGGAATTTTTGAGGGAAGAGGGTGGTTCCTCCTTCCTTGATCAAGACAGCAGTGTGTTCCCTCCTCAATAAAACAATTCTTAATCTATCTTAATCTAGCCCTCGACTGTAACTGTCAACTTATCCCACATATTGCATTGTAAGCAATCAAGAGTAATTTTAGATAGAGATGGGCAGCATATAATTAAAAAAAATTAAATAAAATAAACACTCCCTTTCTAGGGAGAGTGGTTGATGAATTAGTTTATCTGGACCTTTCTTACCCTGATTTTGGAATTGAGCCTGTAGAGATTCTCAAGTCATCCAGGTCATGGTTATCCCAAAGGTGCTTTTTCAGGAGGCAACTGGACTCGTTTTTTCTTTGAAGACATTTCGCTTCTCATCCAAAAAGCTTCTTCAGTTCTGACAGGATAGTGGGGAATGGAAGGATTTATACTCCTTGCAGACAGCTGGTCATTTGCATCCTTTTAGCCGGTTGTTGAAGCACTTGGAGGTTTATCTGTGCCCTTTGGAACCGAGTGTTGGACTGAAACTACCGTGTTTCCCCAAAAATAGGACATGTCCCGAAAATAAGGCCAAGCCTGATTTTTCGGGTGGGCGTAAATATGTGCCCTCCCCTGAAAATAAGCCCTCCAGCAAGCACGGCCGTTTTTGCCATGGATTGTGACCACTTCTGCAGCAGGAAGCCAAGCGATGCACCCCATGTGCCTTGCGGCGGTCTTCCGAAAAGTACTGTAGCAGCAGTTATCCACATTTTTTTTACCCTTATTTCGTTCCAACCGTACTGGGCTATGTGGGTCAGGACAAAATAAGGGTTAACAAATTGTGGATAGCTGCTGCTATGGTACCCTTCGGAAGGCCGGCATGAGTCTCCTGCTGCAGAAGTGGCTGCGCCTGAGGAGCGCTTTTGGGAGACAAGGCAAAGGGGAAGCAATCCCTTGTAAACTCCTGCCCTGCTTCCGCCTCTCCGCCGGGTGACTCCCAACAGCACCAGACACCCAAAGTCCGTGCCCGCCTGGCTCCCTTTTCCACAGTGCCTGGCTCTTTATTGAGGAGGGTAGGGGAGAAGCGAGAGGCATGGAGCGAGACAGGGCTCACTCTTCTTGCCGTCTCTTCTCCCCCTCTTGCTGGGCATGGCAGGGCTTCCTGCCCCAATTGGATGCAATTTGGGGATGGTAAGTGGGGAGGGGTGGGGCTGGGGAGACGTGAAATGTGTCTTACCTGCCTTGTAGCTCTGTCGCGTGTCTTGTTGTCTGCAGGCAAACACGTTGTAGGGTAAAAGAAACCTCGCGAGTTCAATCAAACTTCTCGAACACAGCACAACACAGCAGAAGCCATGAAGTGGCCACGCTCACTGTCTCCTGCACCCCCAAAATAATAAGACACCCCCCCCCCGATAATAAGGCCAAGCCCTTATTTCAGGGTTCAAAAAAGTATAAGACAGGGTCTTATTTTATTTTTGGGGAAACACGGTATGTTGTTGGCTCTTGTTAATGACCTTTGGCAGGATTGGGATGGCTATGGCTCCTCTGATTCTGCCGGACTTTTAAGCGTCCTTTAATATCAATAGCCCATGGTATTTTGGGTTGGGAGTGGGAGAATGCTGTCTTTCTGAGTGGTCATTTCCAATAAGTGATGATGAGTGGGGAGAAACTAAGCCCCTTGTAGCTTCATTGAGACCCTGAAAGACTCTGTTGTGTCTGTTTAACATTTACATGAAGCAACTAGGAAAGGTCATATGCCCGAATAAGGTGAGCTATCTTAGGTATGCTGATGATCCTTCGTTATATAGAGAGCCAATTTGGTGTAGTGATTAAGATGTTTGCCTAGAAACCAGGAAACTCTGAGTTCTAGTCCCAGTTTAGGCATGAAAGCCAGCGGGATGATTTTGGGCCAGTTTCTGTCTCTCATCCCAACCCATTTCACAGGGTTGTGAAAATGAGGAGGAAGGAGTATTATGTTTGCTGCCTTGAGTTATTTATAAAGTAACAAAGGTGGGATTAAAAAAAGTCTAATAAATGAAAATGAAATAAATGAAGCTTATCTTCAGTCTGGCCAGATGGTGATCAAATGCCTAGAGACTGTTATATGTGGATGAGAAGAAAAAAGCTTAGACTGAACTCTACTAAAACACATGGCAACAGACTTTGAAGTAAATTCAGTCAACAGATCAACTCTAAATAGGTTTGCATTTTCCCAAAGAAAGCTGGCCTGCCCGCAAGTTGGAGGTCTTTGCATGAAGCTGATTGCTTCAAAGGAAAAATGGAAACCACAGCCAAGTTGAGTCTTGCACAGTTACATATTATCTGCCAGTGTTAGTGTTTCCTGGATCAGGAAGCACTTGCCACCACATGCTGGATTATTGCAATACATTTTGCAGGGGGCTGCCCTTGAAGACCATCCAAAAGCTTTAACAGATGCAACAAGCACAACCTGGGTAGTTATGGACACCTGGGGATTCACCTCTGTAACACTACTATAGGTAGTACTTGCTTACCAATCCTCATTCAGCATATAAAGTTTAAAGGTGCTGAACAAGTATTACATGAGGACAGTCTACATTATGTGATTCAAACTCTTGACAAAAGCTCACATTTACAGTGATATGCTAACATGCTTGTGAAGAAGGCACAGAACAGTCTGTACTTCCTGAGAATGCTCAGGAAGAAATCTATCTCAGCATCTACTTCTGCCTACTATCACAGCACCGTTGAGAGTGTCCTGACATACAGCATTCTTGCATGGTATGGGAGCAGCTCTGTAGCGGACAAAAAAGCTGTACAGGGAATCATTAAAACTGCCCAGAATATCATTGGACTCCAGCTACCAGCCCTGGATGACATCTTCGAATCTCGCTGTTTTGAGGAAGTTGCAGAACATTCTCAGAGACTTCCCATCCTGCTTACAATCTTTTTGGACTGTTGCCTTCTGGTAGAAGATACAGAACAATTAAAACTTGGACCATACGTTTTCTGAATAGTTTTTATCCCAGAGCTAAAATTGCACTCAACAATGAACTAAAGGGCCACCATCAGTGAGCTGCTAGACAGTATTACTTGGTCTGTGGGTGGATGTTTGGGTGGTTTAGGAGTGGGGAATTATGATGGGTGGGGGTGTGTTTGGGGATTGTTATGTGTGTTGGACTTGGTCTTTGGGTGTTAACTGAATTTTGTTGTATGGGTATACTGTGTATACACGTACAATGACAATATTATTATTATTATTATTATTATTATTATTATTATTATTATTATTA
>WNWU01000001.1:80527035-80552413 GCA_012654045.1 Ptyas mucosa
TATTATTATTATTATTATTATTATTATTATTATTATTATTATTATTATTATTATTATATTGTGATTTGTGACCTTCTCCACTGGCTTATCACAAGCCAGGTAAATGGAGAAGCTGGCAGGGAAGATTGCAAGTCACTCTCATAAGTCACTTCTGCTGCTTTTCCTCCCAAGGAGCTCCTGGGCAGCAGAGTGGGTGCAACTCTCAGACCGGCAGATGACTGCCTACCTGGCTGTACTCATGCCAGCGTCTATCATTTGGTCTTCCTGCCATCCATCCTCCAGGAGCACTTCCTGCACTCAAAGCATGCCACCCATTCCTGGCCTTCCTATACTTGCACTGCACTGTCCACCCAGCCTTCCTGTGCTTGCATCACAGCCTTCCCCACTCTCACGCCAGCGTGTTTGCAAGCCACCTAAGGAAAGGTTTGTTATGACTGGGACTTGCAGTTTCCAGCTGGCTTCCCCATTGACTGCTTGTTGGAGGCCAGCCAGAAGTTGCAAGTCACGTGAGGCCCTTAAAGGAGTAGTCATGGTAGTCATTTAACAATGGCAACAGTGACTACTGGGACTACCATTGCTAAATGCGATCACATGATATTACACTTTACAATTGCATTCTGGTCCCAATTGCCGATATTATGAGGAAAACTACTTTGGAAGCCACAATGGCTGCCAGTTAGCTTCTGGATGCAGTTCAAGTTGCTGGTTGTCACCTTTATAAATCTTCATGGCTTGGATATCACTAGGACTATCTTCTTGAGATTGACTCTGCCTTTCCCATAATATATTAATATTGTGAACCATTCAGTGTCTTCAGAAATGGGGCAGCATGTGAATTCTAGTTATAACACTTGCCACAGACATATTTAAAACAAAAAAAGCAAAGAAAAAAATAAAGGAAAAAAGTGGTTTATGATATGAATTAAGGTAACACTTCACTAAAGAGACTTTCTGATTGAGGTTCTGAGACGTCTGGGGGAGAGAAATGACTTTCAGAGAGGAGAGAGATGTACCATATTTTTTGGAGTATAAGACGCACGTTAGTTTTTGGGGAGGAAAATAAGAAAAAAGTTGATTGGCAGGTGAATTACTCCCAATCAGCTGTTCCCAGAGGTGAATTTTAGCAACAGGCTCCTTGGTTGTGAGCTCTGTGCCTTGCTTTTTTTCTTTTTTCTTTTTGCTTTTTTTTCTGCCTCTGAAAGCCTCCGAAACAGCTTCAGAAAAAAAGCCTCTGAAGCTCTGTTTGGGGGCTTCTTTTCTGAAGCTTTGTTTCTGATGGTTTCTTCAGCCTCTGAAACCTCCATTTGAGAAGCTGGGCGGGGCTACATTCGGAGTATAAGACGCACCCAGATTTTCATCCTCTTTTTCGGGGGGAAAAAGGTGTGTCTCATATTCTGAAAAATATGGTATGTTAGATATAAAACAAGTTTTGCACAGTAAGTAGATTATCTGTTTTTAAACTATTTCATCTACTGTGTGCAGCAGCTGCCAAAAAAGCCAACACAGTTCTGGGCTGCATAAACAGAGAATCAAGATCACGTGAAGTGTTAATACCAGTTCATAATGCCTTGGTAAGGCCACATTTGGAATATTGCATTCAGTTTTGGTCGCCATGATGTAAAAAAGATGTTGAGACTCTAGAAAGTCTCAGAGAAGACTTTCTCTGTCTGCAGAGAAGAGCAACAAAGATGATTAGGGGACTGGAGGCTAAAACATATGAAGAACGGTTGCAGGAACTGTGTATGTCTAGTTTAATGAAAAGAAGGACTAGAGGAGACATGATAGCAGTGTTCCAATATCTCAGGGGTTGCCACAAAGAAGAGGGAGTCAAACTATTCTCCAAAGCACTTGAAGGTAGAACAAGAAGCAACGGGTGGAAACTAATCAAGGACAGAAGCAATTTAGAACTAAGGAGAAATTTCCTGACAGTTAGAACAATTAATCAGTGGAACAACTTGCCTCCAGAAGTTGGGAATGATCCAACACTGGAAATTTTTAAGATGATGTTGGATAACCATTTGTCTGAAGTGGTGTAGGGTTTCCTGCCTGGGCAGGGGGTTGTACTAGAAGACCTTCAAGGTTCTATTCTATTCTATGTATGCTCAACATGGATATTTTTATATAAAATTGTTTCACATTTTAAGAATAAGTTCTGAAGGAATTTTTAATGTGCCAGATAAAATAAAATACTTAAAATGTCTGATTCTTATCAAACTTTTTTTTCCTAGAAAACATCTTTCTTACTGCCTAATCTCTTGAATTTTACTGCCTGCTTCATAGGAAGTCTGAAACGAACACATGAAGAGGAGGAAGAAAGCAGTGTACAAGCAGCAGCTCAGAATGGTTGACAGCTGAAGATACCTGGACTTGATTGTTGGGAGTTTTATAGCAGCTTCTAATCTTGGCAAGATGAACAACCAGATATGAATTTAAAAATGGAAGATGATTCCAACTTCCTTATGCAAACCTGTTCCTTCAGTAGCATACAAGGCAACATTTTTAAGGTATTAGATTCCTTGATTGACTAGAAGGCACTGATTGTTTTATTGTTGTTTTTTTTTTACACTTTATAGTTTTACCCTTACCCCAAAGTTTTGGACTTGCAAAGAGGTATTATTGCAATAATGCACTTTTCATACTTGAAATTTATTTGTATTGATAAAATTATTACTTAAGCAAAACATGTGTTGGGAGATTATTATTTATATCATTTTATGTAATTTATAAAAAGAGTAAAAAGAAAAAAAATACTTAAATTAACAATGGGTTGTATTTTCCATTTTCTAAATTTAGGCCTTCGGGCAGAAGAAAATAGATTAAACTGCTCTGATTATCTTGAAATAAAAATAGTAGGGATCATTATCACTGATATATTAAAATAGAAAATGAATATTTTCTTTCAAATAAAACATATTTTTGTCTACACTTGGCTTCCAGACAAAAGGCAAGAGTAAGACAATATTTCTAGTAGGAATTGACAAAATATTCAAGCAGGCAAATATCGATATATAATCATTGACCCTTCAAGCTAGACATAATCAATTATCTATATCTTGTTTTCAGTTTTTCATCCCTAATATCTCAGGGTTGTTATTCTTGTTGCTAGTGAAATATCCTTCAAAATTCACTTGATGAATGCCAAACTGCAAAGATCTGAATCAAGTAATCAATAATATTTTTACATACAATCGAAAGCAGTGGGCTTTTTAGAAAAAACATCCGATGTCTGTTAATTTACACTTTGATTACATACAACCTTCAAGGAGATCAATGGAGCATATATCTATATCCATTCAGCCCGAACCGAAATCTTTAGATGTACTGTTTGAAGTTTTAAAAAGGCTAGTATTGCTTTTCTTTTTCTGTCTGTTTAGCAAATGAGTTGCAGAAATTTGCAAGAATGCTTCCCATTTTCTTTCCTTACCCAAAATCACTTATCAAAGTCTTACTGAATTTCAAGGACTGATTGTATGTACGCCCTTTCCTTCAGTGCAATTGTAACTTCAGACGGTCATTGAAAGAAAGGTTATAACTTGTGAACTACCTGTATTATAAAACAACAATGATTGGCAATTTCAATTTTCATCTTCATAAGAATATTTTGGGAGAGTTTCATATATATTTTAGTACATGTGACAATCTAGAGGCCAATTTAAATGTCCTTGTTGTGATGAGCAATGGGTTCATGTGTTGTTACCCAAAGAAAAACCAGCTTTACCCAACTTGGGATAATATACTCAGGTTTCGGAAGCATTTTATTTTAATCAGAATTTGAAACACTGATTATTCTGCTTAGGATGGGGATGATTGATGGAACATGTGCTTATTCATCCAATAACAGCAGAATTTAGAAAAGCATAGAATAGCTGTAAAAATATACTTTGGAGAAAATCTTTGTATCTGACTAATTAAACAGCACTTGTAGACAGCCCAAAATAAATGGATATTCTTGGCAGGTGGAAATACACATACACACCAAATATACCCTTTTCTCCTTTGATATGTGAAACAGAATCAGACAATGAACTCATGTTTAGTTGTACAGTTCAATTTATGATTCTTCACAGAAAAAATTGCTTCTACCCTGTTTCCCCCAAAATAAGACATCTCCTGATAATAAGCCCAATCGGGCTTTTGAGCACATGGCAATAAGGCCAAGCGTTTATTTCGGGGTTCAAAAAAAATATAAGACAGGGTCTTATTTTTAGGGAAACAGTAGTTTGAGAAGTAATATAATATTCCTTATCCAATATTCATTTAAAACAGATCACTTTAATAACATTTCCCAAATTATAAGATAAAATATCAGAAGAGAACCAATACATCAAAATAATCACAAACCCCATTTATTTAGGTTTCACAATATTTTTTTTTGTAAAATATTGAATAAATAATATTCAAATACCTTCAGAATTAGAGTACCTTAAAATATGAAATGGAATAACTATCCTTATTTTCTGTAGCTATCTGTGATTCAATTTTTGAAGCTAATCATTGTAGTAGACTTTACCACATAACCTCATTTATAATGCCCATTATAGTTATTTCCTTCAAAATTACAGGGAAATAGGGAGTTGTTCTTATTACCATCCAATAATATGCGGGGGTGCTAAAAGTATTACTCTTCTGGCCTATCTGCATTCCTTTAGAAGTGCTCATTGTTCAACTAGAATTTTGCATTTTTAGAAGAGTTTTAGGGGCATATATATGCTTTGTACTTCAGAAACTGTCTTTAAAAACTCTTCTGCAGAAACAGAGCCCACTTTAGACATAGCCCTGGTTACTTTTAAAGGCTGGTAAGCCAACATGGTATGTGTATAATGAAAGTGCTAAATTATTTCTTCTAAAACAAAAATGAAAGTATAATGAAAAGTTTTTGTAGGATCTACTGAGTACATTAGCAGACAATAATTATACTTAATGCAAATAAGATTTTAAGCACAAAATATCTCTGTGAAACTACGGTATATATTTTACAGAAAGTATATATTTAAAAATTGATAAATTTTGCATATCCACATTTTGCTTCAATTTGTGAAATGGTTCAAAACAGACTTCCCAATGTTTTGGGAAACAGTACTGACTGGGGATGGTAAGACCTTTGGTTGAACATATTTAAAGGGCACCAAGTTGGAAAAGGTGAAGATGAGGTATTTCAATGTATCAGCCCAAGCATAGAATGCCACTTGTAATAATTTCTCTCCATCGTGAGTGCAATAGAACCAATAAAACCAAGCTACACATCTATACTAGGGATTATCCATTTTGAAGTGCATTAAAGGTCAACATAAAAGATAAAACTTGCAAGTTTTTTCCTTGTGACAAAAAATTACAAAAACATTTCCAACATACTAGTTACTGTTCAGCTGCCAACAAAAAGCAGCACTTTACAGAAAAGTGTAGGGTAAGGAAACAAAAACCATCAAATTACTTTGGGCTAGAAAGCATCCTTACCTTGCAAAGATGGCTCATGTCCTAGCTATCAAAAACAATGTACTGGCTGAATAGGAAACTTCTTATAATAGGTTACCTTGGTAACAAGGAAACCTAAAATCAAAGTCTGCAGCATAGTAGTCTCATATCTATTCATTATTTATTTGCAGGGAATTTGCCCTCCAAAAAGAGAAGTCAGTAGTACAAGTTCCTCCACCAATAGTTGATTAAAAGAGATGACAGCAGGAAATTCTTTAATTGAAGAACCTTTGGTACATATAGTTTTCTTCGGATACCGAGTATCCAAACTTTGTATAAAAAGCTACATTTTTCGGCAGACACTCGAGAGTAATTTTGTAGCAATTTAGTCTCTTGCTTAGCAATGTAAGAGTTGACATCAATCTTTAAAAGAGACAATAAAAAGAAATAAGATTAATTTTGCAGGATGTGAGGACAACTATTTGAGACTGCATCTAGTAAGGTGGCATGTCTATTTATACCCACTACTATTACTATCAAATGATAGCTACAATGACACTGCTGAGCAAACTTTAGATGACTAGAAACTTGCTTCCTCAAAAGGAAGCAGCTGGCTAGAATGAAACTAGTTTTGTATTACCTGCAAAGTGCTACCTATATGCCAGGTGAATACCAGAGGTTTGGCATGTAGAATGTGTTTGCTCACAGAATTTTGTTAGCATTTATGAGGCCTCTAGACATTCTTTAAAAGTTCCTAATTATAAGTGATCACAATTATGAATTACTTACAGTTTCCCAAGCTGTTTTCCTCTGCAATCTCCACTTACAACAACATCTTCTATTCTGCCCCTCTGAAAATAAGTTAATATCATTTTAAAAGGTCAAGTTCCAGAATGTATCCAGAATGTGTACTTTTTCTTCAGTGTACATACCTTTGCGCATGAGTGAGTGAACTTATGTTCTATGACTAAGGTTGCAGTAGCTACAATCGCTCCTAGCTTAGTATCTTCCACAACTGTAACATAGTAGTCCCCAGAACTCCGCATGTGTTCGAAATTTTCTGTGGAAATGTAGGCAGGAATACGAATACTATTGGTAATGGATTCAACAGTTCCTCAGTATCAGGCTTTCTTGCAGCTCTGTCATGTTTGCTAGCTCAGGATGCACTGCACCTGAACTGGGACAAGCAGATGAATAGGATTGTGAGAGGATTCTATGGGAAAGGCAAGCATGTGCATTGACAACATGGTCAAACTGGCAGACTGCCCACAAACTAATTACTTCAGTTGCTATCTAAGCCAGAGCTATGGAGCCTAGGAGCCAATTGATCCCTCACTCCCACAATCCGCCTGCAACAGAGAATAAAAAATGGGCAATTTTTTTAGGGGTGGGTTCTGGGCAAAATAAGGTGTTTTATCCTCTTCCAACCCATGATCAAAATACAGAAAGCTTTAAGTGGTAATGTAAACTATTTTTCCAAACTTTTAAAAGGGGTATCTTAAGGAGTTAATCATTATGACATTTCTACCTTAATTTGACTTTCCATTTTTCCAAATAGCAAAAAATTAAAGAGATACTTACCAAGGAATTGCTGGGGGTTAACAATTCCAGTTTCAGTCAGTTGACCTAGAACTTTTAAAAAGCCTAAAAAAAAAGGTTTTCATACTTTAGGATCTCCTTAGACAAAGCCATCAATAGAGTACAGAATGAAAATAAAACTCCACAAATAATATAATAGAACCAACACCATGACATTCTGCATAACAGTAATAAACAATAAACCCCACAAAATATTTAAAGATGCAGAGAATAAAAATATTCAGATTCTGTTGTACCTTTTAAGCTGAATAGGGACCACAGGGTCATTAAAAGGGTTTTTTTAAATGCTACATATTCTCAGCTTCAAAAGTTACTGTTCTCCACTCGAAAGTCATTATCATCTGAATTGTTTCTGAATTTTCTCCGGATTAAGAAAACAAGTGCTTTGAAGCTTATTCCCTTTACTCTGCTAATAGAATCTAGCAATTCTAAGGTTTATGTCAATAAACTTGCAATTTCACACAATCATTCCTATTTAATTCAATCACAAAACATAGTTCAAAGTAAATAAATACGGTACCTCTGTTGATGTCAGCACTGCAAAGAGGTCTTAGAACTAAACCCTCTCCTGGATCCTCGGGAGAAATAGCAGGAGAAAATGTCGCAGTATTTTGGGTCCAATCAAGTTCTTTAAGAAGGTGAGGATCATACATTGGTGTGCTCTCGAGTTTTTTTATTGCAGCAGGCATCATGGCAACTGAAATTGAAGCAAGAACCATGGAAAGTGAATTACACCTTAATTCACACATTTCCCAATATTGTATAATTGGCAAAGGAAGGGATTCTATCATTTAATTTTTTAACACATTATCATTCACAATAACAATTCATAAATATTTTTCAATTCATCTTCAGTATATCTCCACTGATCACTTTACCTTGTGCAAAATCTTTTCAAATTAGCATCTACTTTCTGGTTAAGAAACATGATATATGTACTAGAATACATGAAGGATCATTCCTTCTCTCTCTACGTGCAGAGAAAAAATATAGACCTGGGGCTTCCCTTCTTGTTTAAATTTTAGCTACCTAGCTCATTTTTGCCTTTAGTTAAAATATTAAACTAAGATACATTCTATTCAATAGTTGGGCAAGGATGGCTATGATGCAATAGAAAGTAAATATTAATGCAATATTTACTTGTCATTAGATATATTTGTTGAACTAAAGTATAACAGGATCTCAGGTTTAAACATTCCAAGCATTGTATAATTTATATATAAATATACATACACCTATGTATGTACATACACGCACACACCTATGCATTTATTTTTCCTTCTGAAGCATATATATGTATACCGGTATGTGTGTGTGTGTGCACACGCACGTGCAACAAGGACTTTGCTGCAAATTATATTTACTATCTAGTCAGATACATTTATTTTCAGAAAAAAAGAATAAAACAGGTAGGGTAATATTAAACTGAGAGTCATTTTGATGTAGCGATTTAAGGTACTAGGCTAGAATCACAGAGACTTGAATTCTGATTTCCAGTCCTTTATTAGGCACAAAGCCAACTGGGTAAGTGGGGCTAGTCATTCATTCAGCTCTAGTAAGAAGGCAAGGGCAAACCACTTCCAAAAATCTTGCCAAGAAAGTTGCACTTACCAAGAGTCAAGAATGACTTGATGGCATTGGCAAAATGCAGTTTTATTCTTTTCCCATTTTAGAATAAGCCTCTTTGAACCAACTGGGATTTATTTCTACCCAAGACTACATCGTCATTCTTTCCAATGCAACAGGATGTTGAAAATATACTACATAAGAGAAATCGGGACTATCCACCTCTAAACAATCTAGCACAACATTTTTGTGGTAGGAGACACCGTAGAAAGAAAGACTGAATTCAAGGAAGGTTCATGGGAGAAAAAGCAATTAATAAAATAAAATCCCAATGTAGCCCCATGGCATGCAATAGCTCAGCACAGTGCCACCTCCAATTAGAGGATGTGTGAAGTAGGTAAGATGACCATCAGTCCTTTGATCACCACAGATAAAGCACAAATGGCTTGACATTCAGACAACCTTTCAAACTGAACTTGAAACAACTAATTTATGCTTATTCTTAGCAACACTTTAATTAAGCATCTTATGTACAACAAGGCGGGAAGGGTTGGGAGAGGTACAATTCACAGACATCTAACCAATTACAGAATGGAGAGCAAACTCAAATGCAGTTCCAGAAGACTACAAGCAAGACAATATGGTCCATGAATGAACAGCTTCTCTTAATTACAGAATGCCACATGCAAAGACCAGGATTGAAAGACCACAAAAGCTATTTCTTTGCCTGCATTTAATTACTGCATTTCCATGCAACTTTTGAAACCAAGTACTCTTTTAAGAGTGGTTTATGATGTGTCATGGCAGGAATAACTATTTGTAGGATTTTTTTTTAATCTCTATTTCGAAAGAAATTTTGAGGATATTTATATAATTGATACGCCACCAATTTCATTCTGAGAAGCGACTCTGGACAGTTTACCCAGCACAGGATAAAAGATAAAAGTCTTGTAACACTTTTATTACAGGACATGGAAGCATCTGTGGGGTCCTTGATGCTCTCTGAGTTTGGTTCCAACCAAGGAACCATTAAGACCACTCCCACCAATACTAGCAGGGCAAGCCACTAATATATAAAAAAGAATAAACTCCACTTCCTACTAGCATTAATGGGGTTACCCATTTTGGTAATGAAAGAAAACAGCCAAGTTCAGAGAGCACCAAAGAACCCCACAGTTCAATCCTGAGCTACAAATATTCTGTGCCTCTGGTGTGCATAAGCAATGGAAAAGGTGGAGAAAGCAAACAAGGAAATGGACTGCTATAATTCTGCATTCTTATTTGTCAGTTACTTGAGAATTAACTAATTATGTACAAACTGATTATAAACGAGAGAGAAAACTGCTTTTCCTGGGCTCGCATTATGTGATCCATAGCATTACAGATAGACCAGAAGGTGGACATTTAGAAGTCTTGACTGCCCTTAGATTCTTAAACCTCTGTGAAAAGAGAGAGAAAGCAACAAGCGACCCTTGCCATTATAGGTTTTAAGGATAATTTAAATATTGAATATAAGGATAATTTAAATAACGTGACAGGCTCACCCAGGATGCCTCCCAGGACCCCGAGTGGGGTGGGGTGGGTTTTTTTCGGGCATCTCAAGCAACCCGGAGCGACCTCTCGGGTCCACCAAAGGCCTAAAGGCCACCCGGGAGGCTAGAGACTCTCTTAGGACTCCTCACCGAAGCTCCGTTCTGACACCGCAGGAATCCCGGAGAAACCCGAACTGCGGCGTTTGCCTGGCCGCTCAGGGGAAACTTTTCCCCCTCACACAATCAGGAGGAACGACACAAGGCGCTAGCGAGGACAAGGTCAGACCCGAGGAAAGAAAGGCGCTCTGCACATGGCCAGAGGCGCTCTTGTTAACCGGCGAGCGCACCTTCCGTTGGGAAAACAGATAACGGGGCTAGGAGCGTCGCCCGCGAGAGGCTCCCTCTTTTCCCGCCCCACCATCTCCCCCACCCACCGAACCACCGCGTGCGCACGTCAATCACTCACCCCCTAACGGACTCCCTCGCTCGCGCTTCTCCTCCGTCGCGCGCACTCTCCTGCTCGCCCACGATACCGGCTTCCAGGCAAGCTCCGGCTAACCTCTCAGCGCGCAGGCGCAACTCAACCGACGTGGCAACTCCGGGAGGGCGATACACAAGGATGGTGAAAGCGACCAATCGGAAGCCTTTATCGTTGCACCGTCTCACTTCGTTAGCCTCGCGAGGTGGGGAAATGATATATGCCCGTCCACCCGGGGGCGCGCATGCGTGGCAGTTGTTTTTTAACGCTTGGTACGTTGTTTCCCCGTTGGTTTTCTAAATCTCTCCACCCACCCCCCCCCGCCTCCCATATCCTGATCCCTGTTTTGTTTGGTTTTTCTCGCATTTATTTTCCCTTCATATAAAATGGTCTCAGGAAATACATACCGTTTCGCCACAGTCATGCGGACTCTCGGCGGGTGTAGCATTTCCCCCCACCCACCCCCATTCAGTCGTTTCCGAGCCTCCGAGACTGCCTGCCGTTTTCTTAGCAAGGTTTTCCTTAGCCACTTTAAATTATACCACTGTAAAATGGTTTTGAGTTGGCTGATTTTAAGCTGAAGTTAAGCCTATAAGGTTATTGGACTTCAACTCCCATAATTCCTGTTTAGCCTTGTCGTGGTTCACGCAGGCAAGGAATTCTGGGAGTTGTGGGCCTGGTCGGTGATGAAAAATCTCAATGACCACTAGATGGCAGCAAAGAGCCAGAGTTCGCTGTATTCCTTGTCTTCTATTTGTAGCGGTTACTCGGATATTTGCAGCCCAGATTTGATATGGTATGGTATGGTATGGTGTGATTATAGTATGTGCATCTGCACAGTTCGTGCTAGATTCATAGGATGTGCGCAATTAAGGAGAACTTTCCCCAATTTGGTGACATTCAGATGTATTGAAATATATAATACCCATTATTTTGGCAGTGGTTTGCTCTCCAAGCTTGTTTCAATTTAATTTCTGAATGTTTGGTTACACTAGGTAACATCATCAGCTGGATTTTCTTGTCCTATTTTCAGTTTATAAATGTCTTGTGCTGCCAGGTTATTTTATTGGATTATTAAGCAAAAGCATCATTACTTAATATTTAGATCTTGGAGTCCCAGGTTGGAAATCCAGAGCCTGAAAGGAAAGCAATAGCAAATCACTTCTGTAAGGTTGTCAAGATAATTGCAGTTGCAGTCTCATAGCATTTTTTTTTATTCAGACCTCAAAATCATCGTAATGTATACTACTGATCATTATTGTTATTTATCTTCATGATTGCTGATAAGTTAACTTGTCACAGCCTAGAATTACATGTGAGATGGGTGTCCATATAAAATGTTCAAATAAATAAAATGAATAAATCAAGCTGAAGCTGAGTTCCATAGCATCTTTACCTTTTTATTATCTTAATCTGAAATTTACGACAAGCGTATAACCTACCTGTGAGCTACAGTTCCTTATCCCAGCTGGCATATAGAGGCATGAATAAATGTATGTAACAGCTTAGTAGTTCCATGATGGATTCCTTCCTTACATCTGTAGGAAGAAATATCCTTCTGGGTTCAGCTTCAAGTGGGAAAAAAGACACTGGAAACACGGAGACTGCTTGGAAAGATGGTTTAATGGTGGACAGGATCACATGGTTTGAGTTCCTGAACAGAAAAGGGCCGAGACGCAGTGAGTCCCCGGGTTTTAAGCCCTCTCTGGCTTTGAACTTCATGGGGCCTAGAAAGGGTATCCTGATTGGTTGTCAGACTCTCAGAGGGTGGGGGTCTTAGCTAGCCTTGCTGGCTGATGTAATCTTCCCAGGTGCCACGTGGTAAGTTCTGTTGCTAGATGGGTCCTATTGTGTTCCAGATGATGGTCCATTGACAAAGATTGAGTTTCTGCCTCTGGCCCATTGTCAAAGGGTGCGGGGGCAGGCAGGTGGGAGCTGCTTCATCTTTAAAACATGCTTCTCCATTTCTCATCCAGGGAAACAAATTTCTGCCTTTTTAATATTTCCCAAAATATTTCATTCTTCTAGGAAAGGGGTGGGTGCTAACTTCCTACACATCCTTTCTGCGTCTTTCATCTTGTACTATTTCTTCATTCTCATGAGTCACCTATTACTATGGAAACATCCAAAATGATTCAACTTTTGATGTAGACAATCCATCAGCGTAAACCAAATATTCATTTTTGGACTAACCACACCCAAAAGAGCCCTGCTCTTTCTCCCACAGAGTTCAAATATTATTTGTAAACTCTATGGAAACAGTAAACTAGCCTTCCTTTGCTTTGATACTTTCCAGTTATAATGGACTACATTTCCTATCATTCTCAGCCTCCATAAATATTTATTCCATACATTATCAAACAGGACCCTGTAAAGCAGGGGTCTCCAACCTTGGCAACTTTACGACTTATGGACTTCAACTCCCAGAATTCCTCAGCCAGCACGTGCTGGCTGAGGAATTCTGGGAGTTGAAGTCCATAAGTCGTAAAGTCATCAAGGTTGGAGACCCCTGCTGTAAAGGATGAAACTCATTAGTAGAATCCAAGGATTGAAGGATACAAGATATTCCAAAGGGAAACACACCAGAGGCCAATGAAACAGGAGTGGCCTTAATTTCCTGACAACGAGAATGGTTAATAAATGGAATAGCTTGCCTCCAGAGGTTCTGGGAGTTCCATCAGGTCCTATCCTATCCTATCCTATCCTATCCTATCCTATTTTCTATTGTTGATTAATTTGAGCATGAAGGCACAATTGAGATTGTTTGGATAAGAATTTAAGAAAGGAGAAAATATTGTGAGTATGGGGAGGGGGAGGTTGCTACAGATTTATCAAACAAGGCAGGTCTCATGAACCATATTATAGAACATTTGTGGAGGCGAAACCTAGTGATGGGAATGGGAGATTCAGACATTGTTAGGAAAAGCCAAGATGGCAGAGTTTCCAAAATATCTCACTGATCTTGCTGATAGTTTCATTTTCTAGAAAGCTGAAGAATAAACAAGGGGATCTGCCAGATTCAAGTCTAACCAATAGGGAAGAGTTCGTTGAAGAAATAAAGACAGTTGCAACCTTGGGGGAAATGATCGTATTATATGGAGTTTAGAATATTACTGAAAGAGAAATTAGAGCATAGTCATATGTGCAAACTAGATTTCAAGACAGCCAATTTCAAACTTAAAAGAAATTCTAGGAGGATCCCATGGACCGAAATCTATTTTGTGACATCAGATTTTTTTATGAAACTCACCCAATTTTGTAAGAGGGAAAAAGTAACACCCATACAATATATTTATCTTTTGCTATGGATACTGATTTCTGGACTGCAGATTCTGTGTGACATTTTTCCACAACTTAATGTCTCACAGATTTTTGGAGTTAAAATTTCCATCTGCCTCATTAAGTATGACCACCACATTGAGGGGATTAATAGAAATTATGATTTCAAAAGCTAGGGTAAGAAAGCCTACATTTGTGTTTCATGTTTTAATTCTCAAATACATTCCCTCCAGTGGGAAATATTTGTAAGTGCCTTTAAAAATTCTCCATAGGAATCACATGTGCCACATAGATGGCATTTTCATCCATTTCCTGGAATAGCTGACATTTTCAAACATTCCCTCCTCCTTTCAATGAACTTCTTAATAGGAAGATCTCCAGCCCTAACTCATCCCTGCTAATTTTTTCTTAAGGATAGAAGTTTTGCAATAGGAACTTTGTAAAAGGACTTTATCCAAAGAAATAT
Organism: Ptyas mucosa; assembly: GCA_012654045.1. Classification (NCBI taxonomy): domain Eukaryota; kingdom Metazoa; phylum Chordata; class Lepidosauria; order Squamata; family Colubridae; genus Ptyas; species Ptyas mucosa. The sequence goes on from WNWU01000001.1 coordinate 80,541,368, forward strand.
AGGGTGGAGTCACAGAAACATACTTACTCCTTAATGATATCTAGTACACTGTTTCCCAAACTTGGCAATTTCCAACTGTGTGGACTTCAAATCCCAGAATTCCATAGCCAACATGGCCCTCATTGAGAATTCTGGAAATTGATTGACATACCTGGAAGTTGCTATGGTTGGAAAACATAGGTTTGGTCCAAGTCAGAAAAGCCATCACTGAAACACCTTGGTTGTTTCTATAGAAAAATCTAATAGCTGGAAGAATAATGAGCATTTAGTCCTTAATTTTTACACAATTATATTGCAAATATTAAATAATGATCGAGTTCAAATATCATGCTAAACCTGGGATTGATTTTACACAATACGGTAAATCATATGGTTTCTTTGGTTGTGATGTGAAGTGCTGTGTGAAGTCGGCCACTGTGCTCTGTAAATACGGTAATTCAAAATGGAATTCGACTTCCTGAATTTTTCCCAAGACAAAATTCCCTTAGGAACAAATAAACTTTCTGATCCTACTAGAGTGGGATTGGGGAAGCAAAGGGGTGGGAGGAAACAGGAAATACCATGAGATTCCATAAGGAAGGAATTTGAGATAAGCTTAATCTACACTGCCTTTTTGGTCCAGGCATCTGTTGCTACATTTATCATTTCCTTGGGTATCAAGTATAACTGAATGGCAAAAACTACTTTTTCTTCTTTTCTATCTTATATCACTTGAAGAAGCTAAAGGAAAACTGTCTGTTCCAATTCTACACGAATTGTTAATGTCCAGACAAGAATTTTGGTAGAAGATGGCCAAATTTCAGTAGCAGTTTCGTGAATCATACCTAACTTGCCACTATGGATGAGTCTTAGTTCAACAGGAAAAGTAGTGGGGAGATGAAGGAAAAGGTAATCTGGAAAGAAAGCATATTTGATCGACAAGTTGTCTGCCTATAACTGGGACAAGAAATATCATTAACTGACCACTGCGGTTTATGATCATGAATCCTGAGAACCAGCTAATTACTGCATTCAGATGGAAGATCATCCCTGGAAGGCTGCATTGTTCCTCTGAGGGGATGAGCCTTAAGTACCCCTTGTCCCACCATCCAGGATATATCCAAAATATGAGGTGCCTATGATAGTGACACAAGCAGAAACATTCTAAGTACAAAAATCCTGTTTAGATGGAGAAAGAATCTTGTGTTCCCAAAAAACAATTACACCGTAGTTTTGAATGCTGGGGAAAATTTTACATTCCCAATTAGAAGTTTCCCAATTCCATACAATCAGTAACAACTGTTCAATTATTCCATTGTAAACAGATACCCGGAATGAAACATGAATGTAAGACCTCAAAAACAGCTCACTGGGATAATTTTATAACTCCTTATTACTCACTGCAGACTTGCTTCATTGTGGTTTGTGCAATGTGTTGCAAGTAGCTGGAGTCATATAATGCATTATAACAAAATAAAAGAAATTGTGTTAAAGCTTAGGGGGTTGAATGAAGTTCCTATTTAAAAGCATTTAGGGACCAAAATTCGTAAGTGAAATGTCTTTCATCCCAATTTGACTTTTTTATCTTGTCTACTCCAGTGTTTCTCTAGTTAAATTAGAAAAGTTTTATCATTGTACTTATGCAACTAAATGAGATGGTGCAGTTCATATTATAGCGATAATGGCCATCTGGCATTCTGCAGCGTTCTTCCCCGATCTGGTGTCCTCCAAGAGTGCTGGGACTATTGTTTCCAAAATTTGGGAATTCTGAAAGTTGGGAATCCTCATATATCTAGGAATGTTTCATAGAGCGCTTCTGTCAAGAAAAATACACAATGCTCTCTTTAGCCCAATTGTCAATAAACAGCTAGCCTAAAAAAACCAACTCTCTGAGACTCCTTCTAAGTTTCTTAACAACACTAAATGAAGTTTAGATAGTGGGATTTACTTTTAAGTAGACCCATTTAAAATAGCACACTGCATCAAGAATAACTAAATAGGTTGACTGTGCCAGTACTACTGCTTGTATCTCCGAGAGAGTAGCAACAAGGCTTACAAGAGAATCTCCAGATTACAGATCCTGCCTCACATAGAACATTATAAACATTTTTGGAGTACCCTTGAGATTTGGCTGTATTTGTGGCATGCAGGCCAAAATGTTCCAGATTTGATGATCCTTATCGTTATCATTAGTAAAGAAAGGCTATATGTGGCGTGGATACAATTAAAGGGATAAACTAGCTTACTTAAAGAAAAACTAATGATCATGTGTGATGTGCACCATATGAGACCCAGTCTTACGACTAGTAGAAAGAAGTCAACCACTGAGGAACACAGTTTATACTGGCATATTTTTGGCCAGCATAAAGACTGAAGGAATACAGTCATAAAAAACATTGAGGGTCTTCTGTCCATACCAGTCTTGAGCTTTGTCAGCAGATGTTTTTTCTGACTTTTTCATGCTCCGGAATCCAGATGCCTGCTTTCAAGAAAACAGAGGCCGGCAAAATCTCATCCTTTCTTGTCCATTCTCGGTATCCAGAAGTTTCCTCCTGAACCAATCTCAAATCTTCTTTGGCCCCCAAAGTGGTTCTATCAAAGGATCTTACTTGGCCAGAATTTTTCCCTTTCTAATCCTAGGGGATTTTCTATAGGAAGCATACACATATAAACAACAATCCCACCCCCATTTATTATCAACATCTCACATTCCAAGATATGCTATCTCTGAACAGGAATGGAATGTTGACATTATTTCTGGTGCAATTCTTGTAAATTATAATTGTCCTGATTAAGAGCAGGGACTGGAAAGGTCTACCAATACAGCTAAATGCTGAGGAATGGGTGGATTCCAGATCCAGCAACATCTGGAGGGCCACTGCTTCTCTTCCTCTGATTTAGAAAGTGGCATGTTTCCTGTAGATATGTTTCTTATTCTATCTCATGCCAAAGGCAATGAAGTAACTGAATTCTTATTGAGATGAAAGAATTCTGCCATCTTCCCTTCCATCTGCTTAATAATTCTTGATCAGTTAATAGAACCACGTTCAGTGAGCACTTGAAATACTGTGTGTGCCTGATATTAATTTAAAGCTATTCTTTCTGGGACCCTATTCTGAAATGGTTATGATACAGTATTATGCTTACGAGCTTAACATTTAGTTACCAAAGAAAGGGATGATCAGGAAATCATTATGTGAAAACAACTTCTGCATGCCTAAGGAAAAAAAAACATATTTGCATGGAGAATTGTTAAAAACACACAACACAAATATTGACTAAATTAATTTCATATATTTTATGTTTTAGATGGTAAGATGTTTCCTAGTGCCAATTTTGCTGCAATTTTCCTAGTGCCAATTTTGCTTCAACAGAATAGCAATATGGTAGCAATATGATGATTTCTTTGCAGTTTTTAGTTTTTCTTTTAAAAAGAGTCCTGCATCAATGCATGTTTCCTCTCCTCCAGTGTTCCTGCTTGTTCTACTCAACAAAGTCTTTCTTGAGGGATCCTTGGTGTTCTCTGAGCTTGGTTGTTTTCTTGCAGACATTTCATGACCCAAACTAGGCAACATCATCAGATATTTGGATAATAAAATGCCTGAAAATGTCATAGAGCACCAAGAACCCCTCATATCAACCCTGAGCTACAAATATTCTCCTTTAAAGTCTTTTGTATTGATTAGCATTGCCAAGAAGAGCTGATCTTCCTGTGATGTCCTCCATACTCTAAAGAAGAAAGTTATCAGCAAGACAAGTCAAGGAACCTACTTGACCAAAGCTATCTCCCAACAGTTAAGGATAACTGAAATTTCCCATCACTACAACTTCATACTTCTTTGAAATTTTGGCTGCATGTTTTTTGGAAAACATTGATTACACCAGGGGTCTCCAAACTTGGCGACTTTAAGATTTGAGGAAGTTGAAGTCCACAAGTCTTAAAGTTGCCAACTTTTGGAAACCCCTGGACTACATCATCTTCATGAGTTAAAAAAACCCAGTAGTAATGATTTATATTTTTTCTTCCATATTTATAGTTTACATTTTTTTCTTCCCCATATCTTTTAACTCAGATGCTCTGTACAAGTTGTCAGAATGCATTCCTTTGGATTTTTTGAGAGGAATGGATGTTTTTAACACGCAGCATCATACTTCTTCCCTTTGTATTTGTTCCATTCTTTTTGAACAAGGAGTATCATTCAGTTGCTAAATTCCAGTCATGGGAGTGATCCTAACAAGTCTCTGTTGATGCTAAATCATATTTGCCCTTCTGCATGTAGAGATCAAGCTCATCTTTTCATGATTTCATTCACTTTTGCATTAGAATGAACAGTCAGAACAGGGGAGCAAACATTTCCACAATCAGAGAAGGAAGCAGCTTTCTATCTCTATTCTGCCCTCTTATACTCATCTGGATCTTGGCAGCTCAGCTCTATCGCGCTACCCATTAGAATAGACATAGATAATGCAGGCCATGAAATACATGAGTCGCATGTCCGTGAATAAACAATAATATTTGGGAATAAACTCTTTTGCGTAGCAAAATCAATTTCTGAGCAGAAATTCAGAGAATTGCTTTGTGTGGCTAGGACCCTGGCAATCCTCAGCAGTTTTCTTGAAACCATTTTCGGTTCAAAACCCCACCTATATTTTTGGTTCACAAGCATATGATTAATATTTGAAACAACTACAAGGGAAAAAAATTGCAGCACTTACTCCTAGTGACTTCTCATTTCTGAGCCATCAACTTTCACAAGGAATTGAAACAACCATGGACATTTCCCTTGATTTTCTTGCTACAAATTCTTCATTATGCTCCAACACTGGAAGTTTTTAAGAAGAGATTGGATAACCGTTTGTCTGAAATGATATAGGGCTGTGATGGCAAACCTATGGCATGCGTGCCAGAGGTGGCACGCAGAGCCCTCTCTGTGGGCATGCACACCGCTGCCCCAGCTCAGCCAGCTGGTTGTCGGGTTTCCAGTGCTCTGGCGCACGCGCCTTCTGGTTTGGGCACTCTGTCCCTAAAAGGCTCACCATCACTGTCCTAGTGAGATACACACGGGTGGGTTCTAAATTTTTTTACTACCAGTTCTGTGGGTGTGGCTTATTTTGTGGGTGTGGCTTGATGGTCATGTGACAATTCTTTAGGATTTAGCAGAGGTACTGGTCTACCAGGCTTTTAACTGCTTGCAGAGCTGTACTGATCTAGCCATTTATTTTTGCAGGCACTGGTCTACTCATTTGTTTTCTTTTAACACTGATCAGCTGTGGGGCGACCCTTTGAAGCTCCCCGGCAAGAATTTAAACAGTTTTTTTCCCTCTAGCCATCAGCTGGGACTCAGGAGGCAGCAATAGATTGGGGGTGGGGCCAAATAAAAGGTAAGAATAACACAGGGGTGGGGGGGCACGGGAGGGGCGGGGGGGCAGAACCAGTTTGGTGACATCATATCGTCACCGCTACTGGCTTGGGAGAACCGGGCCAAACCAGGAGGAACCCACCACTGGAAATACACCTGGTGGAACCCAGAAGGGCCTTCTCTGTGGTGGCACCCTTTCTCTGGAACATCATTCCTCCAGAGATTAGAATGCCCCCCCCCCACTCTAACACTCTTCTGGAGGGTGCTGAAGACCTGGTTCTGCCAGAGGGCCTGGGGAATCCAGAGCGGGATGGACCCCACTAAATGGCTCGTGTGATGTGATAAATTTCTTAAATAAATAAATAAAAAATTGACCTCCAGTTGTCCTCTGATAAAGATGAGCTGACCAAGATGTTTATTTTTGAGTTGAGGGTTATGAGGTCTTTGCCTTTCTCATTATCCAGGGTCTTTAATTAGAGTCCTCCTCCCAGCAAAGGGTCAAATCTGCTTCCTGTGCAATGAAAACAGCCAATGAAAAGGAGAAATAGTAGAATACTCTGCATTGGCTAAATTTAGAAAAGGCAAATTCTGAGCTATTCTTTCAAAGAGTTATCGATGCAGAATTTTAAAAATGCAGGGATGTTGCAATATCTCCTTTACTCAGGACAGAGAAGAATGATTTCTTTTCAATTGCGGCATATTTTATTGTTTTTCAGTTCCGGATGTGGTTAAAGGAAAAGTAGAGGCTGCCATAGTTTAGGAGATGCTGTGACAGGCAGACAGGCTCCAGCTGGATGCTTCCCATATTCTTTGCTGAAGAAGGAAGAGCCCTTTGGGATGCAGCGCGATTAGTTCTAGACGAAGAGGTTCAGGAATGAAATGCTGAGCAGGGTTTCTGCTTCTTCCAAAAGACTCGGAGAACAACTGCACGTCCAGATTTGATTTTTTAAAAATTTTTTATTTATATGCCGCCCTTCTCTGGAGACTCAGGGCGGCTTACAATGCGTTAAGCAATAGCCTTCATACTTTTGTATATTTTATACAAAGTCAGCTTATTGCCTCCATAACCCGGGTCCTCATTTTACCCACCTTAGAAAGGATGGAAGGCTGAGTCGACCTTGAGCCTGGTGAGAATTGAACTTGCAGTAATTGCAGGCAGCTGGATGTTAAATGCTGCCTTAGTAGGAGGCATTAGCCTCCTATGCCACTTAGGCTCTTTATCCATTTCAGATACTTTATCCATATCTTCCGCATGGATTTGACAACAACCCCCACAATACTTGTCAAATTTCCGGGCAAGCTGGGTGAGAGTTGCTGTCCAAAACATCTGGAAAATATTGAATTGTTGAGCACTTCAATAGCCGATGGAGAACGACCACTCATTTGACTTAGAAAAAATATGCTTTCTCCTTAAATTTCCTTTTTTCTTTTAGCCTGGTGATGCAAAGAAGTATTCTGATTTCCTTTTTAACCTGCTCTCATTTAAAGGAAGTTTTTGCATCTGGATTTTTTTTTTCAGAGGAGAGGAGAATTTGGATGTAATTCACATGGGTGGGGTGGGGTATTCTTGCATGTCACCTATTGAGTTAGTATATGGTCAAGAAATGGGTGTGAAAAGCTTATTTTCCCACTGAGATAGCAATAGCACCTAGATTTATATACTGCTTCACTGTGCTTTCACAGCCCTCTCTAAGCGGTTTACAGAGTTAGCATATTGCCCCCAACAATATGCTAGTGGCGCAGTGGACTAAGTGCTGTTAAAGTAGCACTTAAGTTGCCAGCTGCCTGCAATTACTGCAAGTTCAAATCCCACCAGGCTCAAGGTTGACTCAGCCTTCCATCCTTTCTAAGGTAGGTAAAATGAGGACCCAGATTGTAGGGGCAATAAACTGACTTTGTATAAATATATACAAAAGTATGAAGGCTATTGCTTAACACATTGTAAGCCGCCCTGAGTGTCTGGAGAAGGGCGGCATATAAATCAATTTTTTTAAAAAAACAAAAAAAAACCCCAATCTGGGTCCTCATTTTACCCACCTCAGAAAGATGGAGCCTGGTGAGATTCGAACTGCCAAATTGCACGCAACCAGCAGTCAGCAGAAGTAACCTGCAGTACTGCACTCTTAACCACTGCGCCACTGTGGTTAGATATCCCATGACTGGCCATCAGCAACCTCCCTGGCCTCTGCCATTCTAATCTCTGCAAGGGAAGACCCCATGGGGAAAATTTCTCCCATTGGATCTTTTCAGGTTGGGAAGTGGGCAGCCAAAAAAGCTCCAGAATGATGTCTATCTGAAGATGGCACTAGCAACAGTAACCCCAGCTACCTTCAAAAACAGAGCAACATCCCACCAAGGGAAATGAGAAAAGAATTTCTAAGCACCCAAGAATAAAGTCTTAAAATAAATCTCTTTTGCAGGCAGAGAAGACTTTGGAACACTTCCAGGGTAGATGCCCGTCTGACTCAAGAGTTTTTAGGACATCCACAACAACGATGTCAGAAAGTAAAATCTCCTTTGAGCTGCAGTGAATTCCTGGGGACTTCGTGGACACATTCCTGTAATCTCCCCATTAAAGAATTAACATCAGCTTAGTTTTTTGGGAATCAGTCACATTGGTTAAAAAGGTAAAGGTTCCCCTCGCACATATTCCGACTCTAGGGGGTGGTGCTCATCTCAGTTTCAAAGCCGAAGAGCCAGTGCTGTCCAAAGACGTCTCTGTGGTCATGTGGTTGGCATAACTAAACACCAAAGGCACACGGAACGCTGTTCCCTTCCCACCAAAGGTGGTCCCTATTTTTCTACTTGCATTTTTTACGTGCTTTCGAACTGCTAGATTGGCAGAAGCTGGGACAAGTAACAGGAGCTCACTCCGTTATGCAGTGCTAGGGATTCGAACTGCTGAACTGCCGACCTTTCGATCGACAAGCTCAGCGTCTTAGCCCCTGAGCCATCGTGTCCCGTTGGCTAACACAACCTTAAAACATGGAAAGAAAGCAGTAGTACAGAAGAGGATATTTGTAGCTCAGGATTGAACTGTGGGATCCTTGGTGCTCTCTGAGCTTGGTGGTTTTCTTGTAGACATTTCATTACTAAACTAGGTAACAATATCAGTGCACTGATGATGCATATGTGTATTGATGATGTTACTAGTTTGGTAATGAAACGTCTACAAAACATCTACCAAGCTCAGAGAGCATCAAGGACTCCAATAGGAAACACAGTGTTAACAATAATAATAGTTAAAATATTGGAAGAACAGCTTGATAGCGAACAGCAAGTCAGTTTATGTATGTACTAGAATTTTAGTAAGGAACACCTGATCCTGAAAGGGACACCTGCATGTAACTCCCTGGAGTCCCAAACGGGTGAAATGCTCCCAGTTCGGACCCGATCGCCTGATCCGGTAGCGATGGAGGCGGGTGGTTTGGAGAACCGGTAGCAAAAATCCTTGTCCCCCCATGCCCAGCTGAGCTGCACAATCATCAGAGGCTTTTTCTTTTAATTTTTAAAAGCATTTTTTCGGCCAAAGAGGTTGTAGAAAAAATGCTTTTAAAAAGTAAAAAAAAAAGCCTCTGATGATCATGCGGCTCAGCTGGGATCGTCAAAGGGATCATCAGAGCCTTTTGAAAGCATTTTTTTACAACCTTTTCGCCGAAGAGGTTGTAGAAAAAATGGTTTTAAAAGAAAAAGAAAGCTGGCCACGCCCACCCAGTCACATTACCCCCCAAGCCACGCCCATAGAACCGGTAGTAAGAAATTTTAGATTTCACCACTGGTCCCAAAGTATTGAAGTTGCAGTTTCTGGGGAATAGCATTTTGGGGAAGAGAACTCTTTTTACCCTCAACACATTTGGAGAGGATTGAGTTAAGAAAGGGGGGGGGGAATAGTGAAAGGGTTGCTTTGCCATGACTAAATTGAGATTAGCTTTGCCTGCTCTCTTAAAATATGCCAGTCTAGGCATTATTTGCTTGGTAAATTTAATACCCATGGGGAGTATGGGAAAACAGCCCCATCAAAAATAGCTATTTCCCCATCACCCCACCCACATTTGTGCAGGACCAGTGAGTCACTCTCATGAAGCTACTGGTCAAATCGGCCATAAAAGTCCAATGAGTCATCACACACACACAAACCAGTTGGAGCTCATGTGGTTTTCATATGTGCTGTTTGAACTTTTTATAGTTTTAGATCACATGGCTTTATTATTCTGTTGCTCAGAATAACAGTTTGGTCTGTTTTTGCTTTTATCTTTAAAAAAAAAACCCCTTAAAAACAGAAGCAGTTCCATTTCCATGAGAGGAGGTTAATCATAGCAGATGCCAAAAGCAGGTAAGCCTTCCCATTAGCATTCATTCTCTAAACTTGTGTCACATTATCTCAACAATTTGAGCAGTCTCACCTCCTGTTCAGAAAAGAAAAATTGCTAAGAACTGGATTAAGGGAGAGCGGTTTTGAACCTTCTTCACCAAATAAATGGTCTGGTTGGCCAGAAGTTATGCTACCTGTGGTCCAATACAGTCAGGGGTGGGCTTCAAAAATTTTAGCAAGGGGCTCTCTGCCCGGTTGCTGGGTGGGCATGGCCATGGTGGGCGTGGCCTAGTTGGCCTCCTGCACCATGGCGGGGGGGGGGCATTTTTGCCCTCCCCAGGCTCCGGAGGCTTTTCTCAAACCTCTGGGAGGGCGAAAACAGTCTCCTCAGGCTTCAGAGGCCCTCTGGAGGCCCCTACTTCCAAACTTCCAGGTAGGCCTTCCCAAACTTCCAGTAGGCCCGGTTTTTGCCCTCTCCAAGCCTCCGCGCACACCCTGCATTTACCTGCATCCAAAACAGGCCGTGTGGGGACTCTTGGGACAGGCGGGGAGGGGCCAGCCAGGAGTGGGATTTGGGGGTTCTCCAAACTGCACAGAATCTTAGCTAGAGGTTCTTCCAAACCCCTGCGAACTAGGGGTGGGTTCCACTTACCTTTACTACCGGTTTGCAATGCATGCGCAGAAGCATTTAGATGACGTCGGGGTCGGTGGGCGGAGCCTCCCGCCAGTTTTACTACCGGTTCTATAGAACCGGTGTGAACCGGGGGCAACCCACCACTGCTGCAATCCGCCAGCAGCCCACCCCTGAATACAGTAGTATATACTTAGTGGGCAATAGGCTAGAGATATCTCTAGGAAAGTTTTTCCCACATCTGCATCACAGCCTCTCAGTTTAAAGCACCTTTCTTTGTTTCTGTTCTTAGTTAAACTTAAGAGGCATACTTTGTTCTTCTGTTGAAAGAAAAAGAAAGCAGGGATAACAAGTAAAATATATCTGAAATGCAAAAATAGTCTTTTTGGCAGAGGTGAACATGTTTTTTTCATCTTGATGGTATAATACTGAGTTGTGGGTGAGGACCACGTACATTTGTATGCAAATTTACCCACAATACCCCTCACCAATACCCTCCATGTTCACAACCCCCCCCGCAACTGTTTACATTTTAATAGGGTAATCCTCATTAATGTAAATGATTTTAAATTGGGTGTTTTAAATTTTTGGGTTTTAATTTGGGCCAAAATTATTTAATAATTTTAATTATTTTAAATTGATGTCTGTATTTCTGTGTTTTTTAATAAGCTGTAAACCGCCCTGAGTTCTTCGGGAGAAGGGTGGTATAGAAATAAAATTATTATTATTATTATTATTATTATTATTATTATTATTATTATTAT
>WNWU01000001.1:80552423-80648663 GCA_012654045.1 Ptyas mucosa
ATTATTATTATTATTATTATTATTATTATTATTATTATTATTATTATTATCATCATCATCATCATCATCATCATCATCATCATCATGATCTCCCCGCTTCCCACAAGCCACATAAAAGTGAGGAACATACACAACAAATCTAAGTGGCCAGAAATTTATCCCTCCTGAAAAAAGGGGGAGGGATAGACAGAACTGTGTTAGTTTCATACCTAAATCAAGTCTGGGCTTTAAAGAACCAGGATAGGAAATGTATGCTTTTGAACTTTAATATTTGAGAAGACTCCTGAGAATATCATGGACAGCCATGAAAACAAAGAAATGGATCACTGAATAAATCAACCAGAGTTCCCATTCAAGGCAGAAATGACGAAACACAGATCACTATATTTTGGGCAAATCATGAGAAGACCTACCTCTCTTGAGAAGTCTATAAGGCTGTGAAAATTGGTAGGAAAGAGAAGGGTGACCAAGCAGCAAGATGAAGCTTGGAGCATCCGTAGATCCACCTCAGTCTGGAAAATTTCTTTAACACTGGTGGTGAGGGCACTGCTGGAAAGAGAACCATTAATGTGTGTTTATGTTGCGTGGCATGCTTTCAAAATCCAGACATTTTCAAACTGCCACTTTATGAAACTTTAGTACAGTCTCTTGCTTCAAAGGAGGCTGATTGATAGCATCACCCATAAGCTATCCTAACTGTCACAACGTGTACTTGTACAGCTTCCTCAAATCTCAAGTTCCTGCAAGACTTACTTATTACAGATTGGCATCCCAGCTGGAGCTTCTGAAAAGTCCCTGCTGGAGTGCAAATGCTCAAACTCTGCTTCAGGGATAGGGAGCGGAAGGGAAAGGGAAGAAGGACCAAGCGGTGAATTTTCTCTGAATCTTCCCACAGTTGGTCTTCCTACTCTTTTCAACAGATGGAAGCAGATCATTTTCTCTTGGGGTCCCTAGATGGCAGTAAAGAGTTATCGCCGGCCCTTCTAAGAATCTAAGGTAAAGCTCAGCACAAAGGGAGAAAAATAGACTATTGTGTTTTATATAGCAATAGCACTTAGATTTATATACCGCTTCACAATGCTTTTCAGCCCTCTCTAAGCGGTTTACGGAGTCAGCATATTGCCCCCAACAATCATCTAGATCAGAGATCTCCAACCATGCAACTTTAAGCCTGGCAGACTTCAACTCCCAGAATTCTCCAGCCAGCAGAAGCATTGGCATTGATATTCTCCTCCTTAAGCAAGTAGAAGCCACCTGTATATTAGAAGTCATAACTGCACTACAAATTATGGCATCTGGTTGCAAATGCCATAATTTAAATTATGTATTCTATATCTCTCACTGTTCATTTTCAGTAGTTGATGCTAGATTCTATTTTTAAGAAAAGAGGAAAAAGGTTCTCCCATTCCAATTACTTGACATTTTGGGTGCTTCTTTATGGCTTTACCTGACTACTTATACCTTGAGAGCTATAGAAGGCTCCATTCTGGAGTCACTAACCCCATACCCAGCAAGCAGAAACATTTCGTGCACTATTTTTAAATAAAAGCTTTTCTCAAATCATGCATGGTTAGGAATCCTGGCGCATCAGTAGATCCACCCCATTGCAACTCCAATGTTCATTGATTAGGTTACCATACACCTTATGCTACATTATTTTCCTGATGGAAAGGCAGTGGTTAAATTGAACCAGTACAAAATTGAATTGCAGATGAATGGCTTCACACAGGTATTGGGCTACAATGGTTGCAGCAAAATGGAAGGGCACAGACTTCATAAACTGAGGATCCCAGCTTACATGACACATTTACCCATGTTTAACAATTATAATTTATTTAATTATAATTCTGGATTCACATGACATACTGAACCACAAATTAACTCCATGAGCTGGGTAATACATACTAAGCTAAATGAATTTGGCTAATTAATGTTCATTGTAATGGACAAAATCAGCTACTTTTATTAGCAAGAATTTTCCACCTGATAATCAGTGTAGAATAGACATCCAATTCTGTCATTGTTTATCTGAACCATGGTTTATGATGAGAATAATGAAATTTCCTTGGTTTGCATCAGGGGTGGGTTCTACTAACCTTTACTACCGGTTTGTAACGGGATTGCGCGCACATGCTTGCTTCGCTTGCGCACCTTGCTTCTGAACATGAGCAGATCGCCGATGATGACATCCGGGGCGGTGGGTGGGGCCTCCCGCCACTTTTACTACTGGTTCTTGCAAACTGGTCCGAACCAGGGGCAACCCACCACTGTTTTGCATGTATACTGAGTAAAAAAAGTAGTCAAACACATTTTGGCCTGGTGTGTTATGTGAATCTGTATGTTCTTAACATCTGGCTCTGTATTTGATCCTATCACAGTTGTTGTCTCTTCAGCCTCTGCCTGCAGTTTCTTACATAGTGATCACAGTGAGGCACACAATCCTGCTTTGATTAGCCGCATCACTTAATTACTCAACTAGCCATTTCATTGGAAACTGCTGAGTTGATAGCCTACACAAAGATCAAGGCAATGCACCCGCACAACACAGAAAAGAAGGTGGTCGAAACAGCTGAAGTCAATGCTGGGAATTAGATACAAGAAGGAAAACAGGTCAGCCAAAGGCCATGGGAAGGAGGACAGCGTTTTTAAGAAATAATAATCTTGGTTCCAGTGGACAGTAAAGAATGCATGAAAAGGATTACCTCATCTCCTACTCCAAACACACATATATTTGCTTTTAGAAAATTAAGATTTGTTTATTCTACCAAACATTCAAGGTGTGCTCCACAGCTCCTCCTATCCCTTACTCTTAACCTGAGCCAGTCCAACGATAGGTTAACAAGGGACACAATATTGAGAAAGCGGTTGGACATCCTTAACTTTGGTGCTAATTTTGGGGATTAGAAGAACAGAAGGAAAGTTTTTGTTTAACCAGGTCAAATGCCTATTTGGTTGCACATCCTGTTTCCCACAGTGGTCAACTAGATGCTTCTGGATGTTAACAAGCAGGATGTGAATACAACTCTACATCCTCCGGCTTATGTCCTCCTGTGACTGGAATTCAGATAAATACTGGCTATATTCGTGATCCGCTTAATCATGATTTATTACTAACTAGATTTCAGCTTTTAAAGAAAGCAGATGTCATGCTGCACAGAAAGCAAGAAAGCATAATTGGTGCCCTTAATATTAAAGCAGTTCTTCATAGGACTGGCTAACTTGATTTAGTTTTCCTTTCATATACAGCATGGGTGTCAAACTCACTATTTCACATTGTCTTCACATCACGTATCGCAACTCCCCCTTCGCTAAGTGGGTGGGCATGGCTGGCGCGTGATGTACAGGAATTCCCATGAAAACAATTGTTGGAGGTCAGTACCATTTTCATGCAATAGCCTCAAGAGAAAAATGGATGGATATGCTTTCATGAAACTTTACCTCAAACATGGTGTTTTCACATAGAGAATTCTAGAACGTCTGAACACAACCTTTGTTTTTCATGTTGATCCCCCTCTTACTGGTTATCTTGTCACATCATTTTAGAACAGTGCTTCTCAAGCTGAGCAACATTAAACATTAACAGTCTTCCCCACTGCCAAACCCAATTCTGGGAGTTGAAGAGCACACAATTTGAAGTTGTCGAGGCAGAAAAACAGAGTTTTAGAATTCTTTTAATCATACCTAAGCACTGAAGGTGAACTTCACTTTTGTGGTGTTTTGTCATTCACGATCATCTGAGCAAACATTATATGCTAAGAGTCAAAAAAAGCACTGACAGCAGCTTCCAGCAGTCCCATTACTCACACAATTCTGTATGAAGGAGATATACCTTACTCTTTTCAACTTCCTCCCCATAAATAAATTCTGGCGTTTAATGGTTTTAAAACAATCAATTAGGCTGAAATCGATAATTATGCTTCTCCTTCCAGAACTTTTGCAAGAATATAATGAAGGATGATACAACAATCCCCTAGCCCCAAGATAAAATTTCATATAATTTTTCAGCTATTGTTATACTATACTTAATAAGAGTCAGATCTTGTTTGTTTGGTAATCTACATACCATGTCAGAGAAAAAAACATCATTAAGTAATTATCCTTCCAGCAGAATTGATCTCTATAACATAGCTCTTTGATTTCATTACTCTTGCAAATCAAGGCTGCAGAGACAATGTTTAGCCCTAAACATTTATAGTCTGGTTTGCAGAACAGGTCAACTTATCTCCCAAATATAATTACCATTGACTTTGGAACATTTATGACTGACTAAATCTAGGAAATCTTATTATGGCCAAAAGGTTATGATTTTAATAAGAGGAAATGCAGCAGCAGCTATTTTTTTGTGAAATGAATGCATGAAAGTGTGTCTCTTTGTATATTTACTAGTTATTTATTCCTGGATGTTGTCTGGAATGCAAAACCTGATTGATCTGCTGGAAAGAAGTTGTGGTTTCCAGAATGTGTTTTTCCTTCTTCAGGATTATATCCAAGGAAAAGAAGGGTCTTGAATCCGTTTGAATTTGGTTTGGGATGAATGGGAAGGAGAACAAGTTTGCATTTTGTCAAGGTCGATGTGACATTCCTTTTTGAAAGTGATGATGGAATATATTTAATTTTAAATATATTAAAGAATGGACTTCCTCACAAACGGTAAGCATTTCTTTCCTGAATCCAGACTGAATGCTGGATTATGAATGCTGAGTATTCGTAATGAACAAATGGTAATCCTGATTATCATTACCTGGTCAAATTGTTCCCCAGTGTCTCTCTGCTCCCAGTTTACCTGTCTGAATATGAAATATGAAAATTTCATATACTTATGAAATTCCAGAGGCTTCTAGATCTTTCTATAGAGAACATGCGGCCCTCCAACCCTAGCCTCAAATTCCTACCTTTCCCTGCTTTAGGGCATGAATGCTATGCCAAGCACAAGTTAATATCTTTTTAATGCCACATTCAATTCTACATTCCACATGCTGCATTACATCAGCTGAATTCATATGAACAATGTGTTGGTGAATTTTCACTGGCTAGAACAAAAAACTGAAACAAAGACTAAATGTTAAATAAAAGATCCAACCTTTATTTAAAATAAAATGCATTTGTACATATGTCTTAGATTACTGCAGACAACACTGATTTTATCCCTTGGTGTTGGGGGATCCCTGGGGGCTAACATTAATCTTAAAGTGAGACACCCCCCCCTCCCCAGACTCAGGCAACAAAGTAAATTGTTGTTAAGGGCTTTGTGGCACAGCTGTAACAAAATCAGAAACTTAACTTACATTAAAAATATACTGTAAGGCTAATATATTTGATACTATTGCGATTCCTCCTACTTTGGCTTGTGAGGCTAGCTTTAAAAGAAAAACCTGTACACATTTATAAAATTTGTGGTTTTCTTTTTACATTAGTTACATAAAACAAAACAAAAATTCTTATACTTCATAGACCTTTACTTCATATTGTTATGAAAAGATTTTGCATATCATTTTAGATAAAGAGTGGCTATGCTGGTGAATACTAAAGGTGTTTGTAATACAATATAGTGTTAAAAAATACAGAGGACAGGAAAGAGCACAGAAATGATTATCAAAGGGGAAAACAGATACATTTAGAACCAAATTTGCCAGTATTTGTCAAGGCCACTCAGGCTAGTTTTTACAAAAAAAACCCTTCAGGCTCCTGTAACAGACCTGATTATGTCTTAAGATCTCAAGTTGGTGCTTCCAGGTGTCCTAGACATCAACTCCCAATACTGAAATCAGAACGCTTGGAATTCTGGGAATTGTCTTACAGAACATCTGAGGAACAGCAATATGAGAAAGGCTAATGTAGTGTGAAAAAACATACGGCATAAAGGACACAGTCCACCAAGCACCATGATGCATAGGCGAGCCCAGGCACAAACCCCACTAAAATATATGGGGAAGAAGGGGAGGGGGAGGGAAGGAGAGAGAGAGAGGGAGAGGGAGAGAGGAAAGAGAGAAAGAGGAAGGAAGGAAGGAAGGAAGGAAGGAAGGAAGGAAGGAAGGAAGGAAAAAAGAAAGGAAGAAAGAAAGAAAGAACGAAAGAAGGAAGGAAAGAAGGAAAAAAGGAAAGAAAGAACCTTCCTGGATTGCACTCCAAAAATTCTACCTTAAACATAGGAAGGAAGAACACATAATTACAATATATATAAAATCTCATAAAACATGCATTAAACATGATAAATACACTTCATATAGATTAGGCCCTGGGTATCTAAATAGTTAAATGGCTTTAGAGTTTTAATTTTGTTTTAAAAATGATTTGGTTAGCTTACATTTGTCAGAAATTAACCTGATCAGCCCCTCATTTTGCTGAGAGAGGGGAAAGAGGCACAAACTTAGGTATGGCATGAGCTGTGTTTTGGTTTTGCATAGCAGATTAACGGAAGCGCTGTTTAGCGCAGGTAAAAATGTATCTGCTAATGCAAGTTTCCATATAAAAAAAAAGATGCACTTCAAGCTTAATTTGATTAAGCAGCATATTTCCAAGAACAGCTTTTGAGTTAAATATTAATATCACCATTTAGTTTATGTCAGTAGAACAGGCAGTCTCATCCAACTCAGACCCAGCCGCTGGTAAGCTTGTAGAACATCTCTTCATCTAAGCTTTCGTTCTGATCTTTTGCACGTGTCGACAGGAAAATGTAACCACCAATAAACTCATGCACCACTTTGCAATCCACTTCGGTGCAGATGAAAGAAACTCGGACGTCATCTGCAAATTCTACAGTCACCTAGAAGTGCAAGAAATCCAGCAAATGATTTATAAAGCTTCAATACTTTCAGTAAGCTCACACGGAGAGAAGAATAAATATACTACAATAAATATAAACTCAGAGCAGCTTCTGTCCTTGCGCATCCTGAAGAAACAGAGGAGGGTTGGGTGTATGCAACTATTAATGTTTGCCAAGACATTTGAACTACGAAATTACAGTTAACGTTAATTCATGTCCATTGCCTATAGATCAGATCATGGCACTGAACGATGAATGAAAGTAGGCTAACAAAGCCTACCCAGTTTGAATGGCTTGGCATATTGTGAAGTGTGGGTGCTGCTGCGTAAGAAGGTTCATGTCCACAGGAGGTTGAGATGTAAAGCCAAAAAAGGGACCTTATTGTTTTCTGATGACCAGAGCAATTTAAAGCAGGGGAAACCGCAGCCAGTGTAACCTAGCAATCAAAAAGGAAATCCTTGCTTTGAAACGGATTTTTAAATCCAGCCAGTTCTTTGAGGCTCCTGACATGAGTGACGTTGAGCTTGCCACGCCCACCCTGGCCACACCCTCTTCAACCCCTGCATCCGACAAGCCTGATGCAGCCCTCAATGGAATCGAGTTTGACACCCCTATTATAGCTGAATGTAGCCTCCTGGATTCCACAGGTTACTGTAAATTATAGGATCAGATTTCTCTGAGAGGCAGTTCATCTGACTGTATCTTTTCATATGATTACCAAGCTAGAAGGATTTTGAGCAGCTTTCTATTTCATTATTCAGCTTTCTTATCAAGGGAACACCACATCCTTCAACAAGACGCAAACTGATTAAATGGTCAGATCATCAGTTAGTAAGTGCTGTTTCAACGGGTCACATGAATTCTTTTATCTACCAAGTTCTGGATTTCCAAAATGTTATCTAAGAGTGTGATATAAGAAGGTCTTTCTTTACTTAGAACAACCCTGCTTTTTGTGAGTTGAGAAAGATCGGGATGTTATGCTCTTCTTCCCATTTCTTTCTTCATAACAAAACAAAGGCCCACAGTCAGCTTCACAATTAAGAGGGGCTACATATCTAATAGATATGAGGTTGTTTTGGTTTTTTTTTAAAGAAGGAAGGAAGGAAGGAAGGAGGGAAGGAAGGAAGGAAGGAAGGAAGGAAGGAAGGAAGGAAGGAAGGAAGGAAGGAAAACAATATCCAAGAAATAAAAGTAAAGACATCACCAAAGCCTGAAGGCAGAAATACTATCTCTTACCTTAAACAACCTAAACCAAAAATTTCAGTTAATTGAAATATCCCAGATTTCAGCATGCCCAGAAAACTTTGTGGGAAAGTCCTTGCTTACCATTTTTATTTCCCAATTCACATTCCACTGTTTCATATTGCTGAACCGCCATGTCTTGATGGCATCACTGGTGCTAGCATCCATCCGTATCAGCCGGTTGTAGGCAATTCCAATAAGTTCTTCCTTCTTACCACCTTGGAACCTGCATTTTTTGCATGTTACAAGGAACATCTTCAGCAATGTTTTACTCAAGTCCCCAAATCTTAAGGCATTCAAGAATAATTGGTCTTCTGAGACATCGTTTCCTTGTGTGTGCATTCACATGGCCTTGTGTGACTGTAACAGGAATAAGCCTTAAGCAAGCTTTCAGCTTCCACACAACTAGTTCTCCTTTGCTTCTGCATTAATGATAACATGACTTATCGGTCAGCCTCATACAGAGATATTAAGGAATCCTTGCTTTATTGTATGTCAAATCAAGATTTTTGTTTTTTAAAATATTTTCTGTCAGGCCAAGTTGTAACAAGTAAGCTCCTGTGAGGTTAGACACTTGTGGAATTTTTAAATCTTTGAATTTAGAACTTACATATACCAGCTGTCTCAGAAAACCATGTCTGCATTTGAAAATTGGCTCTCTATCAAATTACTCAGATCATATAAGGAACCTTGGTGGAGCAGCAGACTAAAGCACTGTTAAGTAGCACTTAGCTGCCAGCTGTCTGCAATTACTGCGAGTTCAAATCTCACCAGGCTCAAGGTTGACTCAGCCTTCCATCCTTCTGAGGTAGGTAAAATGAGGACCCAGATTGTGGCGACAATAAACTGACTTTGTATAAAAAAGAACACCGCTTGGGGGGGCCGAAAGCCCTACTAAGCAGGTATATACAAAAGTATGAAGGCTATTGTTTAACGCATTGTAAGCTGCCCTGAGTCTCCGGAGAAGGGCGGCATATAAATTGAACCAATCAATCAATCACTCAATCAATAAATAAATGTACTATATTACTTTTTATTTTAGTCATTCTTATAATAAACCATTTATGAATTGTTTTTAGTTTTTTTTTAAAGAAGATAAAAAGTAAAATTTTTCCCTTCATTCAAATTGGAGTAGTAAAGTGCCCTTTGCTTGCTGTGCAAAATTCAATACCTATGCACCCAATTCAATACTTGGGTTAGCTGTCATGACCCAAAGAATCTCAGCCTTTAGTAACTGCCCACAGAAAAAAAAGATGATAACGCAAACGATGACACATGGAATTTTTGGCTGGACATTTATGGAGCGACAGACCTTGCAATAAAGTGTGTAATGCCAAACTCTGGTAAGGACTGCCAAGCTTGAATAAACCTCATTTTGGCTTCAATGAGGCTCATCTGAGCAACATTCTGATGGGCTTCTAAGATCCGGGCAGTGATCTGTAAGGGAGACACAGAAATACTTGAGGCAACTGATCTGAATTTCAGATACAATTTATAAAGGAATGAAGGGAGAGCAGTACCAAGAGACAGACAAAAAAAATGAGAGAGAAAAAAGAGGTGATTCAATACTATTCAGTCCCCCAACTCCATTAACTTTAACCTATGAAACACCTTTTCTATCTTCTGTCAACTGTCAGTTTAAGACTAACTGGAGAACATTTTCTTCTACGTGTGCATTTCTTAAAACTGGGGCTTATCTCAAGTTCTTTTTAAAAATGGGATGTTTAGAGGAACAGCTAATCGATAATATCATGTGAAATGGGAGGAAGAGATTTCATGGGATGGAGAACTATCTGGGATTATGCAAGTTCAACTTCTCTTCCTTCTAATGAAGAATTGGCCTTAATGTACAAAAGATACTAGAGTATAAACTACAAAGATCAGCTATTTGCAGAATTAGAACTACAAAAATGGTATGGTAGTTAAAAGATAATGTATTCCCTACACCACACATATTTTTATAACAAATATGGCAAGAATTTGGCTTCCTGAATGTTATTTAAAATATCAAGAAAACAAATTATTTTCTCCCCACTTGAATTAGAAGAAGAAGTAATTGTGTGCATGCACATGTGTGTTTCTGGATTCAAACAGGAACCTTGGGCAAATGTAGTCAGTATGCTGTTCCCTTTCCTTTTTCCTATAACTGTGTTTGCATCATACTCAGAATCACAAATAGCCAAAGATATTGTAATCTAGCATGTGGTTAATCATGCAAACCAAGAAAATTAGGCATCAGGCAACTCATGATCATAAATTCATTGAAAATGTAGCATATGCCAACGCAGTCTTTGATTCTTCCTCCTGTCCGCTCCTTTTTATCGTTTCTGTCCTAATCCATAAAAAGCCAACCATGTAAATTCCAGCTCCCAAACAAATGCAAAATGCATTTGAAGAATTTTTTTGTTCCAATAGATGGATAAATGGATTGGTGGCAGTGGTAGGTTTCAAAATTTTTTATTACCGGTTCTGTGCATGTGGCTTGGTGGGCGTGGCAGGGGAAGGATACTGTAAAATCTCCATTCCCACTCCACTCCAGGGGAAGGATACTGTAAAATCTCCATTCTGTCCCCAATCCAGGGGAAGATTATTGCCAAATCCCCATTTCCTCCTGATCAGCTGGGACTTGGGAGGCAGAGAATAGATGGGGGCGGGGCCAGTCAGAATTTTTACTACCCGTTCTCTGAACTACTCAAAATTTCCGCTACCGGTTCTCCAGAACTGGTCAGAACCTGCTGAAACCCATCTCTGGTTGGTGGGTATGCATAGGAAGAAAAAAAAACCCCATTTTTATTCTCATTCTACATTCATTCAAAAGGGTATTAATAATGCACTGAACAAGTTTTCACTCACCTACAAAAAATAACAAACTTTCTGACAAGTACAGTATGACCTGGCAAAGAACCTTCCTTTCCAGCAATAATTATTACAGGAGTTGGGTCTGGATGCTTTGTTCAAAATTGGACTTTCTGCCCTGAGGAATCTGAAGTTTGCTCATTGTCTGCCTCCTGCCTTCTTGGATCCAAGTAGGAAAAGTTTGGCTTCATCTTCTCTAATTAGAGCTCTTCCTATTCTAACTCTCTCCTGCCATCTGCATCTCCAGTTATTGTAAAGCAAGATATAGACGGGCATGCATTTACCACATGATAATCTACTATGGCTGCACATGTTTGATTCCTAACCTCAAAATGCTCATTTCTCTCTTCCTCTGTCATGATTTTTATCAGTCTACAAATGGATCATTTGTTTATTTCTCATTGATTCCATCCCCTGGGTTAAGATTTTAAAATTTAATGTAGATTAAAAATGGTAAAAGCACATAAGAAGCCATGGGAGTTATATAAGCAATGTACTGCAGAAATAAAAATGGCTGCAAATTATAGTTAGCTCCTTTTAGGTCTTCTGAACTTAAAACAGTTGCACTAGAACTGTCAGTTTTTCATTGAACTGCTCAGCTAGAATGTAAAAATAAGTGGCCCCTTTCCATCAGTCTAAAGTTCTCTCTAGTTTAGTATCCTGTTCTCAGCAGCAACCAACCAGATTAGTGTAAATGATTCACATAAGAAGGATATGATAGCCACAAACCTGTTCTCCACCAATTATTATTTAGAACTTTGCAACCTCTGAAATGAGGAGAATTTGTTTGGCAGATAGCACTTATATATAGTTAATAATCTTATGCCCATTATCACATCTTGCGCTAGGATTTCTGTAAATTAATAATGCAATATGTGAAGAAATTTATGCCAGGGTGCGGAAAGAAGTTGAGGCAAGAAGGCAACAAAACAAAAGGTGCATCACATAAAAAAAACATAGCAAACTTCTGTCCCAGAAGAAAAGATTAGTAGACATTATTCAAGGAAACCAGATAATTCCATTATGTCTTATTTACAACATTATGGCCCAATGTTACTCCAAAATACTTATTGCTCAAGATATACTTTGTCTCTTGATATGCATCTCTACAAGGTTACATTAATAAAACAGCAAAGTCTTCATGCTTGTTTATTTTAGGTTTACTGTCACTTACCAAGTCTCTTATATAGCCTGGCTGCAGAGGACAAATGCGAAGAAAAGAAAAGGAAGCAGAGAAAAAAAAAGGCAATCAGAAAAATGGCATTAAAGCAAAGGAAGGAAAATGTGCAAATTATCAACAGTGAAACCAATTTTTTTTAAAAAATCCCCAAATCTTTCATGGGGAGAAAAAGTAGCAAGAAATGAATATGAAAATGGAAAAACATGTGGGGGAGGGGGAAGCAAAAAGAAGCATAGCAAGATGCTAATTCCAGGTATGCTTCCCTAACTCAGTTCCTCCGAGCCAGTGTTTCTCAACCTTGGCCACTTGAAGATGGATGACAAGTCTAGCTAGGGAATTCTGGGAGTTGAAGTCCACCCAATCTTCAAGTGGCCAAAGTTGAGAAACGGTGCTCCAGACAATTTGGACTGCATTTCTCATAATTTCCATCCAGCATGACTATGATGGTTCTTGATGGTAAGAAATTGAGATGCCACGAAGTTGGGGAAGCTGCCCTAGAATATCTGAAAGCAATTTGGGTCTCTCTCCATGGAAAAGTGACATTTTTAGTGTTTATCCTGGTTAATTTCATAGTTCAAATGGAAATACAAAAATAAGGTAATATGGACTGCCCTCAAATCAGAAGAAAATAAATTTCAGTTGAATTATCAGTTATTTCCTGCTTAATATAACACACATTCCTAGATGAACCAACATTCAGACAAAAAAAATTTCCATAATCAAAGTACAACCTCTAAGCATTTCCAGAAAGTAGCCATGTGGGTCGGTTGCAGGAAGAGACACTGAAAATTTTGTAGCATTGGGCTACAGAGACCTGTTAATTATATGAAGCATCAAGTACAATATAATGACAGTACTATACCAAAAAAAGAGGGAGGGGGAATAACAAAAGTTATGAAGAGACATACTTTATTATGGACAATAACCCCAAAATTGATTGAAAGTGGGAAATCAGAATAAAACTGAATGCAAACAATTATGTTCGAGCTTATATTTATATAAGAATCATTTGTTACAAGTAATTCTTGACTTATAAGCATTCGTTTAGTGACCATTTGAAGTTACAACGGCATGGAAAAAGTTACTTATGACTGTTTTTTACACTTATAACTGTTGTAGCATAAAATTCAAAATGTGGGTGCCTATCAACAGGCATGTACTGTATTTATGATAGTTGCACTGTCCCAGAGTCATGTGACATCATTTTCCAGCTGGCTTCTGACAAGCAAAGTCAACGGGGGAAACCAGAGTTTCTTAATGATCACGTAATTCACTTTAAAAAACTGCAGTGATTCACTTAACAGCTGTGGCAAGAAAGGTCACACAATGGGGCAAAACTCACTTAACAAATGTCTCGGTTAGCAACAGAAATTTTAGGTTCCATTGTGTGTCACGGGCTGAGGATTGCCTGTATTCAGATTACAGTAGAAACAATAGAGAAGTTTCTTGGCTCAGAATAGGCCAAAGCACATTAAAAATGGCTTATCTTTTATTGGACCATATATTTTTACAACAGTGGACTGCTACTCTGGAAGCAGCAACATCGTCTCTTGCTTCTGAATGTTTCCTGCATTCTACAAATTCCACAAAAGCAGATTTCCTTCATACCATCACACTGCCCCCATGCCACATGCATGTGCGGGAATAACAGTGCCTTGGCACAACCCCCTAGGTTTTCTTATAGGAGGTAAATAAACACTTCGTATTAAATATCCCCACACATGCACACACACACACAAAATACATGTATAACTGCCGCAGTAATAAACACATATCTTAGTGTGTGAATCAGATTGGTCCTTGCAGGGGACACACTATAAAAACCAGTAAAACCATTTTGTAAGAAATGAAATTGATTGTATTCAAGACAATATGTTGGCAATATTGTATTCAAGACAATAACATGATTATTTTCAGGAGATTATTACGAACTGAGCTAAATTAAACCCAGTCCACTTATTCCACTATGGTTTTTTTTAACGCCTAAATCTAATGGTGTAACATTTAATTATGTTTTTACTTTTGGTCAGATGGTTCCATTTCTTCTGAAAAATTCAAGGTCTGTATCACATACTGATATGAGAATTTCATGTCATAAATAAAACATATAACTGTTAAAATAATGTCAGTCAGCAAGTTAGCGAATTAGGTCATAAAGAAGTCTGAGGGAAAAAGAATCCCAAGGAGAACTCTTCACTTTATTCTTCAAATAATTGATCCAAGAACCAAGTTCACATTTGACATAACCTTTTCAGACCTTAGAAGTCCTGCCCATTCTCCAAATCTCTTACAAGATTGTTAAATCTTATAGCTGAAGATACTTGTATAATCTCAGGATGAGACTGTGGAGCCTCACATGATTTTGGCATTTAATGGTGGTTAATGTCCCTTTCTGAGGCAAATGGGCGGTTCAAAAATGTGAAAAATAAAGTTAACGGACCAGACATGCTATTGAACTGTGATAAAAGCAAAGCTGCTCACAATGAGTTATTCCACAAGTAGGAAAGAAGCTGGAGAAGAAAGTTTCCTTAAGACTTCATCAACAAATTTGTATTTGGAAGAGCAGAGGAAAAAAATGTAGTGTAGTATATTGCCTTTTATCACTGATTTTTCATTGGTAGTATATCAACTGCCTTTCATTGATTTCACACACACACCCCAAACCACTGATCTTTACCAATTCAGTAAAATATAATTCTCATACCTGGAACAGATAGAAAGATTTCAAACAGAGCAAGAAAATCACCTGGCACATGACAATTTTGTGCTTTATGTTAAAGAACCCTGAAGGACTGTCTTGTACTGTATATGGAATTGTTTTGTGAACCAGCTTGAACCAAAAAAGAAGAGATGTTGTGAGGATCAGAGCAGAATTGTTCAGAATTTTTTTGAGACCAGTTGAAAAAATAATGGGTTTAAAGTACAAGCAGGTAGATTTTGGTTGAACATCAGGAAGTATTTCCTAACAGTAAGAAGCATTCGACAAAGGACAGACTGTATAAGGAGGTGATGGCTTCTCCTTTGTTTGGGGGGGGGGGGGGGGGGACTTTAAATAGAGGCTGGATGGCAGACTGTCAGGGATGCTGTGGATTCCTCTGCTCGGAAGGGATTGGAACAGATTATCTCCAAGATATCTTGTAGCCCGGTGTTTCTCAGACTCAGCAGCTTTTCAGAAGTATGCACTTAAAGAATGCCATCTGGGGAATCCTGGGAATTGAGGTTCATATATCTTAAAGTTGCTGAGGCTTAGAAACACTGTTCTAACCCATTCTGTGTTTCTGTTAAGATTGAAAATTCAGCCAAATCAATTAGCTTGATTTTAATTTACGTCTATGAGTTACTAGGAAATGTATTAAACAGCAAAGCATTTTTTTTCAAATTTACGGTGTTAATTAACACTTTCTAGGCCTCCAGACAAACTTCCAAACCCATCCTACCCATCCTGCCCATCCCAACGTTGCTCATCAGTTAAAAGATTCAGTGGCTGTATTCGAGGGAGCAGACCTTCTCTGGTTCCTATGGTTCTGGTTCTCAGAAAAATACTTACATTCTCAGGGAAAAAAAACCTGAAGCAGTGGCAGATTGGGACAATCTCTTAAGTGATAGAGCAAGCCCAGCAAGTCATTTTAGTTTGGGGATCGATGGATTTGGATTGCAAAACTCCAGAAGGGCAAGAAAGAGTTGGAATTGCTGGCATCTTCTTGCTACCATGTAATGATCGCCCTAAACTGGCTGCTGTGCTCCCTGAAGCCAGTTTTCGCCTGATGCTTCATCCTGTTTCATCATGCTAACTAAATTCTTCTGTGGATGAAATAAGCAATGGGTTCGTGACCAGAAGGTACTTAAAAGCCCACAAAATATCAGACTGAAGGCGCAACCAGAGTCCCAAGGTGCCCTCCATCTCTGACTTGATCCTATTCACACCACAGTAGAAAGATCAATGTAAATAGTGCCCGAATTCACAGTAACCCATAAAGGATTCTTACCCCAATAGGGTTATAAAAACTCTAAAACAGCAAGGAAATAATCAATAATCATTGTATAATGGTTGTAATGTGAGTTTATAGCTCAAAACTCTGAAGACAAGCAGGATGTCATTTTGATAGCATTCATTTCATTTTTTAATATAGTTACTAGCCGTTTATTAAGGCTTTTCTTAAGGCCGTTTATTAAGGCTACTCTTTTCAAAGGACTTACCATATGAAAACAATGCAAAGTAGTTTCAGAAATTAAAAATGTACCTTTTAAAAAAATCAACCATAACCAAACTTTTAAGGATACAAAAGCAAATTGTGTTTCTACCAAAAGGAAGAGCTAACAAATTAGGTTTTTTTTAAAAAATCCTCTTAGAAGTGTCCTGAAATGGAGAAACCCCTTAGATATGGTTCAGTTCTGGAACCCTCAACAATTAAGTCAATAAGCACCTCTTCGGAATGTGATCTTAAAGCACTAATGATTCACAAATCCTTAACATTATTTGTCGCAAAATTCAAAGACCAAAACCAATACTGTACTATCCAAGAGCCTTGGATAGTACAGTGGTCTAAAGCCCTGTTATTAACATCAGCTGCCTGCAATTATTGCAGGTTCGAATCTCACCAAGGCTCAAGGTTGACTCAGCCTTCCATCCTTTCTAAGGTAGGTAAATTGAGGACCCAGTTTGTGGGGGCAATAAGCTGACTTTGTATAAATATACAAAAGTATGAAGGCTATTGCTTAGCGCATTGTAAGCCGCCCTGAGTCTCCGGAGAAGGGCGGCATATAAATCAAATAAAAAAAAACAACTTTAAATTGAACTCCAAAATGTACTGCTAGTGTAGCTAATACATATTAGCATAATTAATGTTCCAGCAAAAAATGTAAGATATCACATTCCATAACAAACGAAGATTTCAAGCCATGTCCAAAGGTATCCAACCAGATTGTGTTATAATAGTCAGAAGGTAACTAGGATGTGCATGACTTGTGGATGGATCACATAGTCCCTAGCTGAAATATAAACCAAACCTGGCAAAAGGCACCCTTAACTACTGATGCCGCCTTGCATTTCCACAGACAATAGTGAGACTAGAAAGATTCACAGGTGAAGAATCTGAACCTTCAAAGAGAATGCAAAT
Organism: Ptyas mucosa; assembly: GCA_012654045.1. Taxonomy (NCBI): domain Eukaryota; kingdom Metazoa; phylum Chordata; class Lepidosauria; order Squamata; family Colubridae; genus Ptyas; species Ptyas mucosa. The sequence goes on from WNWU01000001.1 coordinate 80,569,582, forward strand.
TCTTTTCAATACCTAGGCCTTTATCTGCTTTGGACTTGTTCTCCTCCATTCATCCACAAGGCCTCTGTATACCTGCACATTCACTTTTCATAGAAAACGTTCAGTAAAATGTAACTCCCAATATGTACCTGCTTGTTCTTATACTTCTTCAGGTATCTTGGAGAAACCAAGCATTCTGGATTAATGTCTGTTGTGATCTGCTCAGTAATTATCTGTGGATCTGGGTTCAGATGCTGCATTTTCAGAAAAGACAAGATGTTCTGGACTTCCAAATTATATGAACTGTCTGCCATGGTTTTACCCTTGGAGGCTAGCCGGCATGCTGCCATCCAATGTGCATATTGTTTTTCCTGCAGTGTAAAAGAAAAAGAAGCACCTGTTGGGGTGGATTCTTTGGCAAATTTTATTGTGTTTCCAAGGATATTGGAAAACTCCAGTCCCAAACATGTTAGAAAATGCACAGCCCAATCTTAGACACAGAATACATGCGTCATGTAAGTGACTGTAAGATAAAGCAATCACTTGTTTATATAGGTATTTTCAGATAATGTTTCAAAATTGTTGCACTTAAATATTGATTCTAGTTAATGTAAACACCAAATTTATGCATCTTTTCAACCTTGATTTTGATTAGTACGGCAGATTTGGTGTTCCTGTGCGCTTAGAATCATGTGATAAAATTCATGGTTTATAGACATCCTTACATGGGCACAAATTACAGTTCAATATGAACATTTTGTATTTTTTGCACAATATTCTTTCAAAAAGTGAAAAGTGCTAGAGAGCTACAAAATCCAAACAATATGTTGCGCCATGTGATCATAAAAACATTCACTCTCCACCAGTCCTTTCGTTCTGTAATCTTTCATGGCACACAATGCTGGTTGTCACCTTTAAATACTATATGCTTTGAGTCCAGGATATGTATTCTCCAACATGACCTTCTGGAGGAGGCTGATCTAAAGTCGGCTTTATTTGTATATGTATGTCACGGTTATTGGGGTCAAAGAATGACATGCAAATATTCACTTAACTAATGGTATCTTAATTGCCTTTTGGAATGATAGCAGGGGGTATCCTTTCTTTGGAGGCAAGCTGCTTAAAAGCAGATGACCATGACCGAAAAGGCTAGCCTTCTTCTTTCCTTCTGGGAGATCAGGACTTGTCTGAGCTTGCATGTATTAGGCAGGTAGATGCTACCGGGAACTTATGGCTTTGAAGATAACAAGGGCCTGAACCATAAAAGACTTTGTAGGTGATTATCAATACCTTGAATTTTGCCAGGAAGCAAAGTGGCAACCAGTGTAGCCTTCTGCAATGTAGTGGTCACTCTGCTATACCAGTTAATCCTGATAAGCAGGGCAAAATAAAAAGGACTACAGTCAGTGTCTAGGAAAGGTCATAATTGGCAGATCAGACAACACTGGCCAGAGCTTTCACCTGCTGATAAAACAGGTGGCAAATCCAGGATATCCAGACTGCATACTTGCTCCTTCAGGAAAGTGCCATCTCACCTCAAGCTGAAATCTGAACTGCCTGGAACAGACTGCAGAAACCGTAGGTCCATCTATCTGGGCTTCAGTTGGAGCCTGTTCCATCCAATCTCTCATAGCCTCCAGCCCTCAAGATGTCCACTGCATCTCTTTGCAGGGATATAGTAAACAATTGGATACCATCATTTTACTGAGGATACTTTGCCTCAAATTGCTTCATATCAGGATTGAGAAGAATTAAGTTGAGTTTGCTATAAAGAAAAGCAACCTATTTTATTACTGGCCCTGCTTATATTCTTAAAAATATTCTATACAAGGCTAGTTTCAGATATCTGTGAATTTCAGGAAAGAATTGATGCACACTTCAGTTCTTGCTGCACAATCAGCTACAGCCAACTGACTTTGGTTGACGTTTCATGTAAACTTACATTATCACAACGGAGCCAAATTTCATTCATGCCTTCAGCAACAGGAATCAGAAGCTTTATGTTAAATTTCTGACCAGATATGTTGACGTCAGGAGTTACCTCACACCCTATAATAAAAGAAGAAGTAAATATTATGTATTTCATAAATATGAGGATGGGACAAAAGGCACATATGGGTAGATTTGAGGCTATTTCTTCTTTTAGACTTGAATATCTTCCAACCATTTCATTTTAACTAAGAAAAAAACATACCTACCTATTAACCTAGTGCTATTTGTTTTAATAAAAAACAGCATCATCAAATTTCAATTGCCTGAATATACATTTTTGTGTGTATTTGTTCAATCAAATTTACAGTATGTAGCTGCCCATTTGACAAGTGATTTTTAATGTTTAGTGAATAAATTGCCCCAAATTGATAATTTGAAAAGGTTTCATAATCCAAATCTATAGTTACCCATCAAAGTATCAAAATTTTTCCTTGATCAGCAGAGACATCCACCAAAATCTAAGCGCTGAAAAGATATTTGTTCTTTTCATTTCTGAAGTAACATAGATTTTCTATAATATCACCATAACATGGGAATTGCATAAAAATATCACCTTGATTGGAAACATTAGCTTTGTAACAGACTGAAGAGCTCCAAAAGAGGTTTCTGATACCAAATATACTGTAGGATTGGGTGTGTATCAGTCAGGTCTGTATTCATTTGAATGCAGTCTTAAATGTTATATAAATATTATATTGATCATGAATTCTTTATATATATATCCGAATGTGTTTCACTGAAATCAAAAGTGCTTCCAGGGGGAATTTGAATGTAATTAGAATTTGAATTAAATGGGATTTTAAACTCTTTGGGGAATAGTTTCATCTAAGCAAAGTCCCTGTATTATCTAGCTCATTGGTCCCCAACCTTTCCGGCTCCATGAACTGGCAATGGTGTGGCGGGGGGAGGGATTGGTTTCACACACAAATGGAGCTTCACACAATCACATGCTTACCCGCCACTTGCATGGCCTGGTTCCCAACTGGCTGAAGACCAGGGGTTGGGCCTTCCCGATCTAGCTGATTATTCCTGTGTTCACAGGTACCAGTTATTAAATTGTCACCTTCATTACCACTAAGCTAGAAATTCATATTTTTCCTGCTCAGGAGAAGTTGGCTTATCTGGACAGAGAGATCTGAGCTTGGCATACATGACCATGCTTGCATTTTTGAAGTAGCCAGCTTGTCTAGGCAGAGGAGGCCTCTTATTTTGGCCTCTCCCACTTTTTTGGAAAAGCATCTTTGGGACAACCATGACCTGGATGATTGAGAATCTCCATAGACATTGTACCCTGATTATTAACTAATTAATATGTTAACATAAGCATAGTAAATTATTCTTGAAACTGGGACCTGCTAAATCTAAACACCACCCATCACAGATAACTATAAATGGGAAGATAAAACTTTTTTATTATTCTTTCATTTGAGGTGTTTGTCTACTAAATTCAGGAAATTAAACCAAACATAAGCCAGCATTTTTGAGGGCTACTCCATGGTCAATAGTCAAAGAAAATTAATGGATACTGGATAATGGAGACATAATGTTCAGAACAGTGATATAGGATTTTTAATGCAACCTTTTATAAAAGACAATGATATTTTTTTAAAAAATAACTCATTTTCTTGGAAACAATTTCAGCTTTATTTCAGCTCTCCCAGCAGAATTCTTTTAAAATTCCGTCATCAACAGTTTTGTTAAAAAGCTCCGAAAAAGGTATTCCATGCTTCTTTTCTCCAGTTCATAGTTATAGTCTGAAGTCATCTGGCAGCCTTTCTGTTTCTGCCTTGAAGGCTTTAAAAGCGAATGTCAGTAGTGCCTATTGCACAATCCATTAAACTGGAATAGCTTATTGTGGAATACAAACAGAGCTGGTAGCCAGAGGAATGTCCTATACAGCATAAATTCCTTGTCCTCATCTGAATAAAGTTGTGTGGGCACGTGTGTGTGCACTCAGCACACTAATGCAGAGGGAGGAAAATATATTTTTAAAAGGATGTTCTATTGGGTGATAAAACATTCCTAATTTTTGAGCTAAAGTCATTTATTTGGTTCCCACTTTCTTTTTATTTGTACTTTATACAGTATATTATATTGAACAAATACAGACATTAAGCAATTAGGCAACGTTTTGCCAAATCAAAGAATCCTGCATCTAGTTTTGCTATTAAGCCATCAACAGACTTCTTTGGGGGGGTTATGCTCGTGGAAGGAACATGCAGCTCCACAAAATATTTCAATCCCTTCATCCCTCAGTTCCCTGGTTGTCCCACAAAAGACAAAGTGACTCTCTACTAATTCCGATGGTCCCCAGAATTTAGTGTGAAAGAAATCCTGCCTTTCAGCAAGTGAATGATTGATGCAGAGTCATTCTGGAGTAATGCCATGTAAGAAAATATTTGCATCTCATCGCAAGGTCAGAGAAATGTCAAAAAAAGCAAATTTAAAATACAGCTCAATCGTGGAGAGATGAGAAGGTCACCAAAACTGCATTTGCTCTGTTACCTCTCAAATTCATCTGATGAGCTGGGGTCCCATTAGATTCTTCTTTACTTTTGAAACAGGAGATAGATGTGTCTTTGAAGGTACACCAATACTGCTTATAACCCTTCAGTGTTAGCTTCTTTGGCCTGTAAAGTAGTACACTATTACTACCACTGAATGAAATGGGAGGTACATTTGCAACAGCCTCTCATCTCTTGCCCGCACACAAACTTGTAGTATTCTGGCTGCTGCTGAATCACAATGCTTAGTTGCCTAGTTAATACGGTCAAAGATGGGGGATGCTGCTGGGAACTAGTCTTTAGCACAATCAGAAGGGTCACAGATTCCTGACTTAGCACAAAGTGATTTATATGAGCTGGTTCCTTCAGCCCCATGTGGAGCAAATTATAGTTCAGTCTCAAGGCGAAAAGTGCATGAGTGATTATTGCTAGTGTATCTTATTACTGAAATTGGCCACAAGTGGTACACCAGCCAATAAGTGGTAAAGATTCCCAGGGTCACTGCTCCATTTAAAAGATCTCACTGCATCTGTATAGAGAAGACATTCTTCATGGGGATAACAATGATGTTATACAACTGCAGGTTGCTTAGTGTTATTGATTTGCTATGACATGGGTGCCAAACTTGCCATGTCACATTGCTGTCACGTGACATTTCGTGACGTTTTTCCCATTCGCAGAGCTGGGGTGGGCATCCGGCCTGCGGGCTATCAGTTTGATGCTCCTGCTCTATGCAACACACAGCTACAGCAAAACTGAGTCGCATATTATAGGCTGATTTTTCCCCCAGCTTGTATGAGTTAATAAACACCTGAGCTTCAAAACCTAAGAGCAGCATTTTAACAAAATAATAGTGTCCCCAATGCATTCTAGAATGCTATTGCAGATGTACAGGAAATCCTTGACAGATAAAGCAGTATGAAAATATTTTCTGGAGGACAGGAAGTTTGCAAAATGTTATTGTTTATAAGAAAAATAGACTTATTTTGTGCCTCAATGTGTGATATATGCAGGGATTTTCCTCTGAATCAGAATTTTAGGCTGCTTTCTCTTTCATAACTAACACAAGTACTTTGGTACAAAGGATTCATCTCTACAAAAACCCACTGAGATAGGTTAATTATAGAGAAGAACTTGCCAGAACTGGTGGTTATTTCATTAAGCAAGTAGAAATCAAATCATTATTCAAGCCCATCATTCAAAGTGCCTTAAAATAAGATCTATCTTAAAACTGCAGCTCTAAGAAGTGATAAATTATGTAATAGAGTTATCAAAAGGAAGTGCTTACTAATAAATGGGAGAGCAAGTATATTTTCCCTACTTAATTAAAGAAAACAGAAAGGAGAAAGAATTGCCTATATGGTACCAAATACAAGGCTGAAAAAGCCATTTTGTAATTCTTCTCAAAAGTACCAATAGTTTCTATGCTATTTCCTTTCAACTGTTCTTCCTGTCAATTCTGCAAAATTCAACACGTCTTTGTACCAGTTCCAAAATTCATCTCATATCCGTAGTATGGTGGGGTATTCATTTGTAACACAGCTAAGCCTGCCAAAATATTAACCCAAATCCAGACACAACTGTTTCTAGTTTTCACATGTCCAGATCCAAGATAATATTCTTCCTATTTTTTTCCCCATAAGAAAAGTCTTATTTAAAAGTAAAAACAAACCTGACTAAAGAGCAGCAAAGTTAGTCTAAAGCTTGTCTTTTCTGGCAGTGTAAATAGAACAGATTAACTGGACTCTTATCTATCTATCTATCTATCTATCTATCTATTATGCTATTTATATGCTCATCCCTAGTGCTGCGTAATGGGAGCTCACCCTATTACTAGTCCCAGCTTCTGCCAACCTAGCAGTTCAAAAACACGTAAAAAATGCAAGTAGAAAAATAGGGACCACCTTTGGTGGGAAGATAATAGTGTTCCGTGAGCCTTTGGCATTTAGTCATGCTGGCCACCTGACCACGGAGATGTCTTCGGACAGTGCTGACTCTTTGGCTTTGAAACGGAGATGAGCACCGCCCCCTAGAGCCGGGAATGACTAGCACATATGTGCGAGGGGAACCTTTACCTTTATGCTCATGAAATCCAAGAAAGATACTTGAATAATACTTCAAAGTATGCAATATCATCCCTATTTCTAGGACAAGGGTATCCAACCTTGGCAATTGTTAAGATTTCAACTTGTAGAATTCTCCAGTCAGCATGGAGGATTCTGGGAGTTGAAGTTCAGATGTTTTAATGCTGCCAACGTTGGATACCTCTGTTCTAGGGTAACTGGAGAAAATGCCAGCCCCAATCAGTCTTTAGGAATTGAAAAATGACATTCACTCTTTATTGATCAAAGGAGCAAGAAATGACACACAGGAATCAAGTAAATCACAAATGACTGCATTTTTATATTTTCCAGTTATTTGATTACCTAAAGTAAAATTCCGAACAATGTAAATTAAATCAATATGCAAAGGTTTCTCTAGTCATTACAGACAAGCAGCACAGTTTCTGCAGCACAGTTACTCTTCGGATTTCATGTATTTTCAGGTTTAGCCCTGCAATTTAAGAAAAATTCTAGAAAGGAGTGGGAAGATTTTAAAGTGTCTAATTTTTTTAAAAAGAAAACATGCCCCAAGTTCAGAAATCAGAGTTTTTCTACTTGGGAATTTTAGGATGTATGGATTTCAATTTTCAGAATTCTCTAGCCACACATTTTAAAGTTGTCAAGGTTGAGAAACCTTGCTCTAGACACTAAGAGATAAGCATTTATTATAACCTATTTATTTATTATGAAGCTTATTGATTTGTGCTGTTTCTTCCAGATTTCCAGACAGTACTTACTTGAACACTTTAATGTAGTCTGCCAGCTCCGGGATGGAAGTGATGTCACCCTGTAAACAAGACAGCTGCCATTATATTTTATCTGCCAGGATCTGAAATTGGTTCTTGAAAGAGAATGCTGAGCGGCAAACAATTTGGAAGAATCAATTTAGCTGATTAAATGAATATATAGTTCCTTCACAAAAAGACAATGTTCTTGTCTTTTGAGGAGGAAGAAGAGACTTGATTAAAAAGAATTATAGGAATAAATCTACATTTTTAGAAAATCAAATTATCTGGAAAAGCTAAATTAGTTGTTTTTCTAAACTAGTTTAAATATGGAAGAAAGATTCCTCAAAGATTCCTCTATGGCTGACATTCATTTTTATTATCTAGGTTTTGGTTATCATTTCTGCACAGAGAATCTATGTTCAAAATTCTGAGGCACATTTCAAGACACTGCTCACTTAAAGGATATGTGGATCAAGAATCACAGCCATCACCATTACTTCAAATGATGAAACACAGTGACATTATCATGCAGTTGTAAGCTATATATAAAATTGTTTATAACGTGGAGTCAGTCATTAAAAAAATCCATCATTCACAATTTATTCACTGAAAAATAAATCATTTTTTTTCTGATGAAAATCCCAGCTAATTATATATAAATCTGCAACTAAGGTATCCAAATTACATGTGCTCTAAAGTAGGAATGCAGTAACTTTAATCTAGCCTGGCCTATGGTCTTGGGTTTTATTTTTACTTCATTTTTCAAGATCTAGCAATATGGACTTATACTTTGGGACAATTTTAACATAACTCAGCTGTTACAAATCTGGAATCACAAGTGCAGCACTTACTGCATAACTGTAGTCCTGGATACCTGTCAAAATTATCGCCCCCTCCTCCCGGATATCAAGCTTTTATCTCATATGGATAGCAAGCATCCTGTACAGAAACAACTTCTTTGTCCTCCTTGCCTTGAAGGCCCTTTGGGCTTTATGTGAGCCCATTAACATTCTTCAGAGGAAAAGAAGAGTGAAAATGAAATCAGTTTCAATCTCTCTCTCTCTCTCTCTTTTTCCTGGACAGGTGAGCATCTTTCCAAACTGGGCTTTTCTACGAAAGGTGATGGACAAAAGCTTGTTTTCTATGAAAGTTTGTTTTCTATGAAAGATAAGGCCCACTTAGTTGATCCATGAGAACAGCTAGGATGAGCCTCGGTGGCGCAGTGGTTAGAGTGCAGTACTGCAGGCTACTTCTGCTGCCTGCAATTTGGCAGTTCAAATCTCACCAGGCCCAAGGTTGACTCAGCCTTCCATCCTTCTGAGGTGGGTAAAATGAGGACCCAAAATTGCTGGGGGCAATATGCTGACTATGTAAACCGCTTAGAGGGGGCTGTAAAGCACTGTAAAGCAGTATATAAGTCTAAGTACTATTGCTATTTATGTGAGCATCCTTAAGCCCCTGGGCACCAGGATCGCAACCTGAAATTTATATCCTTATATATACATTTATAATTGTTTTTCTTAAAAGAACTGATCTGATTCCGCCATGTGCTTTGAGAGCTGCAGGTGGGCTCAACCACTCCTCTATTGGGATTCTGCTCATTCTTTTTCTCTTGCTGAGAAAAGAGAAGCTTTTGCCTTTACTAAAAAGAGTATTCCTTCAATTTTGGTAACTACGGATACAGAATTCAGTGGTCTTTAAAGTTTGGGCAGAAAAGGGAATTCCACTGATCTGCACACAGAACTATGTTTTGCTTAGCTAATAGTATTTTTCTTTCTTCATATGTCCAAATATGCATGCATTTCTAAAGAACAGTTCTAATCTGGGATAAGGGAGCATGATTCATTTTGACCGAAACTTAAGAGTCACAGTTAAGGTAGCTTCCCGACTTGTACTATATTGGATTGATGGAGATCGGAAGCTTTTAAAAAATGAAGTTCGCCATATCATCCATTTATCTAAATACATCACTAGATAAAAGAAGCAGGATGTCAAACTCCCTCATGTTATCTAGGTGTCATCTAGATGACTATAACGTCCTCATTTTGGCTTTTTCGCTTTTTCTTTCTTGGAATCTCTTTAAAAGAATCCTCCATTTCTTCCACTGATTCCCCCTACCCCACCCCACCCGCAGGAAGAGTCACAATTTCAGCTACGGTCTCCTCAGCACCAGGCTTTAAATGTGGAAAAGGAAAGGAGCCCCTACTAAAATAGCAAAATTTAGCAGGATAACCAGATCAAATTCTCTTCTAAACTGAAGCTACATGGACAAGTTCATGTTATTTTTTTGGCACAATTTAGAAGCAGTTTATCACTGTCTTCCTCCAAGGTTTATAACAATAGTGATAATGATGGCAAAGCCTTTATATCCTAAGAAGCACAGGCAGATGGCATATTTTACAAAAACGTCTGCACAGACTCCAGTGCCTATTTACAGATGTCTTGGAAAACTGGACAAACACATCAAGGCTATCTCTCTTTCATCTTAGGTAAGCCATTGTGCATAAAAAAAGTTCAAGAGGTTGTCATGTGGTGGGGGTAGAAGCTGCAGCTCCAAAGGAAAAACAAAACAAAACAAATGACCTGTGAACAGTCCAAGAGAGTCCACAAGGACGTGCTTGGCAAAAATACCCTAAAAATTCCTTGGCAGAGCTGATTTAGCGTAAGTGTCCTTAAAGGACAAATTCTGAAACTGAACTATATAAACAAATCCCAAAAGATGTATGCTTTGGCACCAAGTCTCCATTTCATCCTAAATGATGAAGTAAATGTTTACTAAACAACATAATCCTCAATTAGGAAAGCCTTTTCACAAACCCTATTGAAATTAATGGCCCTATGAAAATCATGGCTAGCACAGAGTCCTCAGTCACTACAGCAATGCTTGCACAGGGCAGATTCTAAGGAGGTTACCTGCTTTGCCAGAAAATATCTTCAAGAAAGAGAAGGGCGTAAGTGAGAATCAATTCAGTGCTTTAACCAGAAAGTCCCACTGCATTCATATTCTCCACCAATGTTTTAGGTAGACATACAAAGTGGAGACTTCTATAGCATCTGTAAGCCAGATGCTCACTCTCTGGATTACTATGAGAGCTTGCTAGTGGAACTTGACAATCTGCTTTCTGTTAGTTCAATTTCTCTATTGAAGATGCTCAATGATTTTGTGCAGTACAGGTAGTCCTCGACTTACGACTGCGATTCAGCCCAGAATTATGGTTGTAAAATGCTGAGGTTTTAAGTTGAGGCATCATGTGACTAGATTTGAAGTTATGACTGTTTTCTCCCCCCCCCCCCAAATGGTTGTAAACATAGCAAAACAGAGTGTTCATTTTCCCAAATGGTTACTTTTTTGCCAGAAACTGGTGAAACTGTTGCAATTCGCACTTATGTGACTATGGGATGTTTCAAAGAGCCATAAAGGTGAGTGGTTTACCAAGTACCCAAAATGCAATCATGTGACCATGTGTAGGTGATGAGGATGTGTGTGTATGGCCATTTAACTCCAAAAACAAAGCAGGAGATTAAGCGTAACTTTGACCAGTCATAAATAGAGGACTACCTGTAGCTTATCAACTCAATATGGAATAGTCAATGAAAAGGACAAGCAGGATTTTACCTAATTCAGTTAAAGATGCTACAGATTCTGGATTCTGAGAAACCTATTTTTTAGGTTATGAAATAAGTTCTTCTCAAACTGCCTGTATATGACCAGCAGTTCGACTTTTTCTTTTGTGTCCAGACTATTAGTCTCAAACTCTTGGGAAAAACATTAAGCTCTTACTTCTCACTTCTTACCAGAATTGTGGAGGTCTTCCCACCTTCCAGAGTAATCTCCAAATCAGAAAGGGCAGCGTCAACTTCATCAACTTCTTTGTCACTATTATTCAAGTGATTTTCAGATGACATGATTGACAATTTATTGACGTGGTACTGAAATAAAGGAATTGAAAAATAATTGTATGTACGTATGTATAATCCTCTTGATCTGCTCAAAGGCTGGTGATAATACAATATAGCCCTTCATATCACTTGGTCTTCATAGAACTCATATCTAATAAAAAATCTGAACAACAGCCACAAGACAAGCGTGGGACATGTTTTGTGATTTAACTCAGCTAATTCTTAATCTAGAATTCATTTTACAAATAAATCTCAGTGTTTTTGATTCAGTAGATATCATGATTAGGTTCATATCCCTTAGTTCTCCCTTTTCAGTTATATAAGAAGTATTTAGAACAGTGTTCCCCAACTTTTCTAGATTGGCAGATTGGTAGGGATGGGATGGTGTGAGCGGCAAGCACAGGCGTGTACACAGCTCCATTTGCACAAGAGGTAGGAGCATGTGCCCGCTGCTCACATAAATGGAGCTTCACATGCATGGGCTCACCCGCCATTGGCATAACCCGATTCCAAATGGGCCATGGCCTGGTAGTGGACTGCCGCCCGGGGGTTGGGGACCCACATTTTAGAACAAAAATAATTTTCTTTATGTGAAAGGACTTGTTCCATGATGAATAGTCTCTATACTACACTACACTACACTATAATGAGTATAACTTTTTGTAGAAGCATATTCCCAGGTATGTATCTCCTTTTACTTCTATTTTTTTTCTAATGACAACTTTAAATATATCTATACCTATATTAACCAGGAAAGAAATAGCTTTAGCCTTTTTTACTATTTTACTAAATAGAGTACCTTACATGATACAAAGCCCTTCCATTTCTCATAAAAGGTAATTCTGTTTACACTGATGCTTCAGTTTTAATTAATGAAATTGGACATAACAAGCAGTTGCTTATTATCTATAACTATGATTCTTTTAAGTGGCCGCTAAGTATTTCCACACATGGTAAAATATTAAGAGACTGGAAGTGGCTTTGGTGTCAAAACTTCATTTAGTTCTAGATATAGTTAACACAATCTGTTTTGGCTTCAAAAGATTACGTTGTACCTAGAGAGTTCCAATAATCCAAGGAGATTTTGAGTTCCTAAGTGGTATGCCTTATGTATAATACATAGAGACAGACCACAAATGAGTTCAATGTGAGACACCTTAAACTGCTAGTATAGAAAGGAATTTCTTTAGAAGGGAAAAAAAAGTACAGTGAAAAATACATTAAATGTGTTTATATGTTTGTTTGCCAAATGTGCTGCAGACTGAGAACATGGAGGAAGGGGCAAAGATATTTTTGGGAAACCCAGGAATTATCACCAGCTGCCTGAGAGGCTCAGTGCCAGAATCTTGTGGTTCAGTAACCTAATGTACTTGTCGTTTGCTTAAAAGCTAATAAAAAGATACAAACATGTTTGTGAAAAAAGAACCTAAATTCTTTTGCATGAGACATTGAAAGGAGGCAAATCTATTTTAGATTCCCTAAAAAGGTTCAAGTAAAACATTACAGAGAAAAAAAGGCAATATTTGTTGGGACAAAATGTTCTAACTCAAAAAAACGAATACATGCAATATGTGAAATTTAGTACAGCAAGGATTTCAGTGTTTGCTAAGGATTCTTTGAAAAGCAAAAACCAAGAGTTAAAGAGCCCTGGGACTTCAGGGCCAACCCTTACCTGCAGTGCTGCAAACATCATCATTTCCTCTTCTGTGCACTCGATTTCTTCCAAAAGAATAGCCCATTTGGATTGTTCATATAGCTGATTTATTCTGATTGCATCATACTATGGAGACATAACCAAATTATCGATTCATAACCCAACCTATGGACAGTACACAGTTCTTATTACCAGAGACCCTGAAAAAATATCAATAAACTCTTTACAAAGTTCTCATTTTTACTTGCTGATTGAATGCTATGCGCCACTCTGAAATACAACAGACCATTTAAGGTCAGAAGATGCAGTGCTCCAACAGAAAATTTCCTTCCCTCTTGGAACTAATACTGTACAAACCTTCCCTGCTATAATTTAAATAAGCCATCTATTCCAAATATGCTCAAATTATCTCTCTCCCAATCTTATTTCCCCTAGTAGATGCAAAATTAATCTTTGCCTTAATGCTGCCTTTTAAATGGTACTCCCATCTTTTTAGCTTTTATCCAGAGTCTCTGACTCTGGATATAAACTGCAACCTCCCTGAAGGAGCACAATGTGGAGCTTTGCCACACACTCTTAAATGTGTCTTTGTCATTCAAGGCCTCAGTGAAGTGCATTAGTGCATGTCCAGTCTGAGACTTGCAAGCCTTCGAGGCACAAAGACACTTAATCATCATAATCCATAACAGGTGTCATCTTCTTTAGATCACTGCAATACATTCTGCACAAAATTGCCCTTGAACATTTTAGGAGTACAATTAGTACAGAATACAACAGCAAAACATATTCAGAATAGACTTCAAAAAAAAAATCCACACAAATTTAGTTCTGAAATAATTGTTCTTGCTGCCTGTATTACAGGTCAATTCAAGGTTTTACTAATAACATTTGAAGCCCTTACTAGTTTGGTATCCCATTACTTTGATGATTATTTCCCAAGTATGTGCCTACCCATGACAAATGCCTTGTTTATTAATGGAAACTCTGGTCTCAGCTACGGTCATAAATTGAGGACTACCTGTATTACGTGGAGATGTAGAAGACAGCCTTGCTGTGGCTTTGGAATATCCTAATCCTGGAAGCCACAATATTACTGAAATTATGGATCTTTTGGTATCAAATAAAATCATAGCTTTTAAAATACAATTTGGAAATTAGCATTAGTATACTGATCATTATTTTCTCCCTTAAATACCCCTCTATGTTATTCTGTTATTATTAAATTATTTGCCTTACTGGCCTTTATCTTGCTTCTTATGTTTTATAATCCAACAATTCCTTAGCAGTTCTGTGAAAAAATTCTAAACTGATCACAGTACACAGCCAGGTCACTAACTGATGTACATGCACTGAAAATCCTGACCATATTATAATTAACGTAACTGTATACCTTAGGATTTAAATCAAAGAAGCTGTAATATTTGAACCGCAGTAGTAAAGCTTCATTTTCTTTCACCTCTTGTTCCATAAGTGATCTTGAAGAATCTAGCCATCTTCCAAAAGAGGGAAAAAAACACTAGCTCAGTCATTACAAAGCAATGTTTTTACACAAACAAGTTCCAAAACTAATGTTTTTAAACCTACCCCTGGTTGATCTTGGCTTTATCCAGAAGTGACTGTGGCTTATACATTTTGGCTAAGATTTCTGGGGAGGTGATTGGCTGGCTGACGGCAAGTATACCTGGATTTCCTTCTGATAAAGCACTGTCTCCAAACCAAGCTGAAGTTGGTGATAAAGGACTCCCATCATGAGAATCATAAGTTGGTGTCATAGTTTTGCTATAAAGCCCTGGACTTGAATAGACATTCCCTAGATTGGAGAAAGATAGGGAGAATCAAATTAGTATTCCATACTTGGTCCACTCAATTCAGAAGAGGACTTACAATACCAATAACTCCAGAACTCAATTTTTTCAGTGAATGCTGCAGAAATAAGAAGGGATATCAGGTATACAGGAACATGTGACTATGAGGTCCATATGGCGTCCAGAATTTATCTGAGACCACATGATGGATGTTTTGGAAAGTGGTCACTTATGTGATTAAGATATTATAAAACATGCATGTGATAGACAAAACCCCAATCCATTTTATTTTTTTCTAATAAGACAACCTAGATCATTTAGTGAAGCTGAATGGTAGGATATTCAGGACAACGGAGAAGTTCTCCAAACAGCATATAATTTAATTAAGAAAGCTACAATTAGAAGATGCTATTTAGATGGCTTTAAAACAGGGCCACATCAGGATTGTGTTTGACCTCGGGGGGGGGGGGGGGGGGGGGGGGTAGGCATGGCCAGGGTGGGTGTGGCCAGCATGATGTCACTGTCAGGGGGGCTCCTGTGGTGGCCCGAGCGCTCTGCCAGAGAAAATGGGCACCCAAGCTCTGTTTTCAGTTGCAATGGCTTCCTGCAACCCTCTGCCAGCGAAATAGAGCTAGGGAGGGCTGCACACGGCCCTCACAAGCACAGTTTTCGCTGGCAGAGGCCTTGCGGACCGGTCCTTCACTGTTTCCAGGGTGGCCCCACGGGCCAGATCTAAGCACCTGTGGGCTGGATCAGGCCTCCAGGCCTTAAGTTTGATACCTGTGCTTTAAAACAAGGCTGTACCTTGATTTTTATTAGTTCCTCTGGGCCTTCAACATTCAGGACAGATTATAAATATTGTAAATTCTGTGACTACTCTGGAAAGATACTCCAGTCCCAAATATACTCAGGCCCCAACTCTTCTTGCCTTTAGGAAAGCCATTAAGACTTGGCTCTTCCCTCTTCCCTCATTACTAACCAATTGTGTGACAATTCTCTTTTGATTGTTTTGTTATGTACTTGGCTCTCCATTTTATAATTATATATTGCATTCATTTATTGCTGTATGCAGTTTTTCTTTTTTGAATTGGGCAGCTTATACATCTAAACAAACAAATGGATTATACAGCTCTTCATGGCTATTATTTCTCATGCACATACATTATCTAAAATATCAAAAGCAATATGGTTCTCGGTACTTATTGTTGAGAAACATGGACAGAGATATGTTATTGCTACCTGCTATAGATTTAGGCATTGTGGAAAAAGAATGTGGGTGTAATATCAGAGCTTTTCTTATACAAATGATGGAAATCTCTAGGCTCCACTTTCAGTTAAGCAGCATTTTTCCAGTCAAAATAGACAGATCTGTACCTTTACTTCATAGTTACACTGCATATATAAAGTATAAAATATGAATAATTTGTATTTCTAACGCTCGGTTTCTGATAGAACGTTAAAATACTGTGTTATTTAAATAGCACTCAATATATATTAACTGTTTTCCCAATTAGAAAAAAAAAAACCTCAGAACCTAAATCACATATTTTGTAACAAATATCTAGAGATACCGTACGGTCAAAATATAACCAAGAGACAACTGTGAGAGACAACTGTGAGACACCACTTGGTCAAAATATAGCCAAGAAGTTTCTTGGTTTTCAGATTCATATAGTTCAGAGAAACAGGAAGCAGAAAAGACAGGAGAGAAAAGTCCTATCCACATGAGGCTCACCTTTTACTGGGCCAATGTAAAGAACATCAGAGCCTATAAGAAAGAAAGAAAGGAAAATAGAAGACAGTAAGGTAAAGGCAGTGAAAGGAATAGAATAAGAACAACAAGGATGAAAATAGGCAAAGTACAGTAGTAAGATATTCAAGGATGCCATCAAGAAAACTAAGACTTCAAGTTGAGATATTTTACATTTTTTAAAATTTTCACATGACAAGAGATAAGTTTAATAAAGAGAAGAAAATTAATTTCTATGTTTTTGTATGAGATTTAGACATGATAAAAACTAAGCACATGAAAAGACATGACAAGAAAATACTACATAACATGAAAAGGAAACATTACAGCTGGAGCATGAAAATGTTACTAGTTTAGGTAAAATATTTGAAAAAGTCCTGAAAGCAGTAATTTTCCTTTTCTGTGTTCCTGAAGTACACAGAAACAGGCTGCTTGGTTTCAGCACGGTATGTGGTTTCCAGTCTCAAAACCAATATTTCTTAAAATAGTTCAGAACAACTGTACATTTCAATACATCAGGCATTAAGCTAACATGCATTGCTATTTTCTGTCTCTACATCAGCTGGAACAGAGAGCCTATTCAAACCACTTGGTAAATAATGCTATTCTTTGTAACAAAAAATCCAGATAGGTAGGTGAGTGGGTGGGTGAGTAGATAGGTGGGTAGGTAGATGGAATGAAGGAGGGAGAGAATATCATAGGATATGATGATGAATAGGCTGCCCCTGCTCTGTTCAAATCCAATTAAAATCCATCAAAATTCTGAATGTCCATATTTGTTTCATATAATATACTGATCATATCGCCATACAGTTATTTGAAGGTAAGGTAAACTTATGATAAAAGTTCAAACAAAAAGAAATGAATCTGAAGAAAAGCCAATTCTCCCTTATGCTTACTGGTTAATTAAGGTGGTAGTTAGGAAGAAAAGGCAAAATAAATGTTCTATTCACAAAGTATCTATTTCCACATTAAATACTACATAGTATCATTTCTATAAAGAGCTTCACTCTATAGTATCACCATTAGATTGAACTAATATTAAACTTATTGTGACTATCAGAAAACATCCCCATAAAATATTTATCTGATGAAACTATTTTATTTGGGGATTCATTTACAGTTTAGTTTTAGATGACCTATGGAACAAATAACAGGGACAATTATTTGGAAGCAATTTGTTGAAATTGACTTTAAGGATCAACAGCTGAACTATTTTGGGAGATTATAGTTTTGCTGGTTAAACAGGCAGCCACATAAATTTGTTGAATAAGGAAACAAAATTTCATCCAAATATGCAAAATATTTTATAATTGGTCACTTACTGCTAAAATGTAAATAATAAATTCAAGATAGGGAATATAAGCAAAGAAAGGGAAAGATACAGATTGAATTATCTATTGGCTTCCAAAGCTGACACTGGGTAATTACATATACAAAATCGTATTATTAGTAAATGAAACTATATTCCGAACATAAGAAACAATTTTGTTGATTTTAATATCAAAGCAGTGCAAACAGATACAGAATATACTCACAGACATACATGACATTACTAGAATTCTGGTTAATTCACTTAAACCTGCCTAGTCTGTTATCACTTTTGAAATAAATTAACAAACCCCAACTATTTATTACTCTGCGGAAGATTCTTTTTATAAAATATTATCTGCACTGTATCATATTTTGCAGGAAAAAACAATGAGCAGGCAGATGCTACCTCCAATATTTAGATGCATCCTTCTTGCAAACTATTCAGCTTAATACATTCTGCTTCATTTACCCAAAATGAATCATGCAATTAATTTGCGCACAAAACACTAATGTTAAGACGCTACAGATTCTAGTGCAGCGATGGCTAATCTTTTGCCATTGCATGCCAGGAGCGGGGTGGTGGTGGTTCCCACCGGAAGTTGGCAAACGGGCTGTTTCAGACCTCCAGAGGGGCTCCGGGGGGTGGAGAAGGCTGTTTTCACCCTCCCCAGACTCCTAGAAAGGCTCTGGAGGCAGGGGGAAAGAGAGAAACGGGCCTTCCCACCCCCCCTCACCCCGAGGTTCTCAGGAGGCAGGAAACAACCTGTTTCCCTACTTCTGGTGGGCCCAGAAGGCCTGAAAATCAGCTGGCGGAGCTGAGCTCACATGCCCACCGATATGGCTACATGTGCCACCTGTAGCACGCGTGCCATAGGTTCGTCATCATGGTTCTAGTGCCTTTCATTTTTTAAAATGTTAGCTGAACAGTTCCTCTTCCTTTATCTGGCACAAGTCCAAAGGTTTTATACCAGGAGAATCTTTTTCTAGTATGTTGCACAGCAATTGATGCAATAGGTTTGATTATAGACAAGAGGGAAAAAATCATTTTGTCCACTTTTTTGATCTGATGCATATTTTCTCATAATAACTTGTGGGACAGTCAATCTTCAAATTATGCTTTTCTTCCAACTCTTAGTTACCTGTAGACAGATGCTTACTTAAACATTTCCAATTTAGAATTATTCATTAGATCAGACAGATAATACAACAGTAAAGAAAGCAAAGGGCTTCTGAATTTTTTTTGGGTGCCCAATAGTCTCCTTGGAACAGCTGAACTTAAGTCTTGTCTTCCAAAACACAAAATGATTGTGTTAAGACCAGCCATCCTCACTAGGGTAACTATTCCATGAGCAAGCAAGACCCTTGCAATAGCCATTTTATGAAGGTATCCTCAAAATTGCATCACATTGTCTATATTTGTTCTTCAAGAAGAGTATTAGGTTTCCCTGGCTTTGTAATAATAAAAAAATATTTTATCTTGCTAATGAAGAATACTGAATGATCCAGACTCTCAAACCAACTAGTGAAATAAGGCAGTCCATAATAATTATTTAAAAAAAAAAAAAACCTCAGTAAAAGCCCTAGAAAGTTAACAGAAATAACCATGTCACCGCAGATTTCTTTTCCTTCCATTTTTAAGAAAAAGAAATGCTCTTCTAGCCATCACAGGAAAATTAAGGATACTCATATGTTCTTGGTAAAGAAAAGGTGGAGAGAGGAATTTTGGACAGGAAAACAATCCTTTCCACTCCTTCAAGATTTTCCCATTGCCGATTGGGCTTCCTGGAGTTGCTTTTCACTAAAGATCTAAACAATGATTTTCTCTGCAGTAATTTCTGTGTCCTGTTTGATTACTTTGTCTGAACAGGTAAAAGATGAAAATGTGTAGGGGCTCGAGGCTTCACAAAATCACTCTACTTTTTTTACATTCTTATGTGTGATTGAACCCCATTCCTTTAGTGTGAAATGCTCCTTACAGAACAGGAAGATCTGAGTGGGAACTCCATACAAAAGTGTTTGAACGTGATTAACTGCATATCCATGGTCATTGTTTCAGTGGAATTTGGATTGCATAGAAAATTATTATCAGCTATTCAAGCAAAACCACACAGAATTCCTCTTTAGCCATCCCTGCTCAACATGTGAGGTCCGGAAATGAAGAGATGGGTATGCACAAAGAACACTATGGTGAGGAGTCAGGTTTAATCCTGCTCTCTCCCCCACCACATCCTTGGAACCTCATGCACTCTCTTAAATATGGAAGGAGGGATCTAGATCTTGGTTCTTCGTTGATTTTTTTTTAAAAAAACCATTATTTAACACAGTCCAGGTTAACTCATAATGAAACCATCCAAGTATTATAAGCATGTTTCAAAATAATCATTGTTTTGGAAAAATAAGCCTAACTTGCTTCACGCATTTTAACAGAAAAAGAAAAGGCACTGTTACAAAACAGCAGGTTAGCTTATTTATTACCCAGGTTGTTTGAAAGAATGCAGAGAGCAAGAAAAAATTGAATTCGAAGAGGATCTGCTGATTTGCTCTCTTGTTGAGAGTGCTGAATCAGTTATTAAGCAACAGCCATTTATAAAAACCCGCATGTTGAAATAAGTGAGGGGAAAGGATAGGGCCTTCAGTAGTTAGATCTTTGCAAGGACTGTAGATATGAGGTTGAGCAACCCTGGTCCAGTGTTTATCTGTGTACTTAAAATCCCTGTTTTATCATTAAGAAGATCAAAGAATCTCAAGCATTAGCATGCAATCTAATGGAACCAGGCAAACACATAGAGTAGAACTTATTAGTTGGCATTCCAAACATTTGATGTGTATTTTTTAAAGCAGAACAGGCAAAATGTTATAGAATTCTTATGTGGGCGCAAGGGCACAGTCAGAATCCATGACTATTTAACTAATTTGAAATGAAGTGAATAATTCAAAATCTAATTCTCAGTGCTATCATCATTTTTCAACTCAAACAAACAAATAAATTGTACATACATGGCTTTTCCCCATTTAAATGAGAGCTATCATTTTTCCCAATGCTAAATAAATAAATACTGAAATTGTGCTTATAGTATAATCAGGAAAGAGATTAGTCACAAATTAATGTTTAATAATTCTGTTAAGTGAAAATAGCTGAAAAATAGTCTTGTGGATTTGTGGAATATTCAGACAACCCAAACCATTGACTACAAATTTTAAAGAAATCTCTCCCACATACGGAGACAGATCAGCCTCTTAATTTACTAAGGAACTGAAAACAATAATGCAGACTGGGTGATAGCTGAAGTACATGCGTGGGAATTCTTGCAATGGATCAAAACAAGCATTGATTGTGGCTTCTTTGATGAAAAGAAGCAGCAAAAAGTATATATTTTTTTGCCTTCACTACCTCCATACCAAAGGTTTGCATTGCTTTTTTGTTCTGTGTAGAATCTCCAAGATGTTGGAAGGGACAAGCCATGATTGCCATAAGCAATTTGAAGTCAAATAGAGTGGACGTTGCTTACCTGAACGTCCCTTCTCGACGCGCTGATGGAGAATCCAAAGTGAGGGTTATTCAACAGTCTAGCAGACAGCACTGAGTGTATGTGTCTTTAAATTTCTTCAGACACGCCCCTTTTGCTCATCAGGGCTCAGTTTTTGTTCACGAAGAAACAGTAGAAGAAGACGGAAGAAGATCCAAGTCCTAGCAGCCTGACCGGGCGGGTTGGATTCTCCATCAGCGCGTCGAGACGGAATGTTCAGGTAAGCAACGTCCATTCTCCAAACACGCTGATTGGAGAATCCAAAGTGAGGGATATGCCCAAGCAAGTTTTAGTCAGGGAGGGTGGCAGGCTGTGCACGCATGTCTGAAGTGGAGTACACTGATTGTAGAACTCGTCGTCCGAACACAGCGTCTGCCGAGACATACGAATCGACCTTGTAATGGCGGATGAAGGTGTTCAACGAAGACCATGTGGCTGCCTTGCAGATGTCCTCGACAGAGGCCTGAGTCGCCCAGGCCACCGTGGTGGCCACACTCCGCGTAGAGTGAGGAAAGATCTTATCTGGAACCGGTTTCTTCTGAAGCATGTATGCCTTGGAGATACAAGTTTTCAGCCATCTCCCAATGGTGGACAAGGAAACCTTCCGACCCATTGTTGCCAGTAAAAAGGAAACGAACAGCACCTCTGACTTACGGAAGTGCTGAGTCCTACGGATGTACCGGCGTAAGGAACTACGGACATCAAGAGTGTGCCATTGGGCCTCCTGCGGTCACCTTGGGTTTGGACAGAAGTCCGGAAGAATCAACTCTTGTCCACGGTGGTAAAGAGAGTTTACTTTTGGCAGGAACGATGGATCCAGCCAAAGAACCACCCTGTTGGGGAAGAAAACACAGAGATCCTCCCGGACTGAGAGGGCAGCCAGTTCGGAAATGCAACGGGCTGAGGTAATTGCGACCAAGAAAACAGTTTTCAAGGTGAGGAACCGCAGGCTGATGGAACCTATCGGTTTGAAGGGAGGTTGCGTCAGTACCTGGAGGACCGGAGATAGGTCCCATGTTGGGTAACGGTGAACTACCGGAGGTCTCAGGTTTGCCAAACCACGCAAAAACCCTCGTATTTTCGCATCGTGTGAAAGGGAAAGGTCGTTCTTAGCCGACAAAACTGTAAATAAGGCCGCCACTTGATGACGGAGTGTATTCGGGGCAAGACCTTTGTCCAGGCCGTCCTGCAGGAAGTCCAACATCTCGGGAACAGAAGCGGAGGTAGGGTTCACGTGAGACTGGGAGCACCAAGCGCAGAAGGAAGACCAGGTGGCGTTGTAGATGCGGCCCATGGACGGATGCCTGGATGCCTGAACAGTCAAGATGGCCTTCCCAGAGATGTTGTCCCACCCTAGGAGAATCGTCTCAAGTGTCAGGCGGTCAACTGCAGCCATTGAGGCTCTGGGTGCAGTAGACCCCGATTGAGAGAGATCCTGTTGTCCGGGATGCGCCAAGGAGGGGCGACAGATAGGTTCAGAAGATCCACGTACCAAGCCCTCCTCGGCCAGTGTGGAGCAACGAGTAACACTTCCGCCCTCTCAGTCAGGATCTTGCAGATGAGACGCGGAATGAGCGGTGTTGGGGAAAACGCATATAGCAACCCCGGAGGCCAGGGAATGGCAAGAGCATCGATCCCTTCTGCTTGTGGGCAGGGGTAATGAGCGAAGAACCGGGGAAGCTGTGTGTTGTCCCTTCATGTGAACAGGTCGAGTACGGGAGACCCGAAGCGGCGAGCCAGCTCACAGAAAAAGTCCGGGTGAAGACGCCACTCTGAGTTGTCGATCTGCGTCCTGCTCAGCCAATCCGCGTACCAAGCCCTCCTCGGCCTCTCTAGCCCCCAGTCCAGCCACCCCACTGGGAATAAATTGCGTGCAGCTACTCAAAAGTAGCCCTGGAACGATTGTGGTACCTACTGGGGGGAGTGCGCCACTGAGAGTAGGGTAGGGACTCCACAAGCAGCAATCACCAATCTCCAAAACATGAGTTTGCCTCTGAGAGCAGGGCAGGGACTCTGTAGCTGCCCCTGTACCAACAGAATCCAAACTAAACAGAAGGTGTCCTCTGCCAGGAAGAGCTTCTGTGATATAAGTTATATCTATCTGGGTAGTCAGGCTGGGAACCCAGGAGAACTTACCCTTAAGATGTTATAAGCTGGAGAAAGAAAGTGAATAATCACCCTTTATGCCACCAAGCCAATATTCCAAATCAAAATCAAAATCCAATTTCAAGTCAGTTCCAAGAAGTCAAAACGAAGAGAATCCAAAGTGAAGTTATTATTCAATAGTCTAGACACCAGAGACGATAGAAACGTGTCTGATTAGCTGACTGAGTGAATAAAAACTGAGCCCTGATGAGCAAAAGGGGTGTGTCTGAAGAAATTTAAAGACACATACACTCAGTGCTGACTGCTAGACTGTTGAATAACCCTCACTTTGGATTCTCCAATCAGCACGTTGGAGAATAACCTTGGACTTCTACATGAAGGCAGTTTAAAGGTTAATAATGCAGCCTGATTGCTTGCTTATTTATTTATTCATTCCCCACCTTTATTGTTTTTACAAATAAAATAGAGACGGTGAACATAGCAACACACCTTCTTCCTCCTATTTTCCTCACAACAACCCCATAAGATGAGTTGGGCTGAGAAGATAGTGTAAAAGGAGAAAAGCAGTCTTCCTTTTTCCCTATACCCTTGTATCTTTCAGCCCAACTCATATTGCATTACCCAACTGGATAACATCATCAGTCCATGAATGTGGGTTCTGCAGTAGCTTGCCCTGCCAGTTTTGGTAGGGATATAGTTTCCTCCTTGGTGGTTCTTTGATTATTGTTTTCTATGTTATTGTTTGTCTAGTGCTGATCCCTGTTTATCTGATTATGGGCTGCTGGAAGAGATGTGTTTTAGTCTTTTTACTTCCTAGGTGTTTTATTGTCTCTGTTTTGAATCTTGTGTAAATGTGGTTTATCTCTGTGAATGTACTGAGGGCTGTTTTGTCTGAATGCCAAGCTTCCAGGAATTCTTGTCTTTTCTTGAGTAAACTACCTCATGCTTAGGAGAGCAGATCAAATGCTTCTTCATAAGTGGGAAGTGTTACCCCCAGCATAATGAAGATAAGATACTTATTGAAAAAACTCTTTTCTGATCCAGGAGATCTGTGACACTGCAAGATAATCTAAAACATTTTATTTCTGGGAAAGAAGATGAAGGCCTCAGATGCATCTGGATGACATTAATTAATTAATTTTGATTATGTCCCCAGCCTGGATTTTGTTAAGATTATTTGGTTGCCTTAACAGATAACTTATGTCAAATTGGATGGGAAAAGCATGGTCTACTAATCTTGAAATTCTTAATGATTTTGGTACTATTGAGCATCCAGCATTTTTTTTTGTTTAATTCTTTGGTGAGACTACTCCTTGGGATACAATTTTGCAGGATTCTCGCCCTTCCTGGCTATGCCCAGAAGATAGTGCTGACAGATTATTTTTTCACACTTAAGTGATTGACCAATGTAATCACAGGGTTACATCTGTTCAGCATGAAACTACTGAGGAATACAATTTGGAACTTTTGAATATGATGACCCTTCTCACATTGCATATAAAAGTGGTTTTGCAGTTACCTGGCTATAACGCCATTTCTGGTTCTATATTTAAAACCAAACAGAAAGAAGCTAGGGAATAACTGCAAAGAGATTCCTTCATACAAGTAATTGAAGTATTTCCTAGTTTGGACATTCTCACGGGAGGAAAGGGGAACCTTGTCCACAATTTTAACATATCTGGGAGAGGAGGGAGAAAAAACACTCAAACAAGACTAGAGTTAGGATTACTGACTCTTTTCACTTTACAGCAAAACAGCTGTTTTGGGAAAACAGAAATGGTCCAAGGTTTTTGTGGGTTTTTTTTTGTTTTTTGTGGCTTAGATAAATACATATAAAGGCCTTGAGGTAAATTAACTGGGCAAAGCACCCACTCATCGATTAATCTTTAAACACTGATACTGGTCTCAATTTTTAAAATAAAGTAAGTTATAAATAGAAATGAATATAAGAGGAGGAGAAAGTAAAAGAACTCAACCAAAATAAGATTCCTTTCAATTCATGTTAACGTTATTATAGCCACCTCTCAAATTATTATTTCATTTTCCTTGAAACCCTTTCTTGCATAAATTGGGAACTTCAATTACATATCCACACTCAGAAATCTGAAAACACTGGGAAACTGATGGTAATTATACAAATCTCTTCCGATGATTTCACTGGGTCTGATGTTCTAGAAAGCAGGTTCAGAATTCTAATCTCAAGCCTCTGATCATCCAGTAAAGCAGCAAGAAAAGTTACATTTGACATGAAGTCATTTGTTGGCACATAGTATCTCCGGTTGCCATTTAAAAAGAGGAGGCTAGCATTTTAAGTAGGAGACAGGAAAGATGTTTGGGCATTAAATTTCCACTCAGGTTTGCTTTAGTAAAATGATCTGTTACATTTCTCCACAGGGGTTCCGGGACTGGCATTGCCAGACTTCAGAAGAATCAGCAGTTCCTGCTGACAACAATAGAAAGAGCTGTTTCTTCAAACCAGTAGATGTTTTTTTGTAGGCCCAGGGTATATGTACCGTGTTTTCCCAAAAATAAGACCCTGTCTTATATTTTTTTTTTGAACCCTGAAATAAGCGCTTGGCCTTATTGCCATGCTCTCCAAAGCCCGATTGGGCTTATTATCAGGGGATGTCTTATTTTGGGGGAAACAGGGTAGAGGTTTTCAAAGAACTTTAAATCAATATCTGGTGGAACTGCTTAAAGCAGATGGGTAAAACTTAAAGCTTTAATGATTGTTATGTTGATGATTAAAAAGATACAATTGCTGTGCCAATGCACAACAGACAACATTGTCTTGTCCACAGAGCAGTATATTACAACTGACGTAGTGCTGATGGCACTCAAGGCTCTGAATAGCACATACTTTGGGTATGTTTATGACCTACTCCAATAGTCTGAAGTTGGTAACTCAGTGCTCAATCATGCCCTCCTCCCTCCATAAAGAATTTCAACACTGCATCTTAAAAAACATTTTCTATGGAGGTTCCTGCAAGTATGGAATTTGTTCCCTTCATATTTCAATCTATTTTACTCCACATTTGAAAACCTCCTACAGTTTTCTCCATTGGCCTGGGGTTCATTTATGCAAGTTTAAATTCCTCTCAATCTGTTTTGGAAACAAATTCAGTGTAGCATTTTCTTAGTATAAGATTCAGTCACAACTGTTCTTAAAATATTTGGAAACCATACAGCTGCCCAACTTTGCTTAAATTCAACATTTCTATTTAATCTCTTTTTTACAAACAGGTCACAGAGCAAATTATACATTCCATAATTAAAGAAGCAATGAACAACAGTATTTTTAAAATGGGAAAAATCTGTATACTCTGTTATTAAATAACAAACAAAGATAAAATTGAATGTTTTGAAACTTTCTGTGATCTACCTGGGAGTAAGAGAATAGAGTATAAGCTAGCAGTAGAGAAGTAATAGTCATATAAACTAGCACTTCACCAGACCTAAAACTCAGTTACTACCCATTTAGTACAGAATAATAAACAAATTGGTAAGGAACAAGCTAGAATATATGCAGAAAATTGCCTCAAACTTAGCATAAAGCTCAAGACAATTATGCTAATACATGCTAAATTACTACACAAGTTAGATTCAATAGTGAAAATACTATTTAAACAGTGCTACTGCCTTTGCAGAACTGAGTAAGTGGATATTAAACACTGTAATTACTAAATATTATTTAGCTCTCCAATGCATACTTAGGTTGAAATGCCATTTCTCTCATAGCCATCAAGGAATCATGTGACTAAACAAAATTACTACTAGTAAATGTGAAAGGATTTTCACCCCTCCAAGCTTTTTTCACAATATTCTGCATACTCATGCTATTGGGGGAGGGGGGTTTCTACCTGATCCAGGTGTGATTAGTGGTCCTTCCAGCTCAAGTGTTTCGTCCTCATACTGGTCATCCAGCTTTTTCTTTTTCTTTTTGTTTGAATCGCGGGACTTTCTTAAAAGAGAGAGTTCTTCTGGATGCCTGATATCTATGGAGGTAAAATAAGAAATTATATTATAAAAAAGAAAATGTTTTTAGGCTTTTTTGGTATTTTAAAGAATATAAAATTGGTATGAATACTGCAACACAATGGCACCATAATGCTTTGCTTATAAAGCTCAAATGATAATTAAATAGTACAACATCACACCATTTGTAGAAAAGAATAAAATATAATTTGAATGGTCCGATGACCTCCAAGCATCTTTTTAACTGAGTGAATTCCTATTTCCCTATATAGCTGTCTTAAATCTGTTTCTGCAGATTAGAATATCCTCCAAAACAGATTTTGTAACATGTAATGGACAGAATAGATCAGGGGAGCTCTACTATGAGATAGATGAACTATTGTGGACACGGGTCAAGAAACAATTGGGACAATCTTCTCAAATAATCACTACTTCATCAGGAACGATCCACAATAGTGATAGCCATATAGTATCATGCTCACTACACAATTAGGCTCGGGCTTCAGAGAAAGATATTAGGATTTATAAATTTCCCCATTTGTGATGAGTATCCTAAAACCTACTCTGAATATCAGTGGTTACATAAACAAAAGGACAGATCAACAGTATTTTTCTCCAGTATTTAACATTACTTTGCTATTTCAAACTTAGAGAATAAGCCTTTCCATCAAAAATAATCTGAAATAATTCATAATACCAAATTATTACTGATAAGACTTCTTAAAACTTTG
Source organism: Ptyas mucosa (assembly GCA_012654045.1). Classification (NCBI taxonomy): domain Eukaryota; kingdom Metazoa; phylum Chordata; class Lepidosauria; order Squamata; family Colubridae; genus Ptyas; species Ptyas mucosa. Next base: position 80,597,649 of record WNWU01000001.1, read on the forward strand.
AAGAGAGGCCAAGATACATTATAATGGAATCAGGACAACTGTAAATATTACGAAGACTGTTTTTCAACTTTATCTGACAGAAAGATAACTTTCAATGGATTATTTTTATCACAGTTTAAAACAATGTTCCATTAAACAGAGGGCTGAGAGGGAGGTGCTCCAACCTAAATTGCTATGAAAACTACCTCAGCAGTTAGATTCCTAGCATATCTCAAGATAATTGAAATACTACATTATTCTCACTACAGCATGTCTCTTTGACAGACTGGTCATCTGGTGCAGAAAGCTCTTATCACCACATATTTCATAGCTGAATTTGAAAAGAAACATGATCCTAGGTGCAAAAAAATTGCCCATCCTTGCTCTGGGGATGTAACATGAAATGTATTTAAATGACAGCACCTTAATAGCCAATGGAACCTTTGGATTGTGAAGATGCCACAGCTTGCAGAAATGGCTGTTTGATTACAGAAGGAACAACTTTTATAAAAAATTGGAAATTCTTTCTGGATTTTTTGCTGAAAATGGCTAAAAATGAACTGGTGATTTCTGACTTTACCGATTAAAAAGGTATAGGAAGGGTTATCTGATTTTGGAGGGGAAAAATAATATTAAATATTCCCTGTAACTTCCTAAAGAAGATCAGAAGTTGCTTCTTTAAATATTTTCCCCCCTCATTTCGTATAATTTATCACGGCTATTGTTTATTATTGATTAGCTATCCGGGTGAGGATTATTCAATTGGGTGGAAACTCCAGATCTCAGTAATTTGTATATTTGAACATTGCTAAGTATAGTAACATCATCTGAAAAATAAAAATAAAAATAATAAAACAAAACCATATTTTGATTGGTCTCTGGGAACCGACCTTTGGTACACCCTGTGTATCCCATCGTGTCCATCCCCAAATTTATCGTAGATTAATAAATCAAATTTCTAATTACTAGAATATTCCCCATATGCTTGTGTATTAAAACATAAAAGCTGTTGGTTCTTATTTGCACAAATCTCTCAATTTTGGAACAAAAATCTCTGCTTGATTATTTTCTCTGCCAACTGTATTAGTATTAGAAGGAAAATACTTTCTGCAAATTGCATTCCTTCCCTATAATAGGTGTATATTACATGTTAGAGAAAATGTTCATGTCTAATCATGTCCCTATATATTCTTCAATTTTAGCAACTCCATGTCTAGGGTTACTTTGTGAAAGAATTATGATCAGAATATTTGCTGCTGGATACTCTAGGAAGATGACAGTTCCCTGCACAATATTTCAATATCAAACAATGGTATTTTATTTATTTTTTTATTTTATTTCCAATTTATATACCGCCCTTCTCCCTGAGGACTCAGGGCGGTGTACAGCCAGACATAAAAAACATAAAATATAAATATTAAGACATTTAAAATATATATATAATTTGGCTACAAAATTTAAAACTCACAGACCAATTAAAATATTAAAAATATTTAAAATTTCTTCTTAAGCCAGCCCGGCTTGTTGGAAAAAATGTGTTTTTAGGGCACGGCGGAAGGCACTGAGGTCATGAATTCTCCTAATCTCCGGAGGCAACTGGTTCCAGAGGGTGGGTGCCCCCACAGAGAAGGCTCTCCCCCTGGGAGTCACCAGCCTACATTGTTTGGCTGATGGCACCCTGAGGAGGCCCTCTCTGTGGGAGCGCACGGGTCGATGGGAGGTCATCGGTGACAGCAGGCGGTCTCGGAGATAACTAGGCCCTAGGTATGTTGCAAAATGTAGGAGAATAGCATCCTCTAAATATGCTGACCTATGATTCCCATCATAATATCAATATTAGTGATCATTAATATGACAGACAGACCACAGCAATTTTTTCCTCTCCATTATAGGTGATGAACCCGCACAGAGAAAATTCTATAAAAAGCAAGAAAATCAGAGAAGTGGAAATAAAATAGCACCAGAAAGTAATTGAACTTTTTGTAGATCCTATACCTCTCTTTAGATCATGGGTGCACACTTTTGCTTTTTGCATTTTAGCACACGCTTAATGGTCACAGGAAGAGACTTAGGAAGGACCTTCCCTAATTAATCAGGCTGTTAAAAGTGATGGTGAGAGATCTAGACTTTCACAATTCTGTTAATGTAGCCTTAACATAAAGTAGAATTAGCTCATCTGGCCATATTTCCTGTCTTGCTTACCTGGGAAGGCAGACATAAACTGACCTTGGCTGAACTCATAAACTAAGCAGAGTCTCTCCAGTAAATACTCGGATGGGAAACATCTGGGAATTTAATGTCTATTAGTAGTTAGACTGGGAACTCCCAAAAATTCTCTGGAATATAACTATGGCAAACCATTCCTGTAATGCTATCAAGAATATGGCATGAATGCCGTTACCAAATATCAATCTGTAAGCATTATCATATTTTTTTATTTAGATTTTATTAACATTTAATAGCCCATGTTAATTTCTAAGGCAAGAAAATAACTAAATATTACAGATATAGACTGAAGTTTTAAAGAAGTGGCAAAAGCCAAAGAGAGGTTTTGAAAGGACACCATTATGATTTGGACCTAAGGGGTGAGAATTATCCTTTCATTTGTCTAAACAAAGTTAGAGATTGAACTTTCAAAAATTGCTTCTACATTTGTTCAAAGATTCTTCAGATATATCCAATTAAAAAATGTTCCTTCAAGAACCATACTATGAAAACGTTTTTTTTTCTTGCTAGCCTCACCTAGTATCAATTTCAACCTCACCTAGTTTCAACTTCAACATAAGATGGACACTTTCGGGATGTTGGGCAAATATAACACGTGGCCCCTGACCCAAACAAACGAACAATCCATGTGGATTAATTTCCACAAGAAGTTAAATATCTTCCACCTTCCCACTTTTAAGTAGAAGAATGGATTAATTAATTCACTCTCTGTTTGACAATTCCTTGTTTGAATGCTACACATGAAACAGAAATCATGACTGGCTGTGCTTCTTAAATTTAATTAGTAGAGTTTTTATTTATGTATTAACTTGTATGGTGCCGCTCTTGCTGAAAGGCACTTCTAGGTGGCTTATAATCAATAAAAGCAACAAGATAAAACAATAAAACTTCTAAACAATAAATATTGACACTAAAATTCATTTAAAATTAACAAAGATGGCAGATGCACAAGGGGAATAAGTGGGGTCTTATCTCAGTCGCTTAACTACCTCTAGTATGACACACATACCCCAACCAAGGGCAAATAAAATAAAATAACATTTAAAACATTTATATAGCTAGCCATCTTATAATCAAATCTGGGCAGCTCCTAATCAAAAGCATATTTTGCCAGATACAGTGCATTAAATAAAAGACAGTTCTCTGTAACTTAGGAAATCCCAATTACAAAAAGAAAGAGGCGTTAACTTAGCTTTATGCCAATGTGCTGTTTTCCTACACTGGTGTACAGATCTCTTACAATACACTTCTGTTATGCATGATTGTCTTTGGTACTATTTGTGCCAAATTATTTATCTTAGAAATAAACAGTAGGAACTAATTACAGTTCATAATTCGATCACATAGGCATACTACATTTTGTATTAAGAGGCAGTAGGAAAAAGGCTGCCTCTGTTAAATATTGGTGGGAGCTTGTAACATTGAATTTTCTCAGCAGACTGTACTCCTATGTGTATGAATACCATTGATTGTTTCTTGCCCTTTTAGTTAGGATGGAAGAGCTTTTATGTTGAAGCCAAGCTCCTGAAGGGAGTCTTCTGCTGCCTGGATGCTGCCAAGACCCACCCCATCGACCATGTCAAGAATGGCACCATTACAATGGTCCCCTTTTTCTGGTACAGTACATCTGTGAGATGCCAAATTGCAAATTATAAAGGCAGGCTACATAGGAACATGTTAAAGAAAAACATCGGCAAAAAGATGGACTTTTGATTTTGACTAATGTACCAATGCATAAAAGTTCTGTCAGTGAGAGAGAGAGAGAGAGAGATGGATTCAATTCCTAAAAATTTCCTGGTTGAAATGATACAATCTAAGGGAAAAGGTATAATGCAAATATCATGTAGAATTGGATTCAAGAGGCAATTCTGACTCCGACAAGTAAGATGAAAAGCAGCAGATAATAATTATTCCATATAATCAATTTTGAATAAAAAGGCACAAACAAGTTGATATTCAATATAAAGATGCCACCAAAATACATACATTTTTGTATGTATTTTATTTTTTAATTCATTTTATAGATACAACAGCAATCTATGTTGATTAACACTTTGTTAAGCTGCCATTATGACCAAACCCAAGAACATAAAGATATTTAAAAGCGGAAGCAGAAAAGAAACAAAAGTCAGTAAGTCAGTGTGTGTTTGAGAGACAGAGGGAGGGAAGGAGAGAGAAACAGAGAGAGAGAGAGAGAGAGAGAGAGAGAGAGAGAGAGAGAGAGAGAGAGAGAAGGAGAGGGAGAAGGAGAGGGAGAATGAGAGGAATAATTAAGATAGCTTTTTCCACCAAAACGCTAGTTATCATTAACTTTCATTCTAAAGTAAATCCATTCTATTTAACTGTTCTTTTAAGAATGAAACATTTGCAAACCACAAAGCCTTACAAATTAACCAAGATTCTTTGCTTAATCATTTAAACAAGAAGTGAGCATTTTTTCCCCCTCCAGGTTGGCATTCTCTCAGTTAGACTCTAGGTCACCTAAAGGGGCAAGGATGAAGCAAGTAGCAAATGGGAACAGAATGTAACTGTAATGTACCTTTAAAATAAAAATAATTACATTTAATCAATAGCTAAAACTTTGCAAACTGATGCTTTATATGCCATTTTCTAGGGCAGGGCAGAAAATGTTTTATTTCTTTTTGTTGTAAGGAAAGGCAGCTGGCTATTATCGCAATTTGGAGTTGTCTATTGCACAGGAAATTATGAAAGAATTACATGTGGTACATCCCAGGTTTAAGGGAGTAAACATGTATCATAAAGGTTTTGAGGTATTGGCATGCTCTTTTTTACATAGGTCTTTCCTGGACTTCAGCTGCCGAAAGCCCTAGAAGAAACTTAATCTCTAGATCTTGGTTCAGTCAGGATTCAGACTGGGACAGAAATGGAATGGTTTTGGTTGTCCTGGTAGATGACCTCTACCAGGAGGTCATGAGTGTCTTTTCTGGTACTTTTTAACTCACAATAATATTAGATACTCTTGAGCAAGATATCACCTGCAAAGAGGCACTAGTATATAACAGTGATTCTGTGGAGGATGGGGGCAGGGGGTCAGATAAACATTCTTGAGTCCTTTTTATGGTAATACCATCAATGAAGCTATTGCTTTACCCAAAAAACTACTGTCAACATCAACTCCTAAATGAGATAGGTGTGCATTTTAAGCAAGTTCTGGAATGTTTATGTGGGAGATCTCAGCTTTTTGTCATTTGAGCTTTGAAAATCTTCTGAAAATAATTCTGCTGATTTATTTACATCTTAGTTTGTTTAAAAACACTGCAATAGCAATTCTTCTGCTCCTCATAATCGTAACCTTCTCCTGATAATACCTTCTCCTGATAATCATAACCAAAAAAAATTGCATTCCTCACAGCTATTCTACTGCGTCAACATTTTGAAGGTTTGTCCACAGTGCCCATTTTTTACCCTAAACAACTACCAGTTCAGATGCTATTATTTTTTTTCTTGCAATATACAAAAAAAAAAAATGAATATGGTGGAACTGCATTTGCCATCTGAACAAATGGAAACTGTCACTTTTAATGCAGCCACATTACAAAATATTGTTTGTATTAGAACTGGAAAGAATTTCATATTCTAGTATTATATATTATTCACAGGAAGCAAGTACTTAGAGATTTATGAATTTAGCCCTATGTTTAAAAAATTTATTTGAATAAGGGAAGCTTTTTCATTCAAGCTGAAACAGCACTCTATTTTTTCTTCCCTCTCCAGAGGAGGGTCTGTTACACTGCCAGTAAATTTTCAGGAAGCAGTGCTAGTTGGAATTGTCCCAACATACTGAAAATATCAAACTGTAAGGAAAAGAGGAGAGATATTTTCCAAACAGTGAAATGGCTTCCTTGCCAAAATAGTCTTCCAAATGGTCCACATAAGAAAGCTATCTGCATATTATAGGAATTTTAAAATTGCATTTATTTAAAAATAACTGAAAGTCACATGGGAAATATTCAGGTTGAGAGATTAGTTACCAAAGCATAGAAAGGTTTGAGCAATCTTCTAACTCAGAATTGATCTGTGGTATTTTAAAGGTATTAAATTTATTGCTTGCACATACAAGGTTTTCATTATGACAATATGGTTATTATTAATATATGACCTGGAAAAAATACAAAATGAAGAATTTCATGAAAAATGTTTCCTGGAATTGCATTATTTCACAAAATTGTTACCATATTAATACTTAAAAGTATGTCAAACTGGAATGGTTAGAATATGTCAAATTTATTTTTTTCCAGTTGACTGTCCTTCTGGCCCTGCAAGAACCTTTTGTAAGTAGAAGACTCCTTTGTTAAAGGGGGAAAAAGATTATGCACTGATCATTTCTGAATTCATAATTTTGGGCTTATTGTATACACAAATCCTTATTTGGAACTTTCCTGAGACTATAGATTTTGAGCAAAGTCTTTCACTTCCCAGATATCCTAGAAGTGGTTTCTAATAATCTCAGTTTCAGCTTTGTGTTAAGTGTCTGACACAATGAGTTGGTATGTCTCAGAGAACTGATGTTAGTTGATACCAAGTAAAGATAGAAGACAGGCAATACTAGAAAAACTCAGTTAAGTAACCAATTTTTCACTATAGTCGCTGTCACATGTGGGAAGGGAACCTCTCTATCAAATGTTTCAGGTTTCTGGAATGGGGATCCATGTTTAGCAATAAATAAATGTTAGAAGACTGAGGTTAGACAATTGTTTAAAAAATGTTGGTAGCCCAATGTTATGAAGAAAAACTGCTCTCATAGAATGACCTTCCATCTGCAGTAGACACAGTTATTTGGCCCTTAGAACTTGTAGTGACCAGAATACATTTGGAAAAAACATTGAGGTGACAGGCTGGAAATTTTAGCTGGACCTTTTAAGGACAATAACTACAGGTAGTCCTTGACTTACGACCACAATTAAGCCCAACGTTTCTGTTGTTAAGTGAAACATTTGTTAAATCAGTTTTGCTTCATTTTATGACCTTTCTTGCCACAGTTGTTAAGTGAATCTCCTCAGTTGATAAATTAGTAAGCCAGTCATTAAGTGAAATCTGGCTTCCCCGTTGACTTTGCTTGTCAGAAGGTTGCAAAAGGGGATTGCATGAGCTTGGGACACAACAACGGTCATAAATATGAACCAGCTGCCAAGCATCTGAATTTTGCTCACATGATCATGGGGATGCAGCAAAAATCCTAACTGTGAAAAGTCACATTTTCCAGTGCATTTGTCACTTTGAATGGTCACTAAATGAACTGTTGTAAGTCGAGGACTACTTGTATGTCTTCTGTACAGAACAACAGAAAATATATTATTATTATTATTATTATTATTATTATTATTATTATTATTATTATTATTATTATTTATTAAATTTGTATACTGCCCTTCTCCTGCTGGACTCAGGGTGGTGCACAGCCAAGTAAAAACATACAATACAAAATTTAAAAGAATTATATATTATGGCCAAAATTTTTAAGATCTACCAATTAAAACCCGTTTTATAATTAAAATCTAATATCTCAGGAAAGGGGAGGGGTTACGCCAGCCCTGCTTGCTGAAACAGAAAAGTTTTTAGGGCACAGCGAAAAACCCGGAGATCTGATCTCCTCCGAATCTCCAGGGGCAAATCATTCCAGAGGGCAGGTGCTGCCACAGAGAAGGCTCTCCCCCTGGGGGTCGCCAGCCGACATTGCCTGGCTGACGGCACCCTGAGGAGTCCCTCTCTGTAGGAGCGTACTGGCCGGTGGGAGTCTACTGGCGGCAGAAGGTGGTCCCGCAAAATATTGGTAACTATTAGGTAAAAAGTAGCTTTAAAATACCATGAATCAAGTAAGAATCAGTTTCACTTGGCAGAAAAGTAGATGTTTTATTGAATGACTTTATCACAATGTATAGCCAAGCAAGACAGAACTACACACAGGGCTTATACATCACTAGGACACCATGCTGATATTTATTTTATTTATTTATTTATTTGTTTGTTTGTTTGTTTGTTTGGGCTTATATACCGCTCTATCTCACAATGGACTCAGGGCGGCTCACAATAATAAAAACAAAGCCACAATATAAAATAAAGTCTAAAAATTTAAAAGATTTAAAATTAACCCTTAAAACCCATTATCCCATTAACCCTTAAAAAACATTATCAGTCCAGGTCAAGGGATTTAAACAACCAAGTTTTTAATTCACGGCGGAAGGTACGAAGGTCAGGCGCTAATCGGAGTTCCAAGGGAAGTTGATTCCAGAGGGTGGGGGCACCCACCGAGAAGGCTCTACTCCTGGAGGTCGCCAGCCGCCACTGTCTAGCTGACGGCACCCTGAGTAGGCCCTCTCTATGGGCACGAACCGGGTGATGGGATATCGTTGCTGGCTGTAAGTGGTCCGCCAAATATCCTGGTCCTAAGCCATGTAGGGCTTTATAGGTCATCACCAGCACTTTGAATCTCACCCGGAGGGCAACCGGCAACCAATGCAAGCCGCGCAGGAGAGGTGTAACATGGGAGTATCGGGATTCTCCCATCACAACCCACGCGGCTGCATTTTGTACCAGCTGAAGCCTCCGAGTGGTCCTCAAGGGCAGCCCCATGTAGAAAGCGTTGCAGTAGTCAATCCGCGAGGTGACCAGCGCATGAGTAACTGTGCGTAGGGCATCTCGGTCCAAGTAGGGGTGATATGGTGGCTGATATGACAAATGAACAGAAGCAGTGATCATGATTCTGAATCGACTAGCCATTAACATGGGCAAATGTTGGTACTGCTGGGAAACCAGGTAGATTAAATCCTAATAGATTAGAAAACAAATTAGCAAACAGTGGACAGAAGGGTGAAATAGCTACAAAGTTGATAATGCCAGGGAAATATTGCTGTGAATTCCACAAAAACTCCCACATGTCAGCATGTCTAATAGTGCTATACTTCACTGCTTAAATTCTTTTTGAGGTTTTTCTAGATACTATTACAATCTAAACTGGGACTGCAGAGAAGATGGATTTGGTTCCTCTATTATATCAGACACAATGATTTGAGGTCTTGCTATGTGCATTATTAGTAAGATTGCATACTCAGCATTCTAATGTCATAACTGCAAAATGAAATACAAAGCAGGTTGCATTTTATAGTCTCCACTTTGTTAATATATTAGACAACCATAGTATTATTTAAGGAAACCTAAACCAACTGATTCAAAATCAGCTCAAAGAACCTTCTAATATTCCTATAAAATAACAACTAAATAGAATCTTTAATTTGGGTAATACAACATGTCATCCACCCAAAGTGCATTTTATTATTCTCTAATCAAGAATTTTAGCTCAAATACATATCAGAAAATTGTATATTAATTCAAATACATTCAAATCAAATACATTGGAAAAATATCTTATGACACAAAGCAGGCCAAATAGGCTAAATTCTGATTCTACTGTAAGGTTTTCACTTTTTGCTATTCCATATAAAAGGTTATAACAAAAGAGATACAGAATAGAATCTTATTAAACATATTATTTATGAAATGCGGAGTTGTGACAAATATTTTACCCATTGGCAACCTTTATGCATGAATTTGCTAGAAAGAAAATCCTTGCTAAATTAAGTAATTTTGAATGGGGAAAAAAGTTGATTTCTTATTGTTTTATTTATTGTTATTTTTTTCATTATACCTAAAAGGAGGCCCAACATATTCCCAGGTTGTTGTTGTTTTCCAATTAACATTTCAGGCTTCTCCAAAGGCATATATAGGTCCTCGTTTTTAAAAATTGGCAAATAATAGTGTGCTCCCAGTCTGGTATTTTTCCACTGAATTTTAGTGGCACAATCTTTGGAGATTGAGAATTGTGAAACAATAGGGTTCAAGAAGATGACAGCTTGTCTACTATTAACACAGAGACATGCCCTACATTTTAGGAGGCACAATATGGAAATTAGGTCTGACAGTGATATATTCAAGGCCAAAGATCTCCTATAAAAGGATTTAATAGTATTTGAAGTGAAAGCTTTCCAAAGAAACCCTTTTCTCCAGTAATATTTTACTATTATTTTAAATGGAGTAACCTTCCAATCAAAACACCTATTTAAAAAACCCATCATGTAAAGCATTTTAAAACATAATCCGACAATATAGGCAGTGTGCAAAGCACTGTTACTTTATTTTTGCATACAAAGATATAAAGAGTTATGCTGTTATTTCTAAACAAAGACTGGGTAGTTTAATTTGCTCAGATTTTCTGACAGTATTTCACATTGGACATGCAAACAAATATTAGTTAATTAATCCAAAACTGTAATCTTGAGATTCCAACCAAAGGGGGAAAAGTCCCATGGTAAACTATTTCTGCCCAGACGTTTCCATTTAAAGTTAATTGTCCATATTTTTACATGGTTGAGCTTGAGCCGGCTCCTCCTCATCCCCATCCTTCCCCAGGCCTTGAGTTATCCCTTGTGGGAAGTTTATTTTTGTGATGTTAGTATTTTTTTCCCTCCGGATATTTGTTTGGTGGGAGCTTTATATTATTCATTTTTTAATTGTCTTATGTTCTACACCACCCAGAATTGGGATGGAACCAAGTGGCCTGTAAATGAAATCACGTTTAATTAAATGAATAAAACAGCTATGCCTACAGGATCCACTAGCAGTTTCTGACAAGTCACTTATACAGAAACTGCATCTTGCCTGCAACAAGCAGTCGTTGCTTTTGCATCTGATGGTTTCTGAAATGAAGTGAGAGGGGATATTGAAACAGTTTAAGCTCTGTCCTCCCCATTAATTAGAACATAGTGGAATGTTCTGTGGAATAGATTTTGAAATGTTCACGTTCCATCTCCTCGCTCGTAAACTGTTTGTTTAAAGTAGACTATATATAGATGAAATATATATATTGTGGACTATAAACATGTATGTGGGTGTTTAGATATGTGTTTAGCAGAGCTTTCAACCCTTATTCTTTAACAAAGCAACTAGTACTCTGTTATTTATAAGATCTGTGTGGCTACCCATTTTAATACAACCCTGGGCAGTTCACAACAATAAAATTATAAAAATCATAAAAACCATAAAAACCATTAGCAAAAACTAAAAGCCTGGCACCTCAATCAACCTCCCAGGGTACCTCAACAACTCTCCACAGGCTCTACCATTGTACCTCAGTGTCTAGGTAAAGAGCTGGATCTTAATGGCTTTCTGAGAGACTAAGAGAGTGGGGCCTGCTAGAATGGAAGGGGGGGTCCCATAAAGTAGCCATGGAAAAGGTAAGCTTCCTAGGTTCCAATAGATGGCAATATTTTAGGGAAAGGACCTGAAGTAGGCTGGGCCAAGCAGATACTTGCAGGGAGAGGAAATCCTGCAAATGGTACATGGCTCTCCTGTACCGCATGGGAAATCCAATTTGTCAGTTAAATTGAAACATCGTACTTTATCTTTTAAAATCGACTGGAAAAAAAAGCTGCAGCCACAAAATGGGTAGAGTATAGAAGTCACTTTGATACGTTTTTGGATTTATTGGCAGTTTATATATATATAAAACCCAACATCCATCCATCCATCCACTCACCGACCCACATATCTACCTACCTACTTTACAACTAAATCTCTCTCTCTCTCTTCAAACACTATGCAAGTGCATGCACACACTTTGATCAATGGCTAAGACACCGAGCTGGTCGATCAGAAAGGTCGGCAGTTCGAATCCCTAGTACAGGTCTCCTGCGTGAGCAAGGGGGTTGGACTAGATGACCTCCAAGGTCCCTTCCAACTCTGTTACGGTTACATTACATTATTTCATGTTTTTTCTTAAACAGAGATTTCAGATTTCTACATAGAAATAAACATTAGGGTACTACACCTCCACCAAGACTGGCAGGGCAAGGTACTGTAGCTGAACAGGGAGCAAACCCCACACTCATTCGCACTGATGTTACCTAGTCAAGTAACGAAACACCTGCAAGCAGACAACCAAGTTCGGACAGCACCAAAGATTCCACCAAGAGAACTTCCCTTCAGAGGTGCAGGTATTTTTATCATTAGCATATTACCTTTCATGCCCTAAAGCCGTATAATTATGAAATTATTTTAAAATTTGGTTAAATATTTGTTGCATTTTAAAATGTGCCCAAATTGTAACCATCTAACGAATTTGAAAGGTACATCTCTCACAAATATAAAAGGTATGTCCTTCTCATTTGACCCTATGGTTACTTGCCAGGAGCCTGTCTTATTAAAAACAGAAAGCCATTTTCTATTCATGTGCCTAACTGATCAGAACAAAAATGTTTTAGTAATTCACAAGTTAGTTACTTTTACTACTTAATTGACAAATTCAATTTTATTTAAGGTACATGCTAGATTGAAAAATGTTCTATTTTTTTCCTACTCTGTGGATAGAGAATAGAAGGTGGACAAGGCCAAATACTATTTTTTCCAGTGTATTGGAAACGGCTGATACAGTGTTGAAAGTTTTACCCCCAGCAGTGAACTGCTAGCTAGAATTTCAACAGTTCTATTTCTAAATTACAGCAGAAAGCACAGACACAATAGAAATGCCAAGCTGGGGGTAGGGAAAATCACAGCTGGAGAAAGTATTGCAAACCTTATATGAGAACTATTATAATGTAGAAAAAGGAAAGATATCAGCAATATTCCAGGAGGAAAAACACAAAATCCACAAGCAGATGGTATGTTTATTAGGATGAGCCAAAACGCTGCAAGAATAGAATGCACACAATAGCCAAAAGCTGAACTGTGAATCTGAAAATCCTAGCTGACAGTTCAAAACTTGCCTTTGGCAACATTTTCCTGGGTTTTGTCTAATCACTTACATCATAGTACAGTTTTCTCTTATTTTCATTCCAGCAATAAACATGAAATATATGAAGCCAGATTAAACAGAATTTGTGAATGGCTTTGAGGTATCAGTACCATACTTTCAATAACTAACATTTTTATACCATTTGTTCTTCGCTGAAGACAAAAAAAAATCTGTGTCCCAAATCTTTATGAGCACATATATATTTACAATGGATTTTTCACTGATCAGAAACTATCTAGGCAACCTTTGAAAATTAAGTGAATGAAAGAGCTCTATAAAATTATATTCAAAAAAAGTCTTCCTTATATAGGTAACAAATCCAGTTTATTTTCACCAAGCCAATACAGAAAAGGATGATGGCATATCTTAAAGACAGAATAATCAGTGAAGCTTCTATAGTTTTCTCATCCAATCATAAGACTTCCTTTGTATATTTTCATGCATTACATTTGCTATCAATATTCATGGCTTTTGCACTGTTACGTTTCATTAAAAAAATGGCCACTGACAGATTAAATGCATTAATCCTTGTCCTAATTCTATATCATTTTGGTTAAGGTAGCAGAGAGGCAGTGGCAAAGTGCAGGATGACCAAAGGGGCAAAGATGGGGTGTGGGGGATAGAGATAAGCAAGCATCACCAAGGTCAGTGTGCTACCTCAGCAGCAGCAGGAAACTGGTGAAAGTTAGCTGGGGGTGGCAGGACTGAAGGGCAGCCAAAGGGGCAGAGAAGGGGGGAAGATAGGTGGGTGGAGAAAATTGAAGTGCACACTGCAGTTGTAAATGTGGGTGGACTGCCAAGCACCTGAATTTTGACCACATAACCCTAGGGCTGCTCCAACAGCCATAACTTTGAGGACTGGTCTTAACTATCATTTGTTCAGCACTGTCATAACTTTGAATCATCACTGACTGAATGGTCATTAAGTGAGGGCTACTGGAGGACAATCTAAATCAGTGGTGTCAAACTCGCCTCAGCACAGCAGCGTCACATGACGTAGCACGACTTTTTTTCCTTCGTTAAACCGGACATGGGTGTGGCCAGTGCATGACGCATCTGGCCCACAGGCGGCAAGTTTGACAGCCCTGATCTAAACCTAAACACAGATTTAAAGGCAAAATGAATTCTTCAGATATGTCACTATTATTAAAAATTGCTTTCCACCACAATCTGCAAAGAAGAACTGCAAAGGATCATCTCAATATCTGAACAGTTTTGACTGTACAGTACATGTTTCATTATATACTTTCAAATTACACATTCAATATGATTACGTTCTACAAAATCAGTATTATTTAATGAAAAGTAATTCTGTTCTGAATTCAATTTTCATTACCCATCCCTGCCATTCAGAATGAGAATGAGCAATAATTTTAATGAAGGACTGCAGGCATAACTATTAATACCATAGAGTTCATTGTTTCTCAGTTTTATCAACTTTAAGATGTGTAGAGGTCAACTCCTAGAATGCTGACTGGAGCATTCTGGAAATTGAAGTCCACAGATCTTGAAACACTGCTAAAGTCATTCACTTTCATTTGCCTGTTAACACAAAAAAAGTCAGGAAAAAGTAAGCAAGTATAAGATCTGCAAAAATTTTAAGAACAATTAAACTTAATTTTTCAGTTTTAAGAAGAATCCATGGGTTACATCTAAAAGGCTGCTGATACTATATTTATATTTCTTTTGCAGGTTTGAATTGGTTAATTAAGTAGATTCCTTCATTACATGTTAAAAAAACCCCTGTTTGATAAATGAAGATTAGTTAACTGTTTTTAATGCTTTGAATTTCCAAGCACTAAAGGTAGAGGAATATATTAGTTAATGTCTTGATTCACTGGCACTATGAAAACTAAATCCTTTTGAGCCAAAGTAAGTCTTGTTCAAAGAAAACTTCTATAGTTTGTTTTATTTAATTGGTACAGGTTCTGCGTTGACAACAAGGGCTAAACTAAAACAAAAGGAAAACAGAAAACACTGAAGCATGTCCAAATGCGATTTTTAAAAAACTTAAATTGCAGCTGCACAAAAAAGATGCTATTTTAACCCCTTCTCCAAATCCAATCTCCCACTCTATATTACTCCTATGAAAAAAGGTTGCACTTAACCATAAAAAAGTAAACACAGTATTTAATAAAACAAATCAAATCAGCAAACTGAATACAAAAATATCCGAAAACCTGGATTCAAAATGTTTATATTTTAACTTAGATAATAGTCTCAATTCTGATCAGCTTGAAAATAAAAATCCTTTTCAGTTTGGATCTTTTTAGAATGGTAACAGCTTAAATGCTAGTACAGCTAATGCTCAACTTTTCTAGAATGTAAATAAGGACATTTCTTTATTCTAAAAATGTATCTTCTTAATAGAAATCAAGAAGATTAAGTAATCAGTATATCTTCTAAAACTTTCTATACCTTATGAACTTAAAAGTTTGATTTGATAAAAGGAAAAAGCTGGATTCTCAGTGTGTAAAAAGTCATTGTTTAATTAAGGTTTATTGAATCACAATGGCTGCTTCCATACATAACATAAATGCAAGCTTTGATTTAAAGAACACAGTGACGAATTCACACAACATGCTAAGCTAAAACAAAGTAAACTCATTACAGCTTAGCTTGAAGAGTGAATCCAGCAAGCCAGTGATGTCGGGGGTAAAATGTACTTACCTTCGCTACCGGATTGGAAATGTGAGTGCGCGCGCTTGCGAAAGGGTCAAAAACGGGACATGATGACATTCCGGCAGGTGGGCTCATGCGAACCGGATATATCCGGCCGGATTTCACCGCTAATGACCACCCAAAGTGCGAAACAGTTACAAAACATTGTCATGTGACTATGGGATGCTGCAACTGGTTGTAAATGTGAATGAGTGGCCAAATACCTGAACTGTGATGATCTGACTGCAGGGGGCAGTTGTAAATAGTATTTTAAAGTTCATCTTAAGTTTGAATGGTCATTAAATGGCCAGTCATAAGTCAAGGGCTATCTGTAATGTATATCTGCAGGACAAAAAATTAGGTAATACAAAGCTATTAAAGTTGGCTGCTTGTCACTTGAAAAAAGTAATAATTGGTTCCATAAATGATAGATACTTACTGAAAGTTTTGCAGATGTCAGATACTGCTTTAAAGACTCTGTCAGAAAAGTTCACTTTCACTTTTACATACTTCATGTTGGGAAGCTGGAGTCGGAGCAATTTGTGTTGAGGAGTGAATTGTAACTTTGCATCAGCCTGTATTCCATACTTATCTAAAGTCCAGTGTGTTTTAAGGAGCCAGGTTTTCTTCTTTTCCCACCATAAGGCATGGTCGGACCAATCTTTCTTGACATCTAGGAGGAGCACAAAGATACACAATTAGGAATTAAAGTGAAACAGTGAGCAACTAAATTCACAGTGCTTAGATAAAATGTATTTTATATATTTTATAAAATACCGATGAGATTTATATCATGTCTTTATTCGCCCAGCCAATTATTCTTACAAAAAACAAGAGTGAAATAAGGATTATTCAATGTATGAAAATCTAGTTAACATCAATTATTTCCCCCACCCCACCCCTACGCATGTCAGAGCTGCTGGCAGAACCTGGCCAACTCAGAAACTAAGCAGGGTCAAATCTGACTATCATAGCACCTGAGACACTACCAGGGATGGCCAAGAGGTAAAGATAAAAATCCCCTCAAGTCAAGCTAAATTTCTCCTTCCATGTTACTTAATCATATTTTCAGCCAATTCTCACAGTGAAAAAAAATAACTTTTGGTATTTTGATAATTCCATATTCTAGGGATATGGCCAAGGAGGATATGTGCATTAATATGCATAACAAGTTATTAACACTTCGGATAACTTCAGCACAAATTAAGCTGAGTCCAAGTTAAATGTTCCAACATCTGCATTGCATCCCCAGCTACTATTAATAATTCCCTGATGTGTCCCAATAGTAATTGTTCCTCCAACTGGAGAATATTTCAGAATTGAGGCATTGCTGCAAAAACGGTTCTCTTCTTTCCCACTGGATACAAATGTTCCAGTAAATAAAGTTAAAAGCCCAATTATATATAATGCTTTCTGAAAAAGAAAGGTCCACTAGAAATTCTGAATAGAACTAGTATAATTCACATAGAACAGGATTTCATAAATACAGGACTAGAGAATTCAATGCCTTTCCTACCTCCCAGATAACTGATCTTATGTGATGGCATAAGTAGGATATTTGAAATTAATCTTTGAGTATCGTGCAAGTAAAGGCAGAATTTTGGATAAGCTTTATATGACTTCTGATTTATGATTAAATTAAGTTTAGCTGTTCAAAGCACAATGGCAAAAAATGCTTACAAAGGGTGCAATTAATAATGTACGCCACCTTATCAGAGCTCTTATAAATCTCAGCTAAACTATACAAAGAATAGCAGAAAATTAACTATAAAGAATTTTTTATTCTCTTCCTCTCCCCCAAAATACAGGACATTTCTTTAGATATTATGTAGACTTGGGCAACTCATAATCTTTAAATTTTTTTAAAAGCTTAACTGGACAGAAAGAAGAAAGGTACAGTTGAGTTCAGATTTATCCTACATTAGGGTCATAAATATCCATGTTATTCTTTAAAAAAAGGGGGGGAATAATCTTGGCTTGGGTAACATGGCTAGAAGAGAGGAGCAGCAGCCACAATTCTCAACAGCATGGCATTCTATCGTCAAATTAAACAAAGCCAAATATAGAAAAGCATGCAGCATGCAGTAAGACTTGGCTGCTCTCAAAGAAATCTGTCAAGTGATTATGGTGAACTCTGGTCCAAACTTTTGCTTCTCTAAAACATGTCAAAAGTAAGGCAATGATTTCGGCACTGAAAGATGTTGTTTATGAACTCTCAAGTAGTAGAAGTTTAGACTTAAATTAAAAAAGCACTGGCTTTCTTATCAGCCTATAAGGCTACAATTACCGTATTTTTCAGAGTATAAGATGCACCTTTCCCCCCCAAAAAAGAATGTGAAAATCTGGGTGCATGTTATACTCCGAATGTAGTCCCACCCAGCTTCTCAAACGGAGGTTTCAGAGGCTAAAAAAGCATCAGAAATGAAGCTTCAGAAAAAAGCCTCCAAACAGAGCTTCAGAAAAAAGCCTCAGAAACAGAGCTTCAGAGGCTTTTTTTCTGAAGCTCTGTTTCAGAGGCTTTTAGAGGCAGGAAAAAAAGTTCTTTCTGAAACAGAGTCTCAGACGTTTCAGAGGCAGAAAAAAAAGCAAAAAAAAAAAAAAAAGCAAGGCACAGAGCTCACAACCAAGGAGCCTGTTGCTAAAATTCACCTCTGGGAACAGCTGATTGGGAGTATTCCGGGATGCCGATCCACCTGCCAATCAGCTTTTTTCTTATTTTCCTCCCCAAAAAACTAAGGTGCGTCTTATACTCAGGTGCGTCTTATACTCCGAAAAATACGGTAATATTAAAAAATTTATCATTTTTTTACTTCGGCTTTTGACAATTTAGGCATACCACAACCTATTAGATACAAAGGTTAGATCTTTCATCCAGGTGTAAGAAACTTGAGTGCATCCTGCATGACATTCTTCCTACTGAATTCTTCACTTGGGAAGGCGGGAGGAAGTTTTAACATGAATTGTTTATTTAATATCTATTCAATGCTATGAAGAGATGAAACCAAGGAAGAAATGGGAAACTGAACCAGGGGACTGTCTCACTACCCAATTTTTTTTAATTGAAAAACATTGAAATACCAAGAAACAGTAAAAAAAAAATCCTCCTTTTATTAAATAATTTATTTTTGAAGGAGAGAATGCTCTATGAACAAGACTTCGCTCACACAAAATGTCTCGCATGTAAATGACACACAAAAAGAACGCACCAGGCTATTTTAGTGCTTCTTGTAAGGAATTCAACTTTATAAAGTTAATTTGTTAACCAGAAATGCTGCTAGTGACAACAATGTTAACCAGCTTTAAGTGGATCAGGGAAATTTCATGGAAGACAAGGCTACACGTGCACTTCTTAACACAACTGGGGAACATTGAACATTCCCCTGTTGAACATTCTACAGCATTTGGATTTTCCAGAGATGTTGGGACAGAAACCAACTAGACTGTCTTGGCTCTTTTGATGTCCTGATTATAGGTTTAGTTTAATATGGTAAATCAGTTAAGTCTGAAATCAGCTCCAAAAATATATGTCTTCTTCACTATAAAATGTATAGCTTCTCTTTTAAACTTTTATGTTTTCAGCTAAATAAAGTAGTGTTTGCTTTCTCTACGGTATTTAATTTTGCTTGGACAGCATTTATATCCTGAAGCTGCAGGTTATACACATATCGTCTAGAAACTAGTATCAGTGAAATATCACAAGCAGTAATTGGGGGAGGATGTTTGTTGATCTGTTCCCCTTTTCTTCTGTTGTTAAATTTGGTGTTGAGTTAGGATGGAATGCACAATCAATGCCTTTGATACCATAGTCTCAGTCATGGTGCTATAGTTATTCACCGTGAAAGCTGTGAGAAAAAAGAAAGAAAACTGAAATTCAACTGCTGCTTCTATTGGCAAAAGTCCTATCTGTCTGGCGAAGAAAGCAGAAGGAAATTACGCTTCCTTAAAACTCCCTTTGTTCCCCAGTTATGGTCACTCGGTCAAGAGAGTCAGGGACATAAATTTGAATGGAGAGAAGGATGTGAAGTTTCCTATTCTCATAGCAAGTATTTTCAGATCATCTGTCAAGAAATAGTCTTTCAATTTAGCATTTACTCCTAGTGAGTCCATGCTAATTTATCCATGGCTAAGAAATCAACAAAACCAGGTCTGCACAGGGCTAATTATGTCTTAAACCTTTATCAATAATTGCAAGAAGTTACAGAAAACCAGAAAAAGCTGGCAAAAATTCAGAGAGTTTCTAATAGCTGTTGCAAAAAAAGAAATGTTGAGATGACCCAGAAATAGTTATTCGACAGGGGCCAAAGAACTATTCAAAAGGAGCATTTTCAGGAAAAGAGGAGTGATTCTTCTGAGCAATATTGTTGGGTAAATGAAGACCTGAAGCTATTCTATCATAGACCTTCAAAAAGTAATATCAGTATTTCAGTTTCCTGAAGATTCCAAGCCTAACATTCCTTGGCTAATGCATTAATTTATAATTTCAGGAAACAGAGATATTTTATGTATGTTTGCTGCCACATAAACATGTTGAAATTAGGCAGCTTTTCCTCAGGAGAAACAAGGTTGACATTGCAGCTATAATTACAAGAATGGTACCCACTAAACATTACTCCCTGCAGGTCCCTCAAATCAGGGCTTAAACTGAGTAGTAGTGTCAGCCTTTCCTCCTTATATTCTAAGTATATCTTTTAGCTTGTGACAATAATAGGAAAAGGAATTTCCCCTCAAACATAAAAAGCTTTAGTACTTTAGAACCAATATCCAGGATCAATTGTAGAGTAGAGGTCTTCCAGATTACTAGTTTACTGCACATCATCAGAATACCCAATTTACAGAAAATTTATTGCTCATCCTTCTGCCAATGATCTCAAGTGGATACATTAGTGTCTTTCCACAATATCTCCTCATTCCTACACAGCTGAATTCTGAACATTTCTGATTATAATCCATATATAATGGATCCCACCTTGCTAGCTTATAACAGATACAATATAATAGCTTATATTGTGTTTGCAGCAAAGAGATAGAACATGGGAGAAAGACAAGGAAAGTAAATCTAGACCCAATTCTTCCTGTGAAACTCACATATTCAGATGCAGTGTGAGACCTGTGGACTCACTAGGTAAACCACCGATAGCTCTGTCACCTAACATTCCAGCATTCTCATAAAACAGCACAAAAGTATTGACATCCAGTGTTTGTTTATTTGTGCAATAAATCCCTGTAGGTCTAGGCCAGCGGTTCTCAACTTGTGGGTCGCGACCCCTTTGGGGGACAAACGACTCTTTCACAGGGGTCGCCTAAGACCATCGGAAAACACATATAACTGCATTTTCGGCTTGGGAACAGCTGTCTCGCCAGGGAACGGGCCAGTAACTGGTTGTCCTCCGGTAAGAGGTGCGCCGGCCCTCTTGGAAAAAGTGGGGGTGCATGCATGCAGGGTGCCCACATGCATGTGCGCATGTGGAGTGTGAGGCGCATGTGCATTAGGAGTATGGGGGTCATGCACGCATGCGCAAATGGGGGGTGCCCATTGCATTATGGGTGCTAGCATGCGAGAGTGCGCAAGTGCTTGCACACTCGGACTTTTGGCACACATTTTATGGTTGGGGGTCACCTCAACATGAGGAACTGTATTAAAGGGTCGCGGCATTAGGAAGGTTGAGAACCCCTGGTCTAGGCAGTTTACAAATATTAAAGTAACAATAGTACATTGCATGCAATCATTAAAATGGAAACAGTACAAATACAGGCATTTAGGATGCACAGTTAATCCTCAAAAGATTTTTTTTTAAAGCAACTTTTGCTTTTTTTGCTAGCAAGAAATGCTAGCAATGCCTCAGGAGACAGACTGTTCCATAAGAAGGGAGCTGCTTAGAAAAAATGCTACAGTCAGGCTCTCTCCTACCACCTGACCTTAGTTGGCATTCTCTAACAAAATCTGCATGAAAAGCAATCTTTACATAGCCAGATTCTAAGCCCTACAGTATAGGACCATAAAGACAACGGCCAGTGTCTTGAATTACATTTATACTGGCAATCAGCATAGCTCCTGCAACAATGGTTTATCAGGGCAGTACAGTAGCTATTGTATTCTAGGCCAACTGAAATTTGTGGGTGGTCCTCCAAAGCAGACCCAAGTAGCATACATTACAGTAGGGGTGTCAAATGGTGACCCGCGGGCCAGATGCATCATGCGCAGGCCACGCCCATCCCAGCTCCGCAAAGGGGAAAACCGTCACGATACATCACGTGATGCATTACAGCAATAAAAGTGGAAGATGATAAGAGTATGAATGACTGTCCTCAGGGCATCCCATTCCAGGTGTGCTCTCAAAGGACCTAGCCATGATAGTCACATACTTGTTGAGTGAATGTGAGAGCTTGGCCTCTGAGACAACACAACCCTATCAAGCGTGAAGAATAATACCATCCTGGAATCAGGAGATTTCTGAATTAATGGCTGCTCCATTTTGCTTGGATAGAATCTGAGCCTACTTTTCCCACCCAGATACTGACAGCCACTGGGCACTGAGATGGGATTTCTACCACATCTCTTATTGGGTCCATGTTGGCAATGTAAATATGGATATATATTCTGGTGATATGTTACACAAACTGACATAACCACTCACAACAGTTTTATGTAGATGTTAAAACAAGGTAACGAAGACCAAATTCTAACCCTATAATAGAGCATCCCAGAGTCTGACTTCTCATCCACAGTGCCACAGGCTGAAACGGTCTGCTCAGAGAACGGTGGAACCAATGTAGCATTGTGCCTTTAACTCCTAACACCCACAGGCAGCTCAGAAAATACAGTGGTGAACACTACTGAAGGTTACTGTCTGTAGTCACGCACATACTTCAGCAAAGGTTCACAGGAACAGAATACTTGACTGCAATG
The DNA here is from genome assembly GCA_012654045.1 of Ptyas mucosa. Taxonomy (NCBI): domain Eukaryota; kingdom Metazoa; phylum Chordata; class Lepidosauria; order Squamata; family Colubridae; genus Ptyas; species Ptyas mucosa. The sequence goes on from WNWU01000001.1 coordinate 80,620,226, forward strand.
AGTCCCTGTCTCATAGGGACTCATACACAGATAACATGGTTAGGTCACAATTCAAGGCACACGTGGGAAGGTTGTGACAGAGATTCTGGATTCACAAATTGTTCTCAAATGCAGAAGGTTCAGTTTCAATTGGTTGTTCCATATGAAGAAGTCCCAAACATTTAACTATAAGGCCACTGCCAGGTGAGAATCAGTTAAGGCAGATGCCATTCTTCCCTGGTAAGGAAGCATGTCAAGCAACTCTGCTCTGTTATCAAGATTGTATGGTATGTTTGTGGCAGTTGCATAGGAACAGGACACTTGTCATCGGACTGTTGGCACAGTCAAGATTCAGGTGCTTGATCGCTTGCCTATCCCCGGGCCTGACATTAGTCCAGCATATCCAGAGCAGACTCATTGTATTAGAATCATCCTGGTCTGTATTTGGCATGACACCATTGTCATCTCAATGAATTCCATCTGGCTTTCAATCTGAAGCAATTGTGAGGCATTCTGTCCTCAAAATACTCAGCCAGATTCTTACAACTTACACTAATGGGTTCTTCTAAACCACGGGTGTCACACTCGTGGCCCAAGGGTTGGATACATCACATGCTGGCCACACCCACCCCTGGTTTAGCAAAGGGGAAAAAAAGTTGTGATACATCACGTGACAACAACATGATGTCACAAATTTGACACCCCTGTTCTAGACTGTCCTTTTCTACATTTTTGTTGGTAGGTACCACACTTGTTTTGAGGAAGGGGGCTGCTCATTCACAGAACAGCTGCTATGGTTACATGATCAATCATACAAAACAATCCAGGAGCACAGAGTCTAGAAGGCACCAAAAAAGAAAATCTCCCACACTGAAGACAGCAAATCTGTCATACTTGGCATACAAACCTTCTTTTCCCTTGTTGTTGTAAAGACCATTATTTGGCATATTTAACATAAAAGCTATGATTTCCTTTTATACTACTGTAAATAGACCTTTACAATGTCTATTTGGGAAGGGTATTATACAGGCCAGACACAGTATTTCAGACTGCCCTACCGGCCTCTAGTTATTACTTTTTCTTATGTTCCTATAGCTAACACTCCCTGCCCCTTCCCACCAAAACCTTCAGAAGGGATTTAAAAATATTTCTGTACTGCTGCCAAGAAAACTACATGGATCTCATTATAATCACACTCCATTCAAGGGAGGTTTTTAAATCCAAACATCAAATCATGGTCTACAATCAGTATAGCTGAGATACATGCTATTCATATACCTTATAACCTAGATAGTTAATCATTAAAACCAAACTTAAGGTTTAGCCAGTATTTATTCTTCTTTGTTTTTGTAATCTAACAGACTTTATGAGTCTTCTAATCTAATTTTGACTGTGCCTTCAATCCGGATGCTTCTGTATAGAAGTTCTAGTACTAATAGTTCTAGTACTATTTAGTTGTATTGGGCTTCAATACCCACAACAGCTAAATTATTCATTCTTCGTTTAATGGATTTTTGTTTTCTCAGGAAGACTGCTGAATCCCATATGTAATGCAATGGTGTTAATAGCATATGATTCAGGGATTTATATTCCATATACATGTAGACCTTGACTTGTGACCCCAATTGGGACCAGAATTTCAATCATGAATTATAATAGTTGTAAGTTGAGACACACACATGACCGGATCCAATTTTACAATCAATTTTATGGTAGTTGTCAAGAAAATCACATGATCGTAAGTATGAACTGACTCTCCCAAACAGGCATTTTTTGCTGGAAGTGGGCAAAAAATGTCACAAATCACAGGATGCTACACCAAGTTATAGTTGTGAGCCAGCTGCCAAGCAAATGAAATGCAACCATGTAATGGTGGGGGAAAGTTTTTGCAACGTAACAGCTGGAAGGGCTTTATAGCTATAAAGTACCCTTTCTGAAACTATCTGTAATTAACATATGGCCATTATGACTGCCAGTTGGAACAATAGAGCTTCCAGAGATGTCATACTTTTTTTTGCTAGCAGATACAGGTAGTTCTTCACTTATGACCACAATTGGAACCAGAACGTTCATCTTTAAGCAGTGTGGTTCATTAAGGCATCAATTTTATGATGATTTTGCAGCGGTCATTAAGCAAATCACCAGTCATTTAGTAAGGCTGTGACCATGATTTGTGACTTTCCCTGCCATTTTCTCCCCATTGACTGTAGCAAGCTGGAAAAGTTGCAAAAAGGTGACCATGTGCCCAGAGGATGCTACATTTGTTGTAAATGTAAACTGGTTACTATGTTCCCAGAATGTGATCATTTGATCATAGGGATGCTGTAATAGCCTTCAATGTGAGGAACAGTTGTAAGTTGAGGAATACCTCTGTAAGTATCTGACAGCACCCCTTATATGCGTTTAAATATTTTATAGTTGTGCAAGTTCTTGTTATGAACAACTATCTATTGATCAGACTCATATTAGTTCCAATTAGGCAGAGGGAAGTAACTGTAACAAGATTACTTAATACTTCTATAGTTGAGCCAAGGCAGTATTTGAACATAACACCATTACTTTTAACACTATCAGTTTAGCTTTCATTTTTCAAAATGTGGGGCTGCTTACTAATTGTGCATACAACTGCACTGTCCCCTCCAAGGAAAAAAAATCCACGACGGTACAGATAGTCCTCAATTTACAATAGTTCATTCAGTGACTGTTTAAAGTTACAATGCACTGATAAAAGTGACTTATGACCATTTTTCACAATTACGACCTTTGCGCCATCCCCATAATCATGTGATCAAAATTCAGATGCTTGGCAACTGGTTCATACCAGTTGGTGTGTCCCAAGGTCATGTGATCACCTTTTGTGACCTTCCCAGAAGCAAAGTCAACGAGGAAGCCAGATTCACTTAACAACCGGGTTACTAACTTATCAACTGCAGGGATTCGTTTAATAACAGAGGCAAGAAATGTCATAAAAATGGGGTAAAACTCACTTAACAAATGTCTCACTTAACAACAGAACTTTTGGGCTCAATTATGGTCATAAGTCGAGGACTACCTGTATTTGAGACTCTGTCTTGCAATGCTACATTGCACATTAGTGTTGGAGCACATAAGGACTGTTTCTTACATTTTCTTTCTGCTTAACTGAGAAGGACCCAAGTAAGTTTCAAGACACTCCATTTTCAATTGGCACCCTTCTGTGCCTGAACCCTCAGAGGGGCTTTTAGTTCAAGAGGCGTCTTCTCTAGTTTGTGGAAAGACCATTATGTACTGGTATTTTAAAATACAAAGAAAAAATAAGTACTGCTAACTTGTCTGGTGAAAGACTGCAGTCTTTCAGACCAAATAAGCTCAAATCTATTTCTCAGTAGTCTTATAAGAATGAGTCAAGAGTATTTTATTCTTTTCAAGCAGTTAATTTTTAAGCCAGAAGATAATTACTACTGTCTACCTAGCTAATAAATAAGTGCAAATGAACTGAAATCAAAACTCAGAGATACCTGGTATCTGTGGGAATCTTTTCTGATAACATTTATCATGCTCATTACGGTAGTTTAATTTGGACCATTCTTGAACACAGTACTTTGAAATTAGACTACAACTGTGGGCAGATTTCTAGAAACACAAGAAAAACATAAAGCTAAAAGGGACACATGTAGAGTTTGCTAAAATGTGCATACTTGTGTGGTTCATATTACTCCCGATAAGCTATGACTAGGAGAGATAGGAAGAAAGCACATTTAGTCATAAAATTTCAACAGGATAAGCTGTTTTATTAAGTTCCATTTCTGTGACTAATCCAAAGCAGTTGTTTAATTCTTCAAGTTGTGGTCAAGGAATCCATAATTCAAAAAGCATGAAGATTATTTTACAGCAAGATGGAAAAAATATTTTGAATCAGTTTATAACATTCTTAAGTAGTAATATTTAGTAGTAATTTTAGGGAGGAAAAATTCAAATTTGTAGTGAGCAAAGGGACATTTTTTTGTTCAAGGGCAAATCAATTACCAGATTTACTTTGCAGCAAATTCTGCCAACTGAATGAGAATGCCAAATGTTCTACATCACTTCCTGTTCAGAAAGGACATCCATAGTTGCTTAGCAGATAAAGTCATTTACTTTATTTAAAGCTTGTTTATGAACATGTCCCATTTGCTCCTACATTTCCACTTTGTTTCCCATTTTCCCAAGGGAAAGTTTCTTGCAAGAGAATATTTGTAGAAAATATAAGAGAATTTAGGTGTATTCAATCACAGCTTTTGAGAACCATGCACAAAGTCCCAATATAATCTAGCATCTGAATTCAATTTTACTCAGGCGTTGTAGAATATATTTTGTGTCACTGTAATTATAAACCGTTTCATAGCAACTGAATAAAATATAAATACAAAAACAAGATATAGCCAAAGGAGCTGGGTTGATAATTATTGTACATGTTTATATAAATTATTTTAGTACATACATTTATACTAAAATGATTAGAATATAAATTACATTATGTTCATATAGTTATTTTCTACACCACCCATCCTATCTAAGAAATTCTAAATATTGATGACATATACTCACCTTAACTATCAAAACCTCTGAATTATTAAGAGTTGCCTTGAAACCTAGTTCATTCCTATGCTAGCATTCGGAACCTACGGACTGAAAGCGCAACAGTACATCTGATACAGATCTTTCCCATCATTCATGACTGTCACAAAGAAAAGGAATTATTTATCAAAGCAGCAATTATCTGGCATGGTATGATCCCGAATTCTGTTTGGACAGGAAGCCTTCAGCCTTGGATGGAGCAATGCAAGCAAGCAAGCAAGATTATACTAAAGAAGCTTGCTTAGTTTGGTATGGTGTTGGGGACTGAGGCTTTTATACTCCTATAAACACTGGCTCTGAATCGCAAAACTGACTTCCCCATTAATGTGAGACAGTGATGGTAGGTACTTTTATCCTAGTATCTGAGGGGGAAATGATTTTGATAAAAAGGAGAAATACTTGCCATTTCTATAAATCACAGCATATAATGCCTGACTTTAGCAGCTGTTCAGACTTATATGCAATTGGGCATTCTTTGGCCTACACAATTTGGAATTCCTATCCCCTACTCCATTTTTAGCCTATCCCAACTTCATTTTTACTTTGCTCCTAGCTGACCCTCTGCTGGCATATGTAATAAAGGCTGCACTTCAAATAATAACCTTCTCTAACCCTGTTTAACGCTCCCAGAAACAATTAATTGAAGGCACTCAGTTATGTGCAATCCCCAAAAGCACTACTATTTTTTTTCACTTTCTCAAATTGCAGTCTCCGATTGAAAAATGCAAATCATTTATCTAAGCTCATGATAGTTTTAAAAGCCTCTTGAAATTGAGTAGGAAATGGAGGGAAAATGGAAAAAAATGGGAAAATGGAAATCTTCAATCTGCCTGGATATCATCCTACCAATATATAAAACTTTTGAATGTGAGCCAGAAACTAACTAAAAATAAGACAGAAAAAGAGTGGAAAAGTTATTTGGAGAGGAAAAAAAAACATATTTAAAGTTAACATTTAAAGAAAAGCAGGAACCGCACTTTTATTTAGCATAATGGTTTAATGGAAGCATTACAAATTCAGCTTAATGAATTTGCAAGTCCTGCCCCCATTATTGTAAAATCTGTAGTGCAATACAACTGGTAAATCAGTAAAGCTGCATTTTCTTGGTGTTTTATTCATATTACATCATAAATCTTCATTAAAGCTAAGGGATGCAGAGATAGCAGTCATTTTAAAAAAGTTCATTTCCTGAATTTTCTTCTTAAAAGATAAATTAGAACATATTTTTATTTTCTAGAGCTTGAAAGATATTCAAGGAAACTATTTTATTACCGGTATTATTTCCAGGGATTAAATTTAGTTAAAAATATCTAGAAAGTTAAAGGTCATAAATCACTTTTGAAGTGGCACAGGAACTGAATTGTGCCTAATGGACAGGAATCTCAATAACTTTTTAATAGACTTGGTATAATTTAGAAGTTGACATACGACATGACAGAAATTTTCTGACAGTGAGAACAATTAACCAATGGAACAGCTTGCCTTTGGAAATTGTGGGAACTTCATCATTGAAAGCTTTCAAGAAGAGATTGGACTGCCATTTGTCAGAAATGGTGTAGGGTCTTCTGCTTGGGTGGAGTGTTGGTGGACTAGATGACCTACAAGGTCCCTTCCAACTCTGTTAATCTGTATCTGTAACTATATTCAGATTATCACTGTACAAACCTCTCTTATTCATCCCAACACACTCTGTCTCACTATATTTTGCTAAAGCAAATGCATAATCAATCAAAAGCAAAAAATAAACAAAAAGTATATATAGAAGCTACAAATATCCCTAGATTAGATTTTTCAGTTATGTCTACTACAGGGTAATATACAAATAATAAACCTTAGATCCAAGTAAAACACCAAAGACACTGATTTTACAGTACAAACATGCTATTCATAAGATCAAATAACACATCTGTTTTACAGAATGAATCTCCTAATTTCTTTCTGCCTCTTGTCATATCAAAATGGCTTAGGACCTGGGTACCTACGAGACCGTCTTTTGCCACCAATAGCCTCCCACCGACCAGTTAGTTCTCACAGGAAGGGACTACTCAGGGTACTGTCAGTCAAATCATGCCGACTGGCGACTCCCAGGGGGAGGGCCTTCTCTGTGAGGGCTCCAACCCTTTGGAATGAACTGCCCCTGGAGATACGGAGTATCCCTGATCTCCGTGCTTTCCGCCGTGCCCTCAAGACCCTGTTGTTCCAACAGGCGGAGCTAAACATATGAACGTGTGAATGATCTTTTAAAATGTACAGCGCCTTGAGTCCTACGGGAGAAAGGCGGTATAGAAATATAATTAATAATAAATAAATAAATAAATAAATAAAATAGGAGGTACAGACTGAGTCACTAGAATATAAACTGAGAGCAAACCCTACTCCTTACATAGCACTGATGATGTTATCTAGTTTGGGTAATGAAATGTCTGCAAGAAAACAACCAAGCTCAGAGCACCAAGGACCCCTCAGTACAGACTGGGCCTTTATCACCCACAAATTAACAGTTATATTTGCAAATTAAACACTGTATTTTTTTAAAATTCTAACTCTTTTAGCATTAAAGCAACAACAAATTTTTGAAGAATTGCTTTGCTTTTTTCCTTTTGTGTTTTATGCACTCCTACCTATAGTTTTTCAGTTTGAGATCTCTCTCTCTCTCTCTCTCTCTCCCTCTCTCCCTCCCTCCCTCCCTCTCTATTTATTATCTGAAGTCAGAGATTACACTATACGAGGGGGGAAAAACTAAAAGAACTATTAAACAGCTATTGAGCATCAATGTCTTAAAATTGGCTAGATTATCTTGTTTCTGGATTGTTATTAACCCAGCTGCAAAATAGTTTCGTAAACAATATTTATTAACTGCTTATTTTGTTTACTACAATATATATGTCAATTAATTCAACAAGGCTCCAAGTGGCTTACCCTCCCTCCCAAAAGTAACATTAAAATAAAAATATTACAAATAATAACAAAATGAAACAATGCTGTAATGAATAATCTCAACATTCAAATCTAGAGCAGTCTGAATGAAGCTGCCATAAAAATACACTCCAGTTTAAACCAAACCTAACAGCCACTTCCACCCTACACTTAAGAAAATTATATACCAAAATCATCATCAACATTCATATACTGGCCTATATGAAAAATGTAGTATTTTAAAATGGGCAGAAACTGAAGAATGCTGATCCCACAATTAATTCAATCTTTGACTTTCCAGTTCCTAAAATCAAATGAAATCTAAATAAGACTTTTTCATACAAACATAAGCTTCCCTTTGAAGCAAGTATTTATATCTGCTTTTCCTTCCTTATTACATCAGTGTAAAATGTTAATACAGTACCGGATGGGGGTGGTTTAACAACACCAAAATTATTTAAGTGGGCAACTAATCAACAAATCAGTTTGTTATAGTGAACCAAAGATGTACTAGAGACTACTAGTTAAAAACAATTACTTGTTTTTAACACTCATATGCATTTTAACAGAAGGAATATTTTAATTACAACTGAATATATCTCAGCATTTGGCCTCAAGACAAGAACTTTAGCACTTAATACAGTATTCTGCTCAAGATTGAAAACATAGTGCAAAGTAACTGAGTAATGCAGATGTACTTCAGTGAGATCCTAAACTCCAAGACATGGCCTATGACATGCTGAACAAATATGATATGTGGTATATAACAAATACTAAATTAAACCTCAGAAGTCTAAATAAAATGTAGCAGCCTTAGCAATAAAAGCAAAATGTTAAGGCAATGTCTATCAAAGAATAACTATGCTTTGCACCAATTTGATCAGAACTTTTGATATACTACACTATTAAAATGGGAAAAATAGTTAATTGGGGAAGTATAATTATCTCTGAGACTGCAATACAAGCCATAACACCATCAGATTCAAGATCACTTGACTAAGGAAGTTGGTCATTTTCACACATTTCAGAAAACCAAAATTAAAACTTTGCTATGGCAGCAAACATTCTTGCAAAGGAGAAATATTTTTGCAACAATAAAGATTTTTCTTGCCAATTAGTCTAAAAAATTAATTATTTTATGAGCCAAACAATAAAAGAGTAACTACAATAATACATTGTGTTAAAATTTTTCAATTATACAATCTTTGCAGAGCTTTTCCTAATACTCTTTGCAATCAGAAAAGAAATAAAATTGCTTTTTACTTATGCCACATTTTGATACTGGGTTAGTTCAGAACTCTTCTCAAAGAATGGAACATTTATGGCAGAGGCAAACTGAACCAGTCACAGTTCTTTGCCATGGCAACCCAAAGACACAGTAATAGCAAGAGCCCTGGTGGGGCAGCAGACTAAAGCACTGTTATTAACATCAGCTGCCTGCAATGACTGCAAGTTCAAATCTCACCAGGCTCAGCCTTCCATCCTTTCAAAGGTAGGTAAAATGAGGACCCAGATTGTGGGGGCAATAAGCTAACTTTGTATGAATATATACAAAAAAGTATGAAGGCAATTGCTTAACACATTGTAAGCCGCCCTGAGTCTCCGGAGAAGGACAGCATATAAATCATATATATGATGTATATATATGATGTGTGTGTGTATATATATATATATATATATATATATATATATATATATATATATATAATACAGGTTAAGATGTGCTAATTACCCTTTCTCAATTTGCCTAGCAGAGGACCTCTTGTCAATGACAACACATAGAACAACAGAGGATCAAGCAGGATGACTTCTATATGAAGCTTCTGTCCACAGCACATCATTCAGTATTTGAGAAGGCATTTAAAGGCTAGCATATCTAGCCAGCAGAGCAATAAAAACATTTGTTTAATTATTCTCCTTGTGACTGCACATTCAAATAACATCTCTCAATAAACAAGCAGCATATTAAAATATGCCAGGCAGAACTTTAGGTTTCCCTGCAATATCCATTTTCAGCAAACACTTCAATATAGCACTTTTGCTAGACAGCACGTTTAATTTTGGCTTCTAATTAAAAGTTCATCAACACATTCATCAGAGTATAGGGTGTGGTTCCTGCTGTATGGAACAGGCTGTCCCTGAGGTCTGAAGGACCCAATCCTCTCAGCCTTCCAGAAGGTTGTTATGACCCAGTTGTCAGGATTTTAGAGGAGAGCAATGTATACATTTGTTTTTGTAAAATTGCTACATGATACCACAGATGTTTCTTTTTTTTGTATCGGATTATTTTTAACTCTGGTGTTTTGTTTTGTTTTGTTCTGTAAATTGTTTGTTTGTCACCTGGAGTTATGCATTTAAGTTGGCCAATGATGTAAATGTTCTAAAAAAAATTAAATACATTCTCCAAATAGGTTTAAGTGTGTATTCAGATTTAAGGACATATATTACAGCATATATCACATATATCAATTTAACTGTTCTAGCCTTAAACAACTGAGAAATATAGTCCTAATAATTACTGAAATTTTAAAAATCTTATAAATTTCGGCTCATCTAAGAACCAGTTTACTATACCATAAGCTAGGATAATACCCTATCACTGCTCACTGTATTTCTCTATGAAATTTGAACTTACTACCACAAGTAAAATATTAGGGACAAAGCAAAGAAATACACAGCAGTGATTGTATTATGCCACTACAGAGGATCCAGCAGTCCTGTTCCATTCTGTAGGCTGCTTGATCTCTTTCAACGAATTCATCTGGTCAAAAAAAAAAAAGATCAAATATTCATTTCCCTATACAGCTACTTTCTATTGCAACTTACCAAGTTTTTCCACGAGTTTCAGCATGACGCCACCAATATGTATTTCCCCCGTGACCCTCAGTGTCACATCTCTGCTCATGTCTGTAACATGCACATTCAACTCCCACGTTCCATCAGCATAGCAGCCATCAGGCATCCGTATACCGTCCAGAGCCGTCATTGCTCCTTTCTATGCTCCTTTCTACAGAAAAAAGGAAATGGCATTCATTAGTTAAACTGAAGCCTCCCGCTTCACAGCTCAGGAACAGCTTCCCTGCTTCCCCATTCAAGTGAAGGAAATCACAGCAGTGAGGAAAGTAAAGAAAGAGCAAGAAAAAGAAATAACCAAGGAAGGGAAACAAACTCCCTAAAATCAGCTGTAAAGAAGTAACAAAACGGAGGAAGTTCCCAACTCAGTTCCATTTACTTAGGGGGGCAGTAAGGGGAGGGTGGACCCAGATTGCAGATTTCCAGCTGCTCAGCAAGGGCTTTGTAAATTTAAAGGGAATATAAACTGAAGCCTTGCTTAGCTTCAGTTTGCAGGTATGTTTAAACCAAGATTCCCTTCTTCAGGGATCTTATTTGTCCCTACAGTATGTTAATGAGACAAGTTCCTTTGACCCCGAAGTTCAGGATACAGATTCCCTTTTAAGATCCAAACTACTCTAGAAAATCCGAATAATTCACCGGAGCAAAACACATCCTTTCAGCCATAATAACCTCCACGATCTCCTAGGACTCGTCCTACAAAACATAGATATATTCACAGCGGCAGCCAGATTGCATAAACATCTTAAAGCACCACATGAGCAATAAATAAGGGACTCTCGCACAGGGAAGAAAATTTTGCAAATTTTCCTTTTCTCCAAGGCGCATTATTCAAGATTATACGGGGTTGTAGCAGGCAAGAAAAAAAAAGGAGCAACGGATGTCCCAACCAAGCCAAAAATAATGCTCACAGAGTAAGAAAGATGTGCCCGTCGGATCTTTAGAATCCCATAAAAATAATCCGGGGGAGGGGGGGAGGCTAACTTCTCAGGTAAGAGGCCTGGGGGAAAAAAAAGAGTGGGAAGGACGGAAAGTGAGAAGAGACCGAAAAGAAGCGAGGCTGAAAACGCGGCGAGCGTCATTTGCAGGGGAGAAAGGCAAGCAAGTTACCTCAAAAGGGACTAGGACCCTGAAGAGGGCACACGCAAACCTTCCAAACTACCCACACGCACACATAAACCGACCCATCACTCTGGCCACCCACGCACGGATCCCCCTGAGGACCCCACTGGGGCGCAGATGTCCCCGCGTCCACCGACCGAGCAAGGATGACGTGGAAGCAGCAGAGGAGAAACGAAGGAGCCTTTGCCGCGCGCGAGGGGAAAAGCCCCCCGCCTGCCCGTCCTCACCTCCCTTCGAGGGGCTCCCCGGCCTCGCTTCTGCCTGCGCCGCGCGCGCCTGCGTGCGTGCGTTGCGGTCCCCCCCGTCGGCGCTGCGAGCGTGACAGAGAAACACCCCCCACCACCCAACGCCGCCGCCGCTGCCCTCTGCCTGCCTCGCCCGATGCTTCGCTTCTCTTCCCCGCCCTGCGGACGTAGCCAGGACGGGAGCCGCCGCCCCCCCGAAGCCTTCTCCGCCCGCCGGGGGCGCCGCCTGAGGGGATGGCGACAGAGGGAGGGACGGAGGGTGGGGGGGGAAGAGGAGGGCGAGGGAGGCCTGGGGGACGAAGGAGAGGGAAGGCGCTGCCCTTTTATGGAAGCCTGGACGGAGGAGCAGCCAGGACGGAGGAGCAGCGGGGCAAGGGGCCAACATCCGGGACTCCCCCGCCAGCGGACGCGCGGGAAAGCGAAGAGGGGGGGGAGGAGGGGGGGAGGCGGCTGAGGGGGAGGAGGTGCGCGGAAAGCGCGGGAAGGGGGCGCGGAGGGATCTCCCCTTCAGGGGGGGCGGTTGTGGAGGTGCCCCCCACACACACAAGGAGAGGAGAGCCTGGCGGGTCGCCCTCCTTGGGGATGGGAGAAGAATTGGCATGGCGCGCTCCGCCCCTTAGCCGTCCAAACTCGCAGCCTCCCCAACGTGGTTCTCTCTCTCTCTCTCTGTGTGTGCTGTGGGTTTCCTTTCCCCACCGCTTTTTCCTCTTGCGTTTGTTGAGCCACAACTTCGCGTATGCCCAGAACAACCGCGCACATTATGGGGAGTGGGATCCGGCATAAGACGGCGGATGCTTGCCAAACTCAAAATGTAGGCGTTGGGAAACGGAGCACCGGACTAGGAAGATGGGCCAGGAGGTGCCGGGATTGTCCCCCGCGATTGCCGCTTCTGAAAAATCGTCCTGGGGAAAAGTCAAGGACTGGCAAGAGCCAGGAGGTTAATCGAAATCCTCAGAGGTGGTTTTAGGAAGGCGATGCGTTGGCTATACCTATTGGAGAGGCAACAGATGTTTGTTTTAATTATGTCCCAAAGGTGCTTTTTTTTTTTCCAACAGGCAACTGGATTTTCCCAAAGTCTAATTTGCCTCTTGAAAAAAAAGCAGCTTTGGGACAACCATGACCTGGATGACTGAGAATTTCTATAGATATGTTTTAATTATGATTTGCTTTCAATTGGTCTTGTAATATACGTAAATTGCTTGTTTTATTTTATAGTGCAGGGTCACCTTGTGTGAGATGGGCAACCATATAAGTTTAAATAAATAAACTTAGCCAAATAATCAGAGAACAGCCAACTGGTCAAGCCATGGGTTCTCATACATTGCTCTGCAAAGTAAAATACAGGAATTTGTCTAAGCTCCTCTTGCAACCAGCCTGCCTTCCATAGAAGACCTGTATATTGCATGGGTTAGGGTTAGGAGGAGGGCTGAGAAAATATCTAAAGACCCCTCACATCCTGGACATAAACTATTTCAACTTCTCCCCCGGGACGCTGCTATAGGGCATCACATGCCAAAACAACTGGACACAGAGACAGTTTCTTTCCCTTATACCATCACTCTGTTGAACACCTAATTCTCACAGCACTTATGTTTAAGTATATTCACCCATATCATATGGCTCTAGTACTATTATCCTTGTCTTCTCTACTACCCTCTTATTGGTATCATTATTATTATTACTCTGTTGTTTTAGATGTACACTGAGAGCTTCTGCATCAGAGACAAATTGCTTGGGTATCTTAATCACAAATGTTCTATTCTTGCATAATATTAGTAATTTTTCTGGGATTATGGATAGGCTGAATAGATTTATTTTTAATCACTGAATGTTCACGTATGGGTTTTGCAAAGGTTCTCAAATTTTGTAGGCTTGTGCAGGCAAAATTAGGATAACTCAGAGTGAGTGTAAACAGCAAGTAGATTTTTGTTCTAAAAAAAATATGACCTTCCCCAATTGCTCTCCACCTCTGGGCAGCATAATCCACAATTTGAGAACCTTGCACTACACTGAGCTATTAAAAAGGTTAACATTAACTAAACTTAGCATTGTTGCTGGCTATGTTGGCAACAGATCTTAGGATAGATTTTTTTTAACTGGCTGCTCAAGCATGTTTTGCCACCACTGTTAGATTTGGCCCAATCATGAAGTGTCTGGAAAGGCAGTGGGGTCACAGAGAGTAAAAGTTACCAAATAAACAGCAGGAGCAATTACTCTATGGACCAGGAGGCTTTTCTGAGAGGTCTGAAGTAGGAGTGGAATTGTCTCTGCCAATGAGAGAAGTGCACAGGGGCCACAGTAGTTGTGAAGTTACAACTCAGTGTTTGCCATGAAATATGTGGCAAGGAAATAACTTCTTCCACTTGACTGTGATCCTGCAAGTCAGAAGGGGTCAGAGTCTTGGATCAGCAGGGTCAGTGACTGGAATGAGAGTAGATCTCCATGGCAAAATGTAATACTGGTTTTAATTAAAGCATAGTTATCAGAAACAGTAAGGCGCAAAGGCGCAATATGACAGACAGTTGTAGCGGTTAGATTTTTACTATGCTGACTCTGCTTATCTAAGTGGGCTGCCTGCTTACTTCAGTTGTGCAAGTAAAGAGTGCTGTTAATTTTGTAGGAAGAGGGTTAATATGCATAATCGAGATAGGTGGTTTTTAGCAAAACTGTACTTTCCCTTCATGAGATTTCTCCCTTGTATGCTTTCAAGGAATTTTTACACTGGTATTGACTTGGGGTATTTTTTGAGCTCAGCCATTGACATGTGCAAACCATGGTTTAACACTGCGTCAGTTTTGTTGGGTCATGGGCTGCATCAGCTTTTCAACAGTGTTGAACATACTGCAAATTAGCGGAAGGCACGTACAAAGGTTTTATATTAAAGACTTAAATTTTAGCATGATTATCCTCTTCCCTATACAACTCATTTGATTCCTATGTTTAAAATAAAAAGTAAAACATTGGTAGAAGCAAAACATTAAAATCACACACAGTATAAACAGTATAATAATCAATGATCTAATTCTGGCATAGCCATAACTTAAAGGTATGAAGTATTGCAGCTGGTATAATAGTTCCTCCAGCTTCATAAAGATCCTGAAGAAAGAAGCATTTTAAGGACCTTTTTGCATTTATCAAAAGTAATTCAAGGAAGACTTGAGCCAAACAGTATTGGAGGGGAAAGCAGCCCATATATATATTAAAATGCTTCTTCCTTCAGGATCTTTATGAAGTTGGAGGAACTATTATATCAGTTGCAATACTTCATACCTTTAAGTTATGGTCATGGCATGCCTTTTTTGCCACACACACACACACACACACACACCCACATGCTCTGCCATGCACATGCAAGGGGAGGCTGATTTTAGGAACAGAAAAGTAGCATCTGGTGTGTGGTTTGTTACTTATTGGCAACATAATTTGAAGAGTTGCAGTTAACTGCCCTGGCCTTCTGATCCTTAGGATATAAGCTTTGAACATGGTCAACTATGAGCTAGTAAATCATGATTAAACAAACCTAATCTAATATGCATCCTGGCGGAAATAAACTGAGGTCAGAGAAGCATATTCTGTTTTGTGCATGTTTAGTACTTGTGTGGAAAGGAAAGATATTCAAGTACTATGATTCAACTTATATCCTAGAATTCCCCGTTTCACTTCATCCTTCCCACAACTTCGTCCCATTTTAATTTTACCAGTGCATTTTTACTCACTTTGCAGCGAATTCCATGGATTTATCTAAGTGGTAATGTTGGCAGAACTTTTACAACTGTCCAGTGAAAGCTTCTAACAGACATATTCTATTAACAAGTGGGTTTTTTTCATATATAAGATACCTTCCCAAAAAAACCTTGTATTTACCAACACACCCTAATTTCACCAAAATATGTCAGATTCTTCTCCATTGAGTAGCTTAAATCTGTCCCCCATCAAGAAGATGAACTATTTAAGATTAAGCAACTCCTTAAACTCAAAATGGATCTCAGCACACTTAGCTCTTCCTTGGGCAGTAGCCTAGTTGGCAGTTTTCTAACAAATTAACAAAAAGAAATGCTAAAATAAACTTCTAGAAATGCTGAAGAAGAAATACACTGTGGGCCAATAGGGAGGGAGATTTCTGGGTGAAAGAAATACGAAACTATGTGAACCTTGATCTAATGGAGGAAAATATTTGGCACCTGGAACAGCTGAACGTGATCTAAGATAAACATTTTGCATACTAAATTTTCCCCAAATGTATAGGCAGCTTAGAGTATCTGCATATTCTGATGCCAATCATTGGTAGACTGGGGAACAATGTAGGGAACTGAAGGCTTCTTGGCTATTAGATCATTTTGGAATTTTATACTGATTCTCAACAGTTGTTCTATTATTTTGCATTTGCAGGCATGGTTGCCCAGAAATAGACTCCATTTAAGGTTTGAATGGACATACATAGGATTGTGATTTTAGTTGCCAAATTTTGTAGTTCTAGTAGGGTTTTATTATTTACCTAAATTCCTTTCTTACTACATATCACTGCAGATGCATGAGGAATTACCTTAGATCCATCATGCTTTTATCCAGCTTTTATTAGCTAATCTAATTAACAGATGCTAAAAGGAAAGAACCTGATCTTTTTAGCCAGTTAGATTATAAATAAAATGTGCTCTGTTCCTGTGCTATGGTCCTTTCCTACTTACTTCCTTTCAAATAAAGTGGATGGTGGTTGGATATGTACCTTGTACTTGTTTAACCAAAGTTTATTGAACAAACTGCAATTGGCCAAACTCACACAACTCTCAAGCCTGGAATGTACTTATTAGTCAAGGTCCCTTTTGACCATTCTCCAGCATCTCAGTTTTGAAGCCATTAAAGCAGCGGTTGTCATCTGATGCCTGCAAATAATTTTAATTGTGTTATAATTAAGTGCAGTGGACATTCCAAGTTCCAACATCGTGAGAGAAAAAAGACAGATTATCCATATTTTACATTGTATTTGTAGATATCTTTACCTCCTATCACTATAGTCATTTTTAATCTAAAATAGTCTCAAATGCTGAGGCATTTAGTTTGAGCATGCCTCAGTTACAGTCCATTCCAAATATCAATTCGAATTTCTACTCCAAATTCTCAAAACGTAGTATAAAATTCATTGAGGTACTGGTGACTTCAGGCCCAGTCTGGACATAAATGTCCTTTCAGAGAAATACCTCAGGTCTTTAATTCCTCATGAAGGAACATCATCCAATCACTCCTGACTATTATCAAGCAATCAGCTTAATAAAGAGGGGTCACCCAGCAGCTGTAACAATATAGTGGCTGGAAGGCAACCAAAAATAGAGCTATGTTGAGAATAGAGAGCTCATTATTTCAGCAAGGGGTGGGGTAGAGATCAAGAACCCTATGGAAAAAATTTCCCTGGCAGGCAGTCTATCCCAAAATAACCTCTCAAGATTCACAGAGCATTGATATCCTGCAGTTTTAATTCTCTTTCTTATTCTAGCCTTTCATGTTTTTGTTTTTCTTGTACTCAATAATTACCATATGACTATTTGCAATATCTATCAGAATGGTACCCTATGCAGTCTACCCTCCTTTAAGCTCTTAGGGAGATATACCGGTAGTATACAAATGTTATGTCAAGCCTCATGTACAAGGTTTTAAATAACTTTCAGGAATGGGGAAACTCTGTTTTTGCATAGTATCTATCCCAGTGTTTCCCAACTTTGGCACTTTAAGAAATGTAGATTTCAGCTTCCAGAATTCCCCTGCTATCATGGTTGGCTGGGGAACTCTGGGAGTCAAAGTCCACATATTTTAAAGTTACTAAGGTTGGGAAATACTGGTCTATCTTGTATGGTCCTTTTAGTAATATTAACCACTAGGAGGCAGTATGTGACCCATTTCATCCTTACCAGGAGTCATCAGGTGTTGGTAGCCTGAGTTAATTCTATGGGATTCAAATCCTCTTGGAAATTGAACTCAGAGACTGTTGTTCTTATGGTACGGCTATAAGTATACAGCAGGCGTATTGAACTCAAGGCCTGCAGGCCAGATCTGGACCGTAGGGTGCTTAAATCAGCCTAGAAATAGCAAACAACTGGACTGTGATGTCTCTGGCAGGCAAAACGGGGCATGTGGGGCCCTCCTGCAGTATTCTGCCAGCCAAAACAGGACGCGGAGGCCACGTGCTCCCCCGCACCCCGTTTTCAACCTGGACAGCCTTCTGCAGCACTCTGCCAGCCAACTATTATTTCATTGAAGTCACACATCTTTTTTAAGCTCTTCACATGCAAATAGACAATTTTGTAGTCATGGCCACAATCTTAACTTTTTTAAAACAAATCCTTTCCTTTATAGAAGTCAAATAGATCCCACAGTCAATCATTATTATAAAAATGAATCCTTCAGTAAGGATCATCTAATATGTAAGGCAAGAGTGGAAGGAAATGGCAGGGAGGGGAAACAAATTAGAGATGTGGAGGGAGATTAATTCTCCCAATCACACCATCAGAAGCTAGTCCAGAAGCAAGTTTTCCTGAGCTGATAATGATGGGGTTAAAAAAGAAAGGTATGATTATATCTCATATATAAATCTGTCTTACTGTGTGGATTCATGCAACCAATCTGATGGCATGCTAGCTTTGCAGATCCTGTGAAGATCCTAATGTGTATCACAATAACAGGTGAGTTTATCCTAGAAAAGCCCATGTTTTCCTAGATGTGATGATCTTCTAACAGCATATAGTTACAAGTCCAAAATGATCATCCAGCAACTTAGGTTAAATTTGGGAGGAGGGGCAGCAGCACAGTGGAATGAGTAAGTTGCATGAGTCCAACATTTTTGTCTCCTAACATTCATGCCTTCAAGGGGACGTCAAAGCAGTCCTCTGGCCTTGTGAACTCGCTTGGCAGGTATGGAATTTTTAATGAGTGGTTTCATGGAGATGAGTTCATTCACAAAATGTGTAGACCTACCTTAAAGGTTTTTACAACTCTGTTTTGATAGCTCAAAAACAATTACTCTTGGATGCATAACCAAGCACAGCACAGCTACATTACAAAATGGTAAATTGGAAATATTAAAGGATAAGCAACTAATAGCATCCTCTGAAAACCTAGTACTTGTCATTAGGATCTTGCTCTTAAACAAAGTTTGCTAATTTGAACAGACTCTCTTATTCAAATTCCTTGATTTCTGTTTCTCCAAAGTTCATTTTGCTCTTCCCTGATGCCCAGGGCAAGATGTATTTAGCACAAGGGATACTGTATCTGGGTTGCAGAAACATAGATAAGACAGAGAAACATACAGAAAACGTTCTTTGTTACCTTTTAGTTGTCAGGACTTCTGTGATCAGGTAGCTCTACCTCACCTGGTACAGGTAGTCCTTGAGTTACAACCACAATAGAGTCCAAAATTTATGATACATTTGTAAAGTAAGTTTGCCCCATTTTATGACTTTTCTTGCCACCGTTATTAAGTAAATCACTGCATTTGTTAAGTTAGTAACATGGTTGTTAAGTGGATCTGGCTTCCCCATTTACTTTGCTTATTAGAAGGTCGCAAAAGCTGATCACATGACCCCGGGACACTGCAATTGTTATAAAGCATCCAAGCATCTGAATTTTGATCATGTGACCATGGAGATGCTGCAACGGTTGTAAGTTTGAAAAATCACTTTTTTCAGTGCTGTTGTAACTGGTCACTAAATGAACTGTTGAGGACTACTGTATCTGAATTTTCTAAGCAAACTCCTCTCCATGTGATCCATATATGCTTAATGATACAAAAAGGGCTTCTGAATAATGCATATTTTTTTTAAAGGTTTAACAGTTTTGTAATATATCCTTTATTTTAATGGGTTTTAGAGGCGAGAAATTAAATTATAACAATTCAAGCTTGTGACTAGGTAACTTCTCTCAGCTTGGCATATAAGGAAGGTCAGCTTAATTTGTGTTTTTAAAAAATCTCTTATGTTTGCATACCTTCTCTAGGGTAAGTAAAAGTTTTCCAGAAATATTAGAAGGAATAATATAACTCAAAGACTGAATAGAATCCCTCTGTTCATAAGTCAGAGTCCCTTTGTGAGGGAGATAGCTGGTTTAAAAACTTGATAAGTTAAAATAAATATAATAAGCAAAAACTAAACCGAAACTGTACTTCTTTAGCTTTCAGACAGAATCACATACATTATATAATTCAAAGCTGTTCAAACAGTTCTCTGTTTGCAATCATTTCACAAATTACAATTTCTGCAGGTCAAGTCATTTTAATTTAAAGCAATATCAAAAGCTCTGTTCCCACAACACATTTGACCAGTGGGTGTGTTTGTGTGTTGTGAGAACATCAAAAGGGTTCAGTTGATCCAGTTAAGTAACTAGGAGCTAAATTTAGATCCAAGCAGATTTAGTTATGCTGAAAGTAAGCTAGATTTTGGGATTTTCCAAACAGTGTCAGTTTTGTACCACTTCTCCAAGAAAAAGTGCAGCTGAAAAAGCAAGCTTCTCGATGGCGAACACCAAGATCCGTCCCACAGTTACTCTTTTTGAGCCAGGTCTCACCTAATCTTTGGTTTTTCCTGCCTAAATGTAAAACTTTGCTTTTCTCCATATTAAAATTCATTTTGTTGGATAGGGCCCATTGTTCAGGTCTGTCAAGATCATTCTGGATCCTGAGCTTGTCTTCTGCTATTCCTGGCCAGGACTTCTGAGGTATCAAGTACATTCTGAGGGTATTGAGAGGGGACACTATTATCAATAGGATGACTTCTGATGCTGTGAGTGCTGACAGAATTGCTGCTGCTATTTGATTCAGAGACATTCCTTGTGCTGAATTAAAATACCACCCACCCATCCTTGAATCAGCCAGCAACCATCTATGCCCAGCATTGCAAGCACCCCATCCACCCATACATTATTGGTTGCCAGGACATGGTTGAGCTGTGGTTAGCTGCAAGTGGTAAACGGCTCCCAGTGACTGATGTGCTTTTTTTAAACAAACAAGTCAATCCCTGGATCACACATTGCGAAGCAAAGAAGGCTTATTTTGGCACACTATGATAAGTGAACCAAGTCTAAATGTTGTTTGGCCCTCTGTTATCTAATCTAATTTCATGCTTCTAGCTGGGAGCCAGTGTGGGGTTTGTGGTAGAACAAAAAAGATACCCGTACATTCTTTGGGATAAACTATTTTGGAAAGGAATTTGCCTCTACTGATCCCAGCACAGTCCAGTTCAAAAATGTTACAGGATTCTTTTTTAACAAGCTGGAAGGGAAGAAGGCACCTTCTTTAAATCTGTTCCCAGTTTATATTAGGATTAGGTTGAACTGTGGAGTTGTGGGGAAGCTAAAGTTTAGGTGGCTGTATGGATCCTAACCAAGGACAGAAACAACCTAGAATGAAGGAAAGATTTCCTGATAGAACAATCAACCAGTGTGGAACGGTTTGCCACCAGAAGTTGTCGGTGCTCCATCCCTAAAGGTTTTCAAGAAGAGACTAGACAGTCATTTGTCTGAAATGGTCTGGGGCAGTGGTTCTCAACCTGTGGGTCGGGACCCCTTTGGGGGTCGAATGACCCTTTCACAGGGGTCGCCTAAGACCATCGGAAAACACTTATTTTCAATGGTTTTAGGAATAATTTTATGGTTGGGGGTCACCACAACATGAGGAACTGCATTAAAGGGTTGTGGCATTAGGAAGGTTGAGACCCACTGGTCTAAGGTCTCCTACTAAAGCAAAAGGTTGGACTAGATGTCCACGTTTCCTCTGATTAAGTTCTGTGTTTATGTTCTATACTACTTCCATACATCCTGCTTGAGCAGGGGGTTGGACTAGATGACCTATAAGGTCCTTTCCAACTCTGTTAATCTGTTAATTTTACATTTTTCATATTCATTTTTGCAGTAGATGTTATATCCCAATTTTCGGGGGGGGGGGTGTTCCTAAATGTCTCTGCACTAATTACGTTGAAATCCTATTCCCCCCTCCATCTTTTGTTTCCATCTGTGAATAAATTCATAGGATAAATTTCTGGCTGTTTTGGTCCTGTTTTCACTTGCCTTTTAAATTTTAGAAAGAATGCAAGATGGGAGAGATTACCCTACACAGATGTGGAATTTGGCACAGGCCAGGCATGTAATTTCTGTCCCTTCAATTGTTATGCCAATACATTTGCACACCTTTTTACTCATTTTCCTTGTTCTTCTTGGCTGTTTCCAGGGCAGGCTTATCCCTCCGCCCTGGGATTTTGCAGAGAAACTTAATACACAAATGATCTCTTTTGAATATCTTCTGCTCCAATTTCTGCAATCAAAAGGAGCAACAACTCCACCCGATTTATAGGAAATTCCATCTTGAAATTTGAAGGCAAGGTTGAAAATCCAAGCAACATGCGTCATACATTGCAAAGTAGCTGTCAGCCCTTCCCATTTGTTTGTAAGAACTGCTTGGATTTTATAGGCAGCCATGTCCAAATAAGGTACCAAAATGAAGGGGTTCAGACGTTGACATAAATTACATCAGCCAGACCTGGCTTTGCTTTAGCTACTGGTTCTGACAGTCTTATGGCTTTCTGCCTTTTCTTTGCGCCAACAGAGCAAAAAGCCTTCTCTCTGTGCTTCTCAGCACCTTGATACCACACAATATATGTGATTTTTTTCAGTAGCACCCAGTTTGAATCCATATTGAGGTTTTTTCTTCTTCTTCTTTCAATCTTATATACACAGCATTAGCTTCCTTAGTAATTACTTGGCTGCCTTTCCGAATTATTAACTTTTGAGGATAAGACAATTTTTATGGGCTTCCTGGCACAGCAGCTCATCTCTTCTTTCCGGCCTAGTTAGAAAATATGCCTAAGGCTGAAGTGGAGAATTGGCAATCCTCTGGTGCTATGAATCTTATACATCTCGGCTGGCCTAGTCGTTCTAATCAAAAGTGATGGTGTTAGAAATTATACCTCAGTAATATGCAATGGGCCACAGATTCCCAAACTCCAACTTAGTAAAATCATAGATTCAGGCTTCCTAGTTTCAAGATCTGAATCTATGATTTCCTCACTCACTGCCTTAATCTCTGGACACTATTCACTTTCCAACATATTCTGGATTCTATGCTTGTAAATTGTGGCATTGAAATCAAATATCATCCTGTTCTACCTTTGCCAAACACAAAGCTGTCTGTAGAGTAGGGCTTTAAAAAACCCCTCAAGATGATGGCTGCAATGGTATGATTGAAGCCCTATCTGGTTTTTATGCCCATCACATGATGGAATTTTAATTACATTTATTTTGTGAACCACCAAAAATCCTTGGCAGACTGTGAAATTTTAGAAATGTAAAGGACTGGGTTATTTATGGGACCTCTTATGTCCATTTTTTTCTGCTCATCTCAAAAGGTCTGGCAAGATGACTATGTTCCAAATCTCTTTCATTAAGCTGCAGCATCTAATAGGATCTAGGAAATATGCCTTCTCTGTTCCAGAACCTGCCCTTTGAAATAACATTCCCGACCCCCAAAACTGGACGGCCCCAACCTTGCTGGCCTTTCATAAAGTGCTAAGGAATTGGCTGTTCCCCTGACCATAAAATAAGCCCCTTTTAAAATGTTTGCTCTTCCCCATGTATTGTTCTGTGTATGAAATGTTCCCCTGACCATAAAATAAGCCCCTTTTTGTTCGCTCTTCCCCATGTATTGTTCTGTGTATGAAATGTTCTTTTAATTGTTATTGATTGTTGGCTGCCCTGAGTTAATTGGGCAGCCACTTAAAATTAAATCCATATAAGCAAGCAAGCAAACAAACAAACAAACAAATGAAAGATAAGATAAAACAAGTTTCACTTGATCACATCCTATATCAGGATTTTCAGATTTAATAGGTCAATTTTTGTAAGGCCAACTTTCCTTGAAATTAAACATACGCCTCCTCTTTGCCCAATTTCTCTTTATTCTGTTTGTGTATATATGTGTGTGTTTTATAATGTTAAAGTTTTAAATACTAACGATATTAATTTGTAAATTTGCTTTTTAATTTTGTGGAATGCTGCCCAAAGTCAGTTGCAGGTGAGATGGGTGGCTTTATAAATAGGATAATCAGCCCTGCAAATGTAGCCATGATGCAGCCTGTGAAATTGGCATGGATTGGAAAATAAGACAAACAGTAACTTGTTCAAGGAGCAGCAGCTTCAAAGGGAACAAAAGCCTTGTGGTTAGACCACAGACCTCAGAAACTGTAAATTTGGCTTCATCTGTCAGTACCTAGCTTTGCCACAGATGTCTCTGTGCAGTGTGGAGTCAAGAAAACCCACTTGGGCCTCAATGGAGGCATGTGGGGAGATGGTACACTTTGAGATGTACACCTCCCAATGGGATGGGCTATAAGTCTGCCATCTCTTGGGAGGAAATGGGTTTCATCTTTAGGCAAAGTGACTTTAGCATACTATTGCACACCGTTGCTTGCACTAATGCTTGTGACCTTGCCCTCTTCTTCTAAGTTCATTTCATATTATCATTGCCATAAGAAAAGGGTGAGATAAGAGCTGTTCATTTGGGAAATAAATGACAGAAAGAAATGGGGAGCAAAAATCCAGGTGCTTTGAGTATTGTTCTTGGTCCCACTGTTTCTCAGAATTGGCCTTGAAGACAGCATAACTGCTTATGAAGGCCACCTACCAGGAGACTAGTGTCATTTGCAGTTCATTGGCCACTAAGAGAGCAGACTGCTAGATGCACCATGGACTCAATCCAGCTGGACATTGCCAATGTTCTGATAAAAGTCTTATATTCAATATCCAACATCTGAACCTCAAATGATTAGTTATCAGGACTGTGAAAGGAAAAACCTCACCTAGAGAAAATGTGGAGCCAATCTAGGGTAGATAATACAAGGTTAATTGGTCAAGCTGTATGATTAGTTGCAAGTATCATCTATGTTTTAAATCATTATGTGATTTGATGCAATCGGAAGAAGCCTAATTTCCAAGACAGGGCAGCTGGAGCAGGAAAAACAATATCACTGGTCTTCTTCATTCATTATAGCCTTCTGAACCTGGTATCCTCCAGGTATGTTGGACTTTAAGGCTCCCCACCCCCAGCTAATCTGTTTACCAGCTTGCTGAAGCCAATGGCTGTTTGACTCCTAGAGAAATGGGCACCAAGGCAACCATTATTTTCAGAGTTCAGCTAGAACTCCTATGGCTTTTAAAGTCATTTACAGGAGGTAGGAAAGCTTTCATATAGCCAACATTTTAATGACTTGGACACAAGCAGCTGGATTTGTTTGCAGATCAAATATGCCCTGGGAGCTGCCTGCTTTGTTGTTTGTTGGGCCTAAGCCATTGAAGCCGCTTACTTGTTGATTACATGGACTACAGCAGGGTGACCTGATATGCTTTCAAGCTGCTGTTGCAGCTTGGGAAAATAAGATACTCGGTGGCTTTCTGTTCCTTAGAAGATCAGTGTCTTCCAGCTATAAAGACCGATAGGGGTGGCCTTATGAGTCCGCTACAGCCGAGTCTCTTGGGGCTTTCATAAATCAAATTCATTGTGTCATATTTCTGTGGACTTTGTCAGATAAATGAAGTTGGCAGTAGAGATATAACTGGTGAAAGGAGCATGATTGGCTGCACAATGAAAGAAAGACAAATAGAAGGCTGACCATTTTTAATGTCTGGCTCATACAAAGAAGCTTCCAGACAAGGCTTTCAGTATGCAACCGCATAGAAGGGCATCCCTATCACTTCTGTCTTTTTTTTAAAAAAAAAATCTACAGAATGTACCTTCAAGGGAAAAAATTGATTGAATTCACAAGATGTTTAACTTTTATCCCAAGTTAGCAGTATACAAGTGCTCTGTTTATTTAATATGGCCTGGAACAGTGGTGGGTTTCAACCGGTGTTACCACCGGTTTGCTTTATGCACGTGCTTCGCGTGCGCGGATGCAAAAATTGCACTCCTCACAAGCGCTGTGTATTACAGAACAGCTGAGACATGGCAATCCGCTCTACCATGCCTTTCAGCTAGGCTAAAGATGACCGAATATAAGGTTTGTATAATGCAGGGGCAGGCGGGAGGGCCAAGCTAACCATCAGAGAGAACCGGTTCGCTCTCAGCTCACCATCGCTGCTACCAACTCACCCAAACCGGGCTGAACCGGTAGAAACCCACCACTGGCCTGGAATCCTTGATGCCTTCTGATTTCAGCTGTAAGCTTGCAGACGTTTCATTACCCATAAACAGAGCAAAACTCACATTCACCTGTACCCATGATATCACCCAGTTGGATAATGAATGTCTGCAAGCAACAATCAAGCTCTGACACCACCAAGGATTTCACCAGGGAGGATGCCTGTTGAAGATAACCTCTTGGAAGATAGATGGAAGCAGGAAAAACTACCAGGCTTCTACTCCCAAGGCAAGAGATGAGGGTGAATACCCTGATAGTTCGTAAGAGAGAAGTTCTTAAGGGGCCTCTAACCTATCACCTTATGTTTGCTACAGCCAGGAAGTTTCCAGTGGATGCATTCCAGGCTACGGACACTGATCCATTCATAGCCACTCCCTAAAGTTCATCTTTATATTTAGTCTTCTATTTCTAACTGCTATTTTGTACTAATAACAACAGCAGGAATGTAAACCTATAGTTCCAATTACATCCAAATTAGCTAGAAAAAAAATAGGTCATAGGGAGAGATGATGCTCTTATTTCAGTCTCTTAACTGCAAGACAGTTAAGTGAGGGCTCTCTGTGTTTTATAAAATGCAAATAACATCAGCATAGTAGGGGGAATTAATCATTAAAACACACTCAAGCGAAGGGGAGTTTAATCATGCCATTCTATTGTCCTGATGGAAATCACATATTTGAAGCTGATGTCGCAAATAATGCAGTGATATCTATTCCAGTTTTTCTTCAAAATGAAGAGCTATTTATTGTTGTAACAGCTGTCTGGGAGAAAGTGTTGCCTTCCCACTACAATCTTAACAATCATCCTTCGGCTTCTGTTTACATTTTAAAGTTAATATTAAAGAACAACTTACTTTAGAATGTAAAGTTATGCCTAACTTTACCTGTTCATTCAAGTCCTTAAGCATTTCAAATATTTATTGTCAGTGCACAACATATGTACAATGAGATCGGTTGAGCTCCCTCTGTGCACCCCCCACACACACACCACAATACAACTCACAATGAAGACAGAAAATCCCTGACCCAATAAATCATATTAACAAAACACCCAGTCCTATTGCACCAGTGTGAACATGTTACACATTGTGCCAGCTCTGCAGTCCATCATTCTACGTAGTTATGATGTTATTTCTCATTCAGGAGTCTGACAGCCCACGGATAAAAACTGTTCTTCAGCCTGTTTGTGCAGCTGGCTATGCTTCTATATCTCCTTCCGGATGGTAGGAGGGTAAAGAAGTGATGACCAGGATTGTGAGTCGTTCCTGAGGATTTTCCTCACTCTTCTAAAACAGCGAGCCTTAGCAATCTCATCTAGTGGTATCAGGGAACATCTCACGATGTTTTGTGCTGTGCTCACCATCTCTGTAATGTTTTTCTATCTGTGACTGTCAAACTGGCATGCCATACTGTGATGCAATAAATGAGGATGCTTTCTATTGTGGACCGGTAAAAGGAGGTCATCAGTTGTTGTGCCACCCTGTTTTTACACAAGACCCTAAGGAAATGGAGTCTGTGTTGGACCTTCCTGGCCACCTGGATCATGTGTAAAAAAATTAAGCATAAAGAAATTAAGTGGGAGAGGACAATTTATGGGGACAATCACTTGGCCCTCCTTCCTGTCCTTTGCCAACTCAATAACCTGTATAATCACATGTCCCATGACCCCCAGTCTATATAAACCTTGCAGATGCTGGACCACATCAAATGGTGGTGAACAGTAATATAAACTGGGCTTAGGGGAACCCACAATAACACTTAACACTGTTTCCAGAACCACTCATGACCAGAAAAAGAAGGAATGTCTATTCTCAACAGGAAGTTTGTCTTTTAAGCAATATGAAGTTTCTCTTTTCTTTCCCCACGAACATTTGGTGTTATGTTTTATTCTGCTCCAAAAATTTGAAACCCTCAGGGTTTCCCATACCGTAAAACAATCAAAAACTGGAGATCAACAGAATGCCAAGATACAATTTAAGAACAGGGTTATGGCCCTATTTTCTAGGCAGTTTTGGTGCCTAATCCATGATTTTGGAAGGCATTTCTGATTTCCCTCAGCCCCAAAATACAATGTTATTTTATTACTTTCCATCATTTATTAACATACCAAGGACAAAAAAAAATGACTCCCACTTTTGAATACATTTATTTCATTCATTCATTCGAGGCCCAGGGCAACACAGTAATAGAATATCTTTATCCATTTTCCCTGCAGCTGAAGAGTACCAATTGTAAAATTAGGAGGCAGCACAACTGGCAATTAGTGAGAACAAGAGACGAAGTCTAATGCCATGGCTTCCTTTGTGGTATTCCCATTGGCCTCAGGTCGGCTTTTATGGGGAACTGGACTATTAAGCAATTTGCATTCTTATTCTGTTATCATGTTCAGTCCTTATCCTGCCTCTTTCTGTTGACTTGGGATGGGTCTTAGAATTGCAACAAAGCGAAATCATCACATAATTTAAAAAATGAACAGGAGAATAGAATAGAATAGAATAGAATAGAATAGAATAGAATAGAATAGAATAGAATAGAATAGAATAGAATAGAATAGAATAGAATA
>WNWU01000001.1:80648673-80660424 GCA_012654045.1 Ptyas mucosa
TAGAATAGAATAGAATAGAATAGAATAGAATAGAATAGAATAGAATAACAGAGTTGGAAGGGACCTTGGAGGTCTTCTAGTCCAACCCCCTGCTTAGGCAGGAAACCCTACACCACTTCAGACAAATGGTTATCCAACATCCTCTTAAAAACTTCCAGTGTTGGAGCATTCACAACTTCTGGAGGCAAGATGTTCCACTGATTAATTGTTCTAACTGTCAAGAAATTTCTCCTTAGTTCTAAGTTGCTTCTCTCTTTGATTAGTTTCCACCCATTGCTTCTTGTTCTACCCTCAGGTGCTTTGGAGAATAGTTTGACTCCCTCTTCTTTGTGGCAACCCCGAGAGATTGGAACACTGCTATCATGTCTCCCCTAGTCCTTCTTTCCATTAAACTAGACATACCCAGTTCCTGCAACCGATCTTCATATGTTTTAGCCTCCAGTCCCCTAATCATCTTTGTTGCTCTTCTCTGCACTCGTTCTAGAGTCTCCACATCTTTTTTCCATTGTGGTGACCAAAATTCCAAGTGTGGCCTTACCAAGGCATTATAAAGTGGTTCACTTCACCATGTGATCTTGATTCTATCCCTCTGTTTATGCAGCCTAGGACTGTGTTGGCTTTTTTGGCAGCTGCAGCACACTGCTGGCTCATATTTAAGTGATTGTCCACTAGGACCCCAAGATCCCGCTCACAATTACTACTATTGAGCCAGGTACCACATATACTGTACCTGTGCATTTTGTTTTTCTTGCCTAAATGTAGAACCTTACTATTTTCACCATTGAATTTCATTTTCTTAGATAGATAAAGAAAGTAAATGGTTAAATTAATTTGTATACTAGTTTTATTTACTTATTAGAACTAGTGTTATGGGACAAGGCATTGGGCTGGAAACTAGGTGACTGTGAGTTCTAGTCCTGCTTTAGTTATGAGGCAGTTGGATGATTTTGGGCCAGTCACACTCCCAACTCCAAAAAGAAGGCAGTGGCAAACCACTTCTGACAATATTGCCAAGAAAATTGCATGGATTATCCAGGCAGTTGCTACAGTAATAGTTACAATTGCTTTGAAGGCACAAATACACACACACACACATACACACACACAAATTTTGTAAATATATTTATAAATATTTTATGAAAATATTAATAGTTATGCTGCTTGCTAAGTGTCAACTGAAACACAATATTATTTTAAATAATATTCAGCAATTTTCAAGAAAAGAATTTCTACCTTAATAGAGAAGCCACTTTCTTTCCCATTGTATAGAAGGAACTTTTAGGAGAGTATGGGTGGGTGGGAGGGAGGGTTTATATGCTTCATGAGCCAAAAAATGAATAAATAGTTTCTCTAGTATTTTAGAAACATTGGCTGGATTCACTTTAATATGTTCACCCATAATTAACTGAACCATTGTTTACTAAATTAAGTCATAAAATACAGTAAAGTAAATGTAAGGGATTATAATAATAATTTTAATTGATACAGTGTAACTGAATTGAGATAATGGCTAGATGTATGTTATTTCTATCCCAATGACCTTATTTTGTGAAATCCAGCTGTCAACTTTAAGTATAAAGGAGTATAAAGGAACTGTAGGAGCTTTAGAAGTCTGTCCGTGGGGATCTCAAGATAACATCTTCTCAAAACTGTGTAATATTGTATTTATATTAGCACTTTGTCCCAACTGAAGAATTGAACAATTGAAAACACTGCAATCTTGGATCAGTTTCTTGATTTCAACATGCATTCACATGGGTATATACAAGAGACTTGTATTTAAATATGAGGTTACAGACTGGAATGTTATACTGTATATTTGGGATAGATGATTAGCATAGCCTGCTAATGAGTCCAATTCAGGATGTCATTTTTGGTATATAAAGTTTTAAACAATTTGAGATTGGGTAACTGCAAGGAACAAATTGCAGCCTCTTAGGCATCTTAACTAAATCCTGCTCTCTGTATCTCTGGTTACAGATTATTGTTTGATGGCAATATAGAAGAAGCTGTCCTCTCCTTGGGGTCATCCGTCCTGTGAGATATACCAGGCCTCAACTCTGACATGTTTTAAAAAGTGAGGTGTGTTTTTAAATTTGTCTTCTCCAACCACTTACTGCCCCTAAGATTACATTTTTTAAAAGTCTTTTGTTGGTTTTTTAAAAAATTGAACATATGCTTCTGGATTCTTTACAATAGAATAATTTATAAATAATAATGAAATCTGAGTAAAACCAAATAAACAAACAAACAAACACTGTTTATAATAATAATTGCCCTTCTCCATTTGCCACCATTGGGGCTGTTGGTAGATTATATTGTTAGAGATGTTGTTTGCTAGAAATCACCTCAAAATGCTAGCATTCTGGAAATCCTGGGTGTGATTGTTATGTGGATGTAATGTTAGGAATCATGTCTGATTGTTAAGTGAGGACCCTCTGGCAAGGACTTCCTGCTGGCTTCCCCATTGATTTTGCGCACCCTGCTGTTATAAATATCGTAGACTCATTCTGAACTGTCAACAATCATGCTGGTCGAATGTAATGGGAACTGTGGATAGCTTCTATTCTAGGAGAGCTTTAGCCCATGATGAAAAAGACTTCCATCTATTGCTGAACTCTTATCTCCTATTTGCTCCAGCCCGGCCCAGCCCGGCCCAGCCCAGCCCAACCAATTGGGCAGGGGGGAGCTTAGAACAGCAGCTCAGCAACATCTGGATGGGTCACAAGATATTGAGCTAAAAGCAAAAAACCCCGCATTCGTGGCTCATAAAAAGTACAGGAAATGCAAATTCAGGTAGGTTAATACAGCTGAAAGAGTCTTAATCCTGCAATGTGGTAAGCCTTAGGCAGGAAAAATCCTTAGCACGAGGATGGCAGTGGGGGTGGCTAATATCTTTTGGAAAACATTGAAGAATATAACTGGTTGACTATTGGCTAACGGATCCCTCTTAGCCTACTCTGATCATAAGAAATCTTCTTTCATAAGAAAGAAGGCTTAAATGGAATGCAAGTCATAAAGAACCTCCACCCGTCCCTGTGAGTTACACACACACTGGCCACCCTACCACAGGCAGCATGGGGTCCCACCCAACCCTGCATTTTTTCCATTCACATTTATAGCCTCCCTTAACCTCCCCCTCCAAAGCACAGCTACTCATTTTATGACTTTTCAACGAATGCTCCATTCCTTTTTTACCCAGAGGAAGGAGTAGCTGGCTGCTTGCACTGTCCGTCATGAGGCTGTACTAAATTCCATGCTCTGTGCATGGGTTTGTTGGTTTGTTTTTTGAAGCTGGATCTTGCAGCTCTGCCCAGTGGAAGAACGGATTCCATATGGCTGACACAGACACTTGGTGGGACATTGTTATCGTTGTGGATATGCCACTACTTCTGTGAGCGCCACAAGGTCACAGCCATGGCAGAAAGCTAGGCATTAGTTTCACTTATCTCAGCCCACATCTAAGGTCATGCCGAGTGGCAATAAGGCAGAAAATGCTGCAAAGGGTATTGATGTTGTCTTACGGAGGGCTCTGTGATTTAAAAAGAAACAAAATCCTGTTGGCAGGCAATACACATTCCATGCTTACATTCTTTTTTAAAAATAGCAGAATTCAGCTTTAACATAATACCGTAGCCGAGCAAAACTTGCATAACTTATTTAGTTCAGTTTTGACTAATTCACGGTATTAAATGCTGACGTCCGGTCATATTGGGTAGGAGCTGGTCCAATACCTCGGCAGCATGGCAATCTGCATTTGGAAGATTGTCAATGCCTCTTTGCAGGAGTGGGAATTACCATCAGTCTTGAAGGAGGCTGGGGTGTGCCCACTTCTGAAGAAGCCCTATTTGGATCCTGGTGTTTTGGATAACTAATGTCAGGTCTCTAACTTCCTTTTTCATGGAAGGCTGTCAAGACAGTGGTGGAAGACTAACTTCACAGTGCCCTAAATTAAGAGACCCTTAGATGGAGTCTTGTTTGATGGGGTTTCAAACCTGTGTATGAGACAGAGCAGGGATGAAATCCAGCAGGTTCTGACAGGTTCTGGAGAACCGGTAGCGGAAATTTTGAGCAGTTTGGAGAACCGGTAAATACCACCTCTGGCTGGCCCCAGAGTGGGGTGGGAATGGAGATTTTGCAATATTCTTCCCCTGGAGTGGGGAGGGAATGGAGATTTTGCAGTATCCTTCCCCTGCCCTGCCCACCAAGCCACAGCACGCCCACCAAGCCACGCCCACAGAACTGGTAGTAAAAAAATGTGGATTTCACCACTGAGACAGAGATAGTACCAATTGCGTCTTTGGTGACTTGTGTCAGGATATGGATGGGAGTAGTGCACCTTTCATAGTCTGTTAGATTCTTGGTGGCTTTTGATATAATTGATCATAGTATCTTATGTGAGGTGGATGGGAATTGAGGCATTGATTGGCAATTCTGCTATTTCTTCAGTGGATGGTTTCAGTGAGAAATGGAGAGACATGATCTCTGATATGTAGGGATCCACAGGAGCCAGTTCTTTCTCCCTTGTAGTTGGATGAGGTAATTTGCCAGCTTGGAGGCAGTATTATCAATGGTGATGCCCAATTTTACATCACCATGCTGGCTTGTAAGGGAGATGCTATTGATGTCCTAGAATTGTGTTTGGAAGCTGTGAAAATATGGGTGGCAGACTGAAATTGAATGCAACTGAGGCAAAGTGACAATTCTTTACCAACACCAGTGTGATTTCTAAATGGGTACGTAAAGGTGGTTTGAGGCTGGGGTAGGGTCTTCTGAACTTGAGGTGCCTGCTGATAGAAACTAGAGGAGTTTTTGCCCAGCTCCAGCTGGTTCACCAATTGCACCCTTACTTAATGCAGAAAGACCTACCTACAATCATTCATATCCTCTCTACCATCCAGTTGTACTACAGCAATGGACTGGTCTTAAAGGCTACTCAGAAACTCAGATGATTCAACAAATGTAACAATCTATATATTTACCAGCTCCTGGTGATGGAAGCAAATAATCACGCCTCCTGATTTTGTGGGCCTCGTGCTAATTGCTGATTGGTTTCCGGGTACAATTTAAAGTGCTGATATTGATCTATGAAGCTCTTTGTGACTTGGCACCTGGCTACTTGAAAGGTTAGCCTGCTCCAGCCAGAATCAGCCCAACTTTCAGACCTTATAGAGAGCAGCTACTTATACTTTTATACTTCTGGAAGATGAGGGAGCATGAAATGAGAAGGTCCTGCTTTCCTAAGTTGGTGTTGATGTTCTGCACCAGGGAGATCAGATTTGTCCCACCTGGCAAAACTTAAGAAACTATTGAAAATGAAACTATTTTGAAAGTCATTCTCTCACTTTAAGCATTGCACCCATTTTTTTTGGTTCCTCTTTATTTTGTGGTCTTTGTTAGGTTTTTGTGATGTTGTTTGCTTTAAATGGTATCATATTGAGCTGTGGTGCTGCAGTAGTTAGAATGCAGTAATGCAAGCTACTTCTGCTGCCTGCCGGCTGCCTGCAGTTTGGCAGTTCGAATCTCACCAGGCTCAAGGTTGACTCAGCCTTTCATCCTTGCAAAGTTGGTAAAATGAGGACCCAGATTGTTGCGGGCAATATGCTGACTCTGTAAACCACTTAGAGAGGGCCGTGAAGCACTGTGAAGCAGTATATAAGTCTAAGTGCTATTGCTGAGTTATATATATATATATATTATACTGTGGAAGTAAGCCATGGGGAGTCATTAGATTATAGTAGGGTAGGTTCAATCAATCAATTTATAAGTTCTGTATGAATGTATATATCATGCTAAGCCACGATTTATTGAATGACCATAATGACTAAGTTTATTATGGAGTGGGAAAACTCTGCCATGTTACTTTCCATAGTGTTAAGCCTTACTCATTAGTTTGAATTTCAAATAGCCATGATTTGATGTTTCTAGAAGCTACCACTCTATAGTAAAGAGGAAAGCACTGAGGCTTCAGATAGGATAGTAATCCTATGATTTTGGTTGCACATACACAGCCAGATGCCCAGGAGGGGGGCATACTTGTGGGGAAGTATTCATTAACCAAATCGTTTGGCTTAGCATGAACCCTGTTAAGAGTTGGCTATCTAATTGACAGAGCAGGCAGCTTTCCAGACAGTGAAGCTGAAATCCTCCTGTTTTGTCTCAAACTGCTGAAAATCTACCCATTTTTGAGACTTGAGCAGATATTCCCATCCTATAGGAATTGGGGGAGTGGGGGGGGGGGAGAGAAACAAAATAATTACTACCAGGTTTTTGTTAAGCTACATCTTCCACACAATTCAGTGGTTGTGCTATTTTTGAGAACAGCCTCTTTTGCCGAACAGAAAAGTGTGTGCTCCGAGAGCATAATGACCTGGATTGCAGGCAAGTACATGCCAGAGTAGTACTTTATGAGAATGATTTGCTTCAGCAACTTTGCAGGTCACGCTCTCTCACATTAGTTTAGCCTTTGCCTAACTTTAGTAAGGAAGGCAACAAAAGAGCTACCGTTTCCTAGAACAGCACCCTTTTAGATGCCACGTAGAGTTTCAGAGCCACATATCACAAGGAGGGAGAATGGAAACAGTCATCCTTCAAGTTCTATAATATAAAGGAAACTTAGATAAATGGCAGATACGGAAAGAAAGCAGCCCCAAAGTCTCTATGTCGGTGTTTCTCAACCTCAGCAACTTTAAGATATGTGGACAAAGTCAGATGACTACAAGTAATCAGAGTTGTATTCTGAGAATACTGTATAGATAAGCTCTCTCTCCTCTGGCCACTTGCCAGCCTCCACTATAATCCTTTCTCTTCCAGCCTTTGCTTTTTCCATTAGTATCCTTCATTTTCAGAGTCCCTTTTTGACGTATCACCCCTTTGCTTTCTGTTTTTGACACCAGCTTCTCCCCAGCTTCCAGCAAGGTATAGGAGGAAAGAGACCTATTTTTTTGAAGAAGGTGAGGGGACATGTCTCTGCTTCTCTGCCACTTTATTTGGCAGGTACAACCACACTGCTGTTCCCGAGTAAAAATATTGCCCAGCAATTAGTGAATTTCAGTTTTCCTGTTCTGCAGGACCTATTTGTATTTTTATAATCATTCCAGGGAGTGTCTGTTGCTCTCCTTTCTGCAACTATTTCTATCCTTTTTTTCTTTTTAAACTTGGAAAATTAAAGAGGCAGAGCATGCAAATGCATTTAGAGAAAAGGCAGAACCCTAATTTATTCAGACCTTTCCCACTCTTGTCATGATCTGATTGGTGGCACTTTTCCTGCAGGTTATGAAATGCTGGACAGAGATGGCAGCAAAGTTAGAGGAGAAACTAATACCCTTGCCTAATGAGTGTCACACTTGCTAATAAGGACACCACCATCTGACAGCATCTCAGAATAGACAATAGAACCGGGGTAGGGATTGGCCATAAAAATAGCAATGTTTGTGTCAACATTTTCTGCTGACTCAAGGATGGATGGATAGCCCTTCAACTCAGTAGTGGGGAAAAGTTCAAAATCCTCCCTCAACAAACCTTATTTCCCAATCACGGAGGGAATAAAAATATTCACCACGTACAAAAAAATGATCACATAGGCTGGTTTTTTATGCCAACGCATTTGGCCTAGAGAAAAGGATTGGATTTGTTTCTGATACCAGAGGTAACGTCTTCATAGTTTCAACTAAACAAGTTGCACAACCAGGAATACAATTATTTAAAAGTAATCTCTGTAGCTGGAGTTGGCTGTACCTTGCTATCTTCTTGCATCCTTTGCTCTGTGGAAAAAATACATTCATTTATGGGGGGGAAGAAGCAATTAATAGGGAGGAGGTACTTTAAGGGACAAATGATAGATGAAATAAGTTCTTTACTCCTGGTTTTACCTTCTGGGAGGGAAGGTATTGCTGGGGGGGAGGGGAGAGAAATACAGGAAAATCAGATGGAATCTGATATTAAAGCATAAGGGGAAAAATGCTGTTTGCCAACACCCAGATGAAAAAAATTCACAGATAGCAGCAGTATTGGGATCCTGTCATTCTCCAAGGTTTCTTTTTCTGTATGATCAATGCCAATTACTGTAATTTCAAGCAACATTTTTCTTCAGGCAGGCAAGGTAAAAAACTCTATTGGGGAATTGCTGAGTTCCACAGCTGGAATCTTTCCTTTCTAATGTTCCTCTTTCTTGCGGATATTGTTTCTGCCCTCTTGAAGAATGTGGACAGTCCTCAATTTATGTCCTTTTTTGGGGGGGTTTACCTGGATTGGGCACAGAGAAAGGCAGAAAGTGACTGGGCATTAGCAGCTTTGGAGAGAAGAACGGCCCACAAAGAAGAGTTCAGTTGAAAATTTTATTTATTTATTTATTTATTTATTTTATTCGGCTTATATCCCGCCCTATCTCACAATGGACACAGGGCGGCTCACAATAATAAAAACACAAGCCACAATACAAAATAAAGTCTAAAATCTAAAAAAATTAAAATTAACCTTTAAAAACCCCCATCATCAGCCCAGGTCGAGGGATTTGAAAAACCAAGTTTTTAATTCACGGGGGAAGGTGCGAAGGTCAGGTGCTAATCGGAGCTCCAAGGGGAGTTGATTCCAGGGGGTGGGGGCACCCACCGAGAAGGCTCTACCCCTGGGGGCAGCCAGCCGCCACTGTCTAGCCGACGGCACCCTGAGTAGGCCCTCTCTATGGGTGCGAACCGGGCGATGGGATATCGTTGCTGGCTGTAAGTGGTCCGCCAAATATCCTGGTCCTAAGCCATGTAGGACTTTATAGGTCATCACCAGCACCTTGAATCTCACCCGGAGGGAAACCGGTAACCAATGCAAATCACGCAGGAGGGGTGTAACATGGGAATATCGGGATTCTCCCATCACAACCCGCGCGGGTGCATTTTGTACCAGCTGAAGCTTCCGAGTGGTCCTCAAGGGCAGCCCCAAATGCTTTGTCCAAGGGTCCCTCAAACCTTAGCATTTCATCCAGCATCTTTCTTACATGAAACCAGGTTCAGGAGGAGGCTATCATTGCTTAAAACAAACAGGAGAAGCAAGCCCACTTTGCAAGACAAGACTGGAAAGTATGTTGCTGGATCTGCAGCCCTAGTTGCAGAGGGCTTTTCTTGCTTATCTGTTGTTCCTTTCTGCGCAGAAGAGAGATTACGCAGAAGAGAGATGTAAGAGAAGTTGTCAAGGACTCACAGATGATATGAAGCTGTTATTAACACCAGCTGCCTGCAATTATTGCAGGTTCGAATCTCACCAGGCTTAAGGTTGACTCAGCCTTCCATCCTTTCTAAGGTAGGTAAATTGAGGACCCAGTTTGTGGGGGCAATAAGCTGACTTTGTATAAATATACAAAAGTGTGAAGGCTACTGCTTAGCGCATTGTAAGCCACCCTGAGTCTCCGGAGAAGGGCGGCATATAAATCAAATTTTAAAAAAATAATAATGAACAAGCCAGTTTTACCCAAGAGTTTCAGTCCAATATCTGAACTTTCACTAGCATACTTCTTTGATCATTTTTAAAGGGCTGAGAAGCGACCATGATTGAAGACAAAGTGCTAGGTACAGGTTAAACAGAATGGAAATGATAAAATACACTGTAAAAAGAAGGCAAAATAATAACTAAGAGCATAATTTATGCATTTAGTTGGGAAAGCTTGCAGAGTAGTAATGTAACTACAGCAGGGGTGAAATACTCCCGGTTCGGACCGGCTCAGGAGTGTAGGTAGCAATGGTGGCAGGCAGTTCTGAGAACCGGTAGCAAAAATCCCTGCCCACGCCCCCCCATGCCCAGCTGTGCCGGGCGATCATCAGAGCCTTTTTTTCTTTTAAATGTCTCTGACGAGCCAAGCTCTGACGATCCCAGCTGAGTTGCCTGCTAATTTCAGCCAAAATTTATAATTCTTTTAAATTTTGTATTGACTGTTTTTTATTTCTGGCTGTGCACCGCCCTGAGTCCAGCAGGAGAAGGGCGGTATATAAATTAAATAAAAAAACAAAAAACAAATAATCAGGCAACTCAGCTTGGATCGTCAGAGACATTTAAAAGAAAAAAACTTTTTTTCTTTTAAATGGCTCTGACAATCCAAGCTCTGATGATTCCAGCTATGTTGCCTGATCGGGCAACTCAGCTGGGATCCTCAGAGCCTTTTGAAAGCATTTTTTACATGGTTTTACAGGTAAAAAATGGTTTTAAAAGTAAAAAAATATTGGTCACGCCCACCCAGTCACATTACCCCCCCACTAAGCCTCGCCCACAGAACCAGTAGTAACAAATTTTAGATTTCACCACTGAACTACAGTAATGGAAACTGTAAGGAGCTGATGGCATTTGTTTATTCACTGCTACAAGGGGTTATCTGTTCTAAATATGGCATATGTAAACCAGACATTTTTGGTTCAGAGAGAGAAGGAGGGAGGGAGGGAGGGAGGGAAGATAGAAAATACACCAAGAGTTTCGAACTGCACTATAATAGTATCCTGTTTTGTTTACACCACAAATTAGAATCAATTTGTATCTTTCCCCAAATAGCAATAAGATTCTCAGAGCAGGGAAAACTTAGATGAGTTTCACTATATTAAATGGATTTTATGCAATATGTACATATTTACATGGCAACTTTTACATCAACACCTTCAATTCCTTGTCTAACAGATAACAGCTTCCCATAATCCAGTCTATTCCAGTGAAGAAACTGATTTTTACAGAGTCCCATTCCAATCTTGATTTCCTTCCGTTTTCAATTGTTTTACGATCCTGGTCTACATCGCTTGGCGTGCTCCATACACGTTTTACGATCCTGGTCTACATCGCTTGGCGTGCTCCATACACGTTTATCCACTTAAACAATGTTGTGTACTGTATTAGTTATAGTATTAAACTTGGACTGTGAGATCAAGGGTCAAGTCCGAAAGAAGTGTGCAGTTGCGAGGATAAAATTAGGAGATACTGTCATGTAAACTGCCTTTTAAAAGCAGAATATAAATAGGATTTTTTAAAAAAGCAATGCTAGAATTTTTCTCAAGTTTTTTTTTTCTTGGCCCAGACTCAAGGGCCTCATACCTGGTAGCTGCCTTGGTAGGAGCTCCTCCTCATGTCCTTTAAGGCCATTTCTTATGCTCTTGATCCTGGTATTCCTGGCATATACTGTGCCATGTGGGATGATCCTGGGAAGAGTTCAGACAGAGAACAGCAGGATCCTATGGGATCTAGCTCAGAGAGTTACTTCTCCGTTTTAGTGATTGATTTTTCAGGAATGTTTTAATGTCGCTTTTCTAGTTTTGTGTAATTTCAATACATTTCAGGAAGCTATGATTTCAAATATCAAGTGCTTTTAAGGGTGCCCATAGTGGAAAAACTAGGATGGAAATCTAAATGTAATGCAATAATCCTTTTTTGAAATATTTGAACGTATTTGCAAATGAGTGCTTTTACAACTTAAGCTTCTTGGCAGCACTTCTTGCAGTTCTTCGGGGTGGGAGGAGAAATACCCATGATCTAGCCATTAGGAGGAACTGCTTCATAGTTCAAGTGGCAACCCTGTCAGGTGAGTTGGGCTGAGTGAAGTGGCTGGTCTAAAGTCACCCAGCTGGCTTTTATGCTTAAGGAAGGACTACAATTCCCATTTTCTCAGTTTCTTGTCCAACCCCCAACCCAGTTTTTCTCAACCTTGGAAGCTTGAAGATGGGTGGACTTCAACTCCCAGAAACCCCCAGCCAGCGTTGCTGGCTGGGGGATTCTGGGAGTTGAAGTCCA
>WNWU01000001.1:80660824-80696077 GCA_012654045.1 Ptyas mucosa
TGGACTTCAACTCCCAGAATCCCCCAGCCAGCAACGCTGGCTGGGGGTTTCTGGGAGTTGAAGTCCACCCATCTTCAAGCTTCCAAGGTTGAGAAACATTGCCCTTACCTTTACTATACATTAAACTTTTTTTTTTATTTAAGATGCTGGTTATTCCTCTGCTTGCTGCTACTCGAAGGACAAATGGATAATATACCATGTTTTATATTCATTAGAAAAACTGCACTCTGAATGTACCCTAGCCAATTAAGTGGCTGCCAGTTTAATTTAACAAATGTTTTTACCAAAAACACATATTCATTTTTGTTAACATGGAAAGTTGTACAGGTAGTCCTCGACTTACAACCTTAATTGAGCCCAAAATTTCTGTTGCTAAATGAGACATCTGTTAAGTGAATTTTGCACCATTTTACCACCTTTCTTGTCACGGTTGTTAAGTGAATCACTGCAGTAGCTAATAACATAGGTTGTTAAGTGAATTTAGCTTCCCCATTGACTTTTATCAGGTCGCAAAAGGTGATCGTGTAACCCCCCCCCCCCCCGACACGGCAACCGTCATAAATATGAGTCAGTTACCAAGTGTCTGAATTTAGGTCACATGACCCTGGGGAAGATGCAAGGGTCGTAAGTGTGAAAAATGGTCATAAGTCATTTTTTTTCAGTACCACTGTAACTTTGAACAGCCAATAAAAATAACTGTGGTCAAGGTCTACCTGAATTCAAATAATCATAATATATCCTTCTAATTTTCTGATCTTCAAAACGCAATGATTAATATTTGCATTATACCAGTTGCAGCTCGGTTAATTAGGAGACCTGATTTTCTGATTGTGTTTCTGATAACAATTAGCAATCTCCCATCAAGAGATCTGCAAGGAGATCCTAATGACAGCAGTTCTTTCAGATGGATGATCATTGCACAAATATGAGGATAACAACTGCACTGATCCACCCTACCCCCCCAAATAAGATGTTGATATGCCATTTGGTGGGTTGGAGAAGTTCTGTTTATTTCTAAATGTAAGAGGTACAGTTTAAAAGTTCCTTGAAATCTTCCCACGCCTTAAACCAAATCGT
Organism: Ptyas mucosa; assembly: GCA_012654045.1. NCBI lineage: Eukaryota > Metazoa > Chordata > Lepidosauria > Squamata > Colubridae > Ptyas > Ptyas mucosa. Next base: position 80,661,902 of record WNWU01000001.1, read on the forward strand.
TTGTGCTTGGTTCCAATAAATAAAAAAGAACGTTTATTGTTGGCATACTTTTAGCAAGCACTACTTGTGGGGAGAGTGTACCTCAAACAGCAATTTTTCTGCAGCTGTATTTCATTGATTTATTTACTTTTGGACTACATGAGAATGTGACATGTAAATCACCAGATGAAGTAAATCCTTTGACTTGCATTTTTCCCTTCAGATGTGGGGGTGGGGGGGAGGGAGAGTGGCATTTCTTTTTCATTATTTGTAACAAACCACAGTAAAGAAAGAAAACAATAAATTGGTGTTTTATCACTGAATTTTTGAAAATCAAGCTTTGGGGTTCAGGCCACCGTACAGCCTCTGGGCCGCATGTTACCCCTGATTTAACGCTGCGTCTCTTATATTAAAGTGGAACCCACAAAAATAGAATTTTAAAGATCCCTTACAATTTTCAACAGATTAGGTTTACTATATTTACAGTACAATTGTTTTCATGCTACTTCTGTTCTCCAAATGGCTTATAACATGAAAACTGGAGTTCACCCAGACTAGTGTTACAGAAGACACAAACCTTTGGAACGCTAACAGTTTTCAGTGAAAAGGGGAAAGTTCATTATTAACTACAGAATCCTGGAAAACATAAAAATATATCCTGGACAGAAACCATTTTTGAAAATAAATCCGCAAGAAAGGGACAAAGGGGATGTAGGAGAAACTGAAAGTTGCACCCTTTACTTAATGAAAGAGCCAAAAGGCACTAATAAGGTAAATGTCTCCCCCCCAACAAAACCAAAATTGGAGGAAACTCTCCTATGACTCATGGGTGTTCTATTAAGGGGCAGAGATAAAAGAGGCAGCTTTCCTATCCATATAAATACAAAAGTGGATCAGAGAAAAACAGCTGACCAGGCCAAGTCATCTAGCAGAGAATGACATACTGCTTAGTAGAGGGATTTGGAGACAAGTCAAGATACAGCTAGACTTTGAGCTGGAGTCTCTGTAAAACATTTTGTATATAGTATTTGGCTTTTCAAACAAAGTCAAAATGGGCAGATGCACCTTCTCTCCTCCCTCTCCCTCACACACAAAATCATTTTGTTGACTAAATATTTTTGGGCAGGCTATCAAAATTTTGAAAGCCCAGAAAGCTACCATCAGGCTGTGTTGAACCTAACTACATATGATATCTAACAGATATAAATAATTTCCCAAGCACAGCTGACTGCTTGGGACTGCCAACAGAGTCAAGACATAGGACAGAAGTGAACCACTTGATATGTAAGATCTGATCCTTTAGGATGAGTACCACACCCAAGGAAAATACATTCCTATACATATTTTTATTCCTTTGATTAATTACGCCAAACTATTTAGGAGAGAATCAATTCTAGCCAGGTTTATATACCCAATACTAGAATTTTAGCAAACTGAACCCCTGGGTCATGTACTGAGGGTCTATGTCAGTATAAAACCCGAACCAGTTATTCTTTCATGAGGGGTTCTTGGTCCACTCTGAGTTTGCTTGTTTTCTTGCAGACGTTTCATTATCCAAATTAGGTAACATCATCAATGCTAGCAAGGGGTGCTGTTTGCTGTCAGTTTATATTCTAGTGGCTTGCCTGTCAGTGTTGATGGGGTGATCTTAAGAGATAGACGCCAATGGCAAACAGCCCGAAGAATCTCTAAGACCATCCCCACCAACACTAGAAGCCACTAGAATATAAACTGACAGCAAACTGTACTCCTTGCTAGCATTGATGATGTTATAGTTTCGGTAATGAAACGTCTGCAAGAAAACAAGCAAACTCAGCACGAAGGACCTCTCAGGTCAACTCTGAGCTACAAATATTCTCCTTTATTAGTTATTCTTTCACCCTGGCCAAAATTTTAACTTTTGGAGATGGTGGGGAGGCACTTTCTTTAAATTCCTGCTTTTTGCAGTCATATTCTTCCTTCCCTAGTATTTAACACTTAAGGACATCAAGTTATTATAAGGCACCTGATCACAGTTCTGTCCATGACTTTATCTGCAATAATTATAGGTGGATAAATAGTATTGTTACAGATGGATGCTACCATCTGTGTTAGAGTTAAGATATACCACACTGAAGCCCTAGTTCTTAGCCTGAGTGCTTCATCCCTAAACATAGAATGTATGACTCTGTGGAGACCACTTCTTAGGGAAGCTTTGTGATTCCAAGTAATAGCTTTTAGCTATGGCTATGCTTTAGAACAGACATCTCCAACCTTGGCAACTTTTAAGACTTGAGGACTTCAACTCCCAGAATTCTCCAGGCAGCCTGAGTTGCAGTCCACAAATCTTAAAAGTTACCAAGGTTGGACACCCCTGATTTAGAATCTTCTGTCCAAGTACTGATGGTAATTACATTGATGATCATGTTTTTTTGTTTTCCTAAATTTTATTCAATTTTTTCCCAAGTTCCGTGAATATCCAAGAATAAAGACTGAACTGATATATAAATCGAGTAAATTTGGTGTCCCATTTAGAGATTTAGGGACAACTGTGCATGCAAAATGAAGGAGGATGCATGTGAGGAAATGAACTGAGGTCTTGCTGAAGAAGGAATGAAGAAATACTGTTAAGTGTTTTGGACTGCAGCAGTTGCCCTTGTGAAGAAGCAAACACCCTGCGGTGTGAAAAGCAGATGGCTTCATTTACAGCCTGAATAGCTGAAAGAAAAATACGTTGAGTACGAATGCCTCTTCTTTGGATACTGGCCAGCATCATTTTATCAAAAGAGCTTAACAATGGTCTAATTGTTCAAAGTCAAACACTCATCTTAAGAATCTGCTTGATACCGAGGAACCACAAATTAAGACTTACTTTCCACCACTTAAGTCTCCAAGAAGTTGAGTGCAGGTATTTTGCAAATTGAAAAGACAGCAAAATGAACATATGCCAAAATCAAAGAGAAAGGGTATCTTATCTTGGAGAAACAGGATTTAACAAATAATGCTTGTGTGATATCACAAAAGTTTATTTTTAATGAAAAAAATACTGAAAAGTGTGCCACAGTGTCCATAGCTCCATTGAAATAGTACAAAGGTATGACATATGTCATCTGAGGAATAAAGTTTTAACACTGTAGAAAATAAATGTGGTTTTTTTTTAAATTATGTTCCTCTGCTTTCAAAGAAAACAAAAAGGAAAAAACTGTAGAAAACTAACATTTTTAATACATTGGAGAAAACAAATAGTAAGAGGTAATAATAAATTATTGTTACAATATTTCCAAACATTAAGGACTGCTTGCCAGTTTTAGTACATGGAATGAGTTTTGTTACACCCTTTGTATCTGTCACTTTCTTGATAGGGTTTCAATGCAATTGAATCGAGTACTCATTTGCTTCTTAATTTAACTCATACAAAGGACACAGTACATGGCTCTTTTAGATCTGCAGGCATTTCTCTTAAATGAAAACAAATTCCATTGTAACAGATTAATCTCTGTATTTAAAAAAAAAAGCAGCTATTCTTAAACAGATAAGTTAATCTGCAAAGATGTTATTCTACATGGATGCTAAAACAACTACTCCTGGCTTGTTTGGAAGCTGGAAGGGTGGGAGCTGAGAATGATCTTTCAAGAAGGCCTCAATTAGCACAGAAATGGATATGTGCACTGAAGGACAAATAATCTTGGAAGGAAGGAAATCAGACATGCATTTAAACTGAAACCACCATGCCCTAAAAACAGATGTTGTCTGACTGTTTTTGTGCCAACTGTCATGTTTCATCCTTTCTCCCCTTCCCACTCCTCCCTAATTCCTGCCCTATCCCTAATCAAACAGGACCCCTAATCAAACAGGATCTAAGTGGGCCTTGATGTCATCCTCTTCTTGGTCCTGCTTGTACATGAAGGTAAGAAGGAAAAGAGCGACGTCCATTGATGACCAGTAAGCTGTATGCGATGTAACGGCAGACCAGTACCTGCTTTCCACCAGGCCTTCCCTGAGCTCAAAGTCGATCCTGTGGTCCAGCTCAACTAGGCAGGAAACAAAACCGTTACTGCAGAAGAACTGTCACCTTGTCCTTTGCTGCACTTTTGATTCTTCACATCTAACCTAACATTTGAAATGGGGAGGAGGGGAGTGAATAGCACTGGAAGTAGCACTATTGGGTGGCGTTCTTCATCTCCTTAAGTTGCTAATTAGATACAGATCTCAAAAATGCCCCCCCCCAAAAAAAACCCCACCACCTAACAGAATGGAAATTGTGAGGCTCAGCAGCAGTGCCACTAGAAAGTAGTTTCCAGCCAAAATATTAGAAGCTACGTAACTGCCAAAGAGCCTATCCTGGTTGGCTCTGGATTGAAAAAAACCCCAACCGTCTTTATAATACGAGCAATTGAAGAACAAGGAAAAACAGGTAAAACTGAAAACTGAAGCAGCAAGGATTCTCTCATAAGAGCAAGGGTTAAAAATGGGAGGAGGAGATCTCGTAGTGCTTAGATATTACTTTGTTTTCTGACTCGTAGGGCTGACGGTGATGAATTTTAGGGAGGGTCAGAACTTCTAGAGCCAAATGAACTGGAGTTTAAATCTAACACTGAAGTTTGTCATGATTCCTTCTCTTGTCAACTCATGAGCCTTGCTCGCTGCTAATCAAAATCCTGCTTCCAGATCAGGAGGAAGCAGTTCTTAGATCAGCGGTCCCCAACTTTTTGGGCACCAGGGACCGGGAGAGGAGAGGGATGGTTTTGTGTGCTGCCTAGGTCCTGCACATGCACAGATGAAACATTGCTCACTTATGCCATTTCTAGTGGGCCAATACTAGTCCACGGACCAGGGGCTGGTGACCCCTGCCCTAGATAGAAAAGTGAAAACATAATTAGCAAAGTAAGGAACCAAGAACTACTTACTTGTTGGATCTAGGAAGCCAGAACTGCTGTGTGGAAAAGTCTGAGTCCCGACTGATGTTTGACTCAGAACTGGCTTCTTGTCCTCCATTTCTGTTCCTTCTTTTCCTGGCTCAGGCACTTGTAAGGTGGGCAGACTGGAACGTCCAAATCTCGAGAACAGCATCCCTCCGAGGCCTTTCCCAATGCTAGCTGCCCCTATTCAATTAGCACAGTAAAACAAGACATGTTATTCTGCAGCCACAGCGCTCCAGTATTAGTGACAGGTTATGGATAAACCCATAACTGCTCCCAGCAACAGAGATCACAGGTTTTCTCTACATGCCACTTTAACTTCTAGTATAACTGACCAGTGTCCACATTTCATAACTATTTTTTCACACTGATTTTAATATTCAGTGGCTGATTTTTTCCCCATCCATTGTCACCCTAGAGCTTTCCTTCATCATGCATAAGAAGTGTCACTGAAACTGCAGTTACTGACCCTTAAAACTATAACAGAGGTTTTTCTTTTGTCTCTGCTGCCCCCATGTGGATAGTTTTACCCTGAAACTCAGATACTGTATTCCCAGGGTCACTACTTCATTAAAAATGCATCAATCGGAACCGTCTGCTGCACCTGTTAATGCCCATGTATTAGCATATTCGAGACTCTGTGATATACAACCCATTCACAACCAACTAAAGTTGTTACTTGTTTATTTGGGGTAGGATCCAGGCTTTATGACAGAGTTGTGCTAATCCCATTTACTTCAACCTGCTTAAGACAAGGGTTCTTTCCTTGATTAGTTTCATCCATTGCTTCTTGTTCTGCCACCAGACTTTTGGAGAATAGATTGACCCCCTCTTCTCTGAGGCAGCTCCTCAAATATTGGAAGACTGCTGTCATGTCACCCTAGTCCTTATCTTCATTAGACACTCGACATACCCAGATCCTGCAACCGTTCTTCATGTGTTTTAGCCTCTAGTCCCCAATATTTGTTGTTGTTCTTTGCACTCTTTCTAGAGTCTCAGTATTTTTTTATACCGTGGTGACCAAAACTGGATGCCTGTCATAAACCCTTTCCTCCACTTAGTGGAATCATTATATGATGTGGGACTGAGTAGCATAAGAATCATCTATGGGACAGGGCTTTAGCCCAAATGATTCAAAAGTACTATACACTAGCCCACAGAGCAATGTTTCAAATTCCAATATTCTATGTAGGATTATGAACTCTTGAAGAAAGAGTGAGTCTGAAATGTAAAACAGGTAGTCTTCATTTGCAACCACAGTTGGGACCAGAACTTGGCCGTTAAGCGAAGGGATTGCTAAGTGAAACTGTGCTTATGGTCTTACTGCAGCTTTCCTTTGCTTTACAAATGTGCAAAGGTCATAAATGTGAGGACATTTTGCAAAGTTATTTTTTCATTACTGTCAGAATTGTGAATGGTTGCTGTACAAGGCAGTCACTAAATGAAGATTAACTAAACATTATGATTAAACATTTATGTTTCCTTGCAGCACCATTTATAGGAGCAATTTATTCTGTCACATTTTCATTTTTTATTTAATTTATTCCTTTTTGAAAAAGGAAAAATATCAAAGACCATTCTAGGAAATCTAAATTATCTGTACCTTGTGCTTAAAAAGATAAAGGTTCCCTCGCGCATATGTGCTAGTCGTTCCCAACTCTAGGGGGCAGTGCTCATCTCCGTTTCAAAGCCGAATGCCAGAGGCGTACAGAATGCTGTTACCTTCCCACCAAAGGTGATCCCTATTTTTCTACTTGCATTTTTTACGTGCTTTCAAACTGCTAGGTTGGCAGAAGCTGGGACAAGTAACGGGAGCTCACCCCGTTACACGGTACTAGGGATTTGAACCGCTGAACTGCCAGTCTTTTGATTGACAAGCTCAGCGTCTTAGCATCTATTATTTCTGTGAAGTAGATTAATCAGAGATACAATGATTGGCCCAATAAGGCTCATGACTCCAGGAATTCTATTTTTTAGAGCTGAGGGTTTTAAAACTGTTCAACTCAGGAAAATGTCATTACTTCACAAAAACAAACAACCCCCCCCCCCCCCAAAAAAAAACATTCTGCTCTTCACAGCAGCAATCGCAAACTGGATTTTGACACATAAATAACCAATTACATATTGCTCCATTGCTTTCAGGATTATGCCTAAATTCTCCTCAATTTAAGAATCACTGTTTTAGAGGAAGACAAACACTACCAACAAAGATAGATTTAATTTAGCACATAGTTACCCAATATGCTTGCTTTGCCTATATTTGTTATGGACTCCCCATAATGCCGCCGAGACATGACAGGGGATGTTGTTGGACTGGGTAACGTTGTGAGAGATTCGGGGTCAGAAACAGAGGTAGATTCTTTTGCTGGATTGAGAAAGCTTGGCTTCATGTGTTCATAAGGTAGTGGATTTGTGGTGTTATACCAATGTATTTGCACAGGAGAAATATTACTGTAGTGCTTCAGAATTAAAGGTTCTAGTCTATAGGCCTGCAAATAAGAAGACAAAGAAAGAAACTATGAACAGGGAACATCTTAGTTATATCCATTTTTCATCTGGTCAAGTATCTACCCATTTATCACTTAAATGTTTAAGTAATAAACATTCTCTCTTCTCTCTTCACCTCCATTTAGAAGTTTTAAACAATATGATTGATGCTAAATCCAATCTTGGTTGGTCACCGGGAACAGAAGTTTAGTCTTCTGAGCTTTCGGACTTGTGCTGGAGCCCATCCTCAGGGAACTTCTTCCTATTCTAGTCTAGGGACTATTCTATGCGTACTATTTATGTGGTGCCACAATAGTCCAAAGCATATATTCCATTACAAGTTACCTGATGGGCACCAGCATGAGTCCAAAAAATTAGAAGATTAAACCTCTGGTCCCAGTGACAGACCAAGATTGGATCCTGCAACATTATCCTGGGACACGTATATTTGCCTTCATTTGTAATATGACTGATCTATAGATCCTGCTGCCTAGAAAAAGAAGAATCATCACTGTCCTGCAGCTTCATATGAGCTTTATACAATCAATCATTTTTGCTTATATTAGAATTGAAAATATTTTACATTAACTTGTTCTACACATTGTTTTAAAATAAACAACATATGCTGATTTGGCACATTTGCACATGGCCAAGAAACATCACCTATATACGTGGAAATCATGAGCAATTTGCTTTGCTAAGTTTTGCTAAGGATACTAGCACATTAAAGATAAAGTAAATTGTTTTCTTTTAACATTTCTAAAACAACCATCCCACATCTATGAAAACAAAAATGCCATTTTCTACTTGGTCATGCGGTTGATGTTTCTGATGTTTAGATATTTTTTCATATTTTCTTTCATATTTGAGTTATTGGGAGTTAGGCTGCTATAAATTTGATAAATAAATACATAAATAAATCTATAACCCATGACCAAGAAAAGAAAAAGAAAAAAAGAAAAGAAAAGACATACCCCGGAGAAAGGCTGAAGGTCAAGACACATATTATGTGTTAGAACAATAGTTTATATGGAAGTCCCTTTGCAGAACTTAATTTAAAAAGTCTATTTTGTGTGACTGAATTCATTAAGGAAAATGTTTCTGCCAAGTTCAACTAGAAGTGAGCTATGACAATTGCTTGGTAGCCTGTGATATCCAGTTTAAAAAAAAAAGCTTATATATATGTGACTGTACATTATCTTCAAGTCCATCAACTCTGAATTCATCTGTAATGGGGCCATCCATCCCATATGTTCCATTTTATCAAAAATGGCCATCGTCCAGTTTACCAAATGCTTTACTACAGTCTAAGGATGCTTCATCCATAACATTCTCTTGGCCTATCAATGTAGTTATTTTGCAAAAAAATGTAATAAAATTTGTTTAGCACAACCTATTTTTAACAAATAATACTGGGTTCTAGTAATTACTCTGTTCCTTTCTAAATGCTTCCAAATTCACTACTTGATCTACCTTTCTTAGATTTTCCCAGATAGTAAGGTATCAAGCTGATTGGGCTGTGTTCTGGGCCATTTTTTTTCACTTTTCATAAAACTGCAACAACATTATCTTTTCTCCAGGCTTCCGGAACTTTTCCAGTTCTGAAATCACATCTGCCAGTTTCTTTAGCATCCTGGGATGTAATCCATTCAGGCTATTAGATTTGAATTTATTCAAAGCAGCTAGGTGTTCTCTCACAAATTCCTGGCCTATTTTGACCTGCATGTCTCTTCTGGCCCAATTCTGAAGCTGAACCATTTTTCTTTTTGTGAAAAGAATGCGAAATAAGAAATAAGCAGTTCAGCCTTCTCCAAACAGCAGACAGACCATTTCCCTCACATTCTTCCTGTTCTGCACATACCTCAATGAGCATTTTTTTAAAAAAAGGGCTTAATTGCAAGATTCAGTTCATTCTTAGCCTTAGCCTTTCTAAAAGTTGTAAGGTAGGTTTTAAGGATTTGAACTATTTTCTCAATTTTGGCTTTTTTATAATCCCTCTTTCCAAGTTTAAATTCCATGTTTTGTTTCTCTATTTCTCAGAAAGCTCTTTATGCCACCATACTGGTCTCATTAGTTCTTTCACATTTTTCTTTCTCTTTGGTATTGTTTGTGTTTGAGCCTTAATTACCTCATATTTCAGAATTTCCCAACCATCTTGAATTGTTTTTCCCTTCAGGGCTTCCACCAATGGAATCCTTCAATTTTTTCCCCTTAGAAAAAAATCCTGATGTACTATGGCCTAATAAACTTCATTGCCATTTTAATGGCATCAAAATTTTGCTATCTGAGGGGCTATCTCATCTGGTTCCATGATAGTTGCCTCTGTTCTATGAAAGCTTGCTACTATACTAACACTCACCACTGGATCTGTTGGATGAAAAATGTTTAGCAACCGGTTACAAATTTTTCTGGGTAGAATGTGATCTTGAGTTCCACTGTTTCCTGGACGGATGCCACGCAAGGCCAAAAACACTGCTAATGGAGATCCCATACAGAAGAAATTGTCCACCTATGGAAACATTTCATTTGATATTAACAGGCAGAGTAATAGGCAGCTGGTCTAGCACATAGCAGGAAACTTTGAGGTAAGGAAAAAGAGCTGTGATCTCATTGCCTTGAGAAACAATACAAATTGAGGAAACTCACAGTTTAATAATGAATTAATAATCTTTTTGCGTTATATGATAACCAAAGAAAGCTATGTTACAAAAATACTATAATGTGGATTTGGTTTTTTCCTGAGAACATTTCAACTAAAAGAAGTATTGCTGGAAAGGTTGAGAAAACTTGGGTGCTTAAAAAGAACTGTTCAGAATATTTCCAAAGCAGAGCAGAAATCTGCTTTTTTGTGACTATATGGGAAATTAAGAAGGTTGTGGCCACTACTTAACTGCAATTTAGGAAAGCTGGAATATTTTTTCCCCTAACAAAAACTTCAAGGAAGATACAGTGGTATGAGGGAAGGGCCATGGGAGACAGGGAGTGGAGCCACAGCTAGGGGGATAGTCAGATATGTTACATACTTGCACGTGGGAACCCAAACATGTTAAGGATCCCATTTCCTGGTTATATTGATAGTTATCGTTATACTTTTTTGCAGCTGATAGACAGAAACATACATTTATGTGTTGTGTTTGCACTTGGTTCTAACTGCTCTTATGATTGTTTACAGTCCAGAGTCACTTGTCTGAGAGGAGTGGCTATAGAAATTGAATAAATAAACAAATAAGAGGCAGCTTAATCCACAGCAGGAATGTGGGTGTGGCAAATATCCCAGAAGGGACCCTCCCTAATTTCTTGGGCTCTAAAAGCAACAGGGGAAAAATGTACTTTCAGACTTGCAAAATTCTGTTGTTGTAACCTTACAATAAAGAAGAACTGTGGCTCATCTGGGTGTGTTTCCTGTGTGGGTTACCATGCAAGGCTGCCAGAAGATGAACAACAAATATGTTTTAAAATGTTTAATATCCAACATCCTAGAGAATCCTATATGCCAGGATACAGTGATGGAAGATCTTTAAAAAAGTCCAATACCAAATATAATTATTGTACAGTAATTTCTCATAAAATTAAGCTACAGTTATTAAGCTGTGTTCAATATCAGAGATGCGACTTCTTCAAAACAATCTGATCACAACTTGCAGATATACTGATTGGTTGTCAGTAATAGATGCCAGCTTCCTATTATGCTCATATTCCTTTGTATAAACTGCATTTTTTTAAAATGATTTTTTAAAAAAACATATGAACTGCTAGCTGGATTGAGATGACAAGGGGGGAAAGGTAAATTCACACTATTTTTGGTGATGTATCTTTTAATGTTGCAGAGACAGAAAACTCTTGAGGCAAAAATAGTATCCAAATTTGCACAACTTCTTCTCACTGGGAGTGCACATATTGAAAACAATTCATGATGTACAGCCAAAACCAGCTAAATGATGTTTGATAGCCTGACCCAGGTCAACAGGTACCACACCCTTCACGTCTTGATTATTTCCTCCTATCCTTTGTTATGTAATAAGGACAATAGTACTTTTTCTGTTTGAAAAATAATCCATTTCCTGGTAATATTTGAATTAAGAGGTTTTGTATATAGAAAACGTATTTGTAGATTTATCTAAGTTGAAAGTAGAATTGGTAAAAAAAAGAAAAAGAAGAGTTGACCAGTTTGTTAAAAGTGACCTATCAGAAAGAAAAGACATTCCTTATCTATTCATACCTTGAATTTTAAGGCAGGTGTTTTGGCTACAGTTGATGTCTTTAGTCCATGCAATCTATCTTCTATCTCCCTCAGCCTAGGAGAAAATTAACACTGGCATGAACACTTTTAATCCCAGTCCATTGTATTTAAATCTGTTATTTTCCATATATATGGCAACAGTGGAAAAGAAGATATTTTATTTAGGAAAACAGTGGAGAGAAAAAAAATCATCCTCTTCCCCATGGTCCATCTGGCCCATCCCCTAGTGAAGAACTGAATGATCATTAAGAAATGTCCCTGACCTTCCTAAAAGGCCTTTATGTAGACTGAAGCCCACTAAGTGCTGCATGCATCATTACATTCCCTCTACCAGTGAAGTCTAAGCAAAAAAAAATCATGGATAGAAATGGCCTTCAATATTTATTTTACCAAGGCACAGCTGAACTAAGATCTGCCTATGTATCAAATCAAACCTATCCTGTTTTCTCAAAATGGTGCTGAATCTACTCGTGCATTTTCTTAAGGCTAGGGATCTCCTTAGTAATTCAAGGATATTTTCTTACTGTTTCTTGGTTAAGTAAAACTCCTCTAGCAAACGCTGCTCCTCATAGGTCATCCAAGAGTGCTCGAGAACATCATATTCCTTCTCAAGTAGCTGTTCATAGAGCCTGACTGGATTCCATCCTGTCATGATATCATACGTAATCACACACCCTAAGGAATGTGATACAATAGACACTTTTCCATCTTTTTCTGTAAATTCTGGATTCCGGGAACAGAAAAGTGTGTACAAACGATTCATCTCTTGCTGAAGGCCTTTTACCAGCTGTGTTAAAAACGTCAGGAAAAGAAACAGAGAGAGAGAAAGGTGAAAAAATCATTTAAAAACTATTCTGCATATTGTTAGCTTCTGCATTCCTTATATTTAAGTGCAAATTTTATGGCCAATCGAAATGGACAGAAAAACCAATTTATTTATTTATTTATTATTTTTATTTGATTTATATGCCGCCCTTCTCCGGAGACTCAGGGCGGCTTACAGTGCGTTAAGCAATAGCCTTCATACTTTTGTATATTTATACAAAGTCAGCTTATTGCCCCCACAATCTGGGTCCTCATTTTACCCACCTTAGAAAGGATGGAAGGCTGAGTCAACCTTGAGCCTGGTGGGATTCGAACTTGCAGTAATTGCAAGCAGCAGATGTTAATAGATGTTAATAACAGGGTGCTTTAAACTACTGTACTACAGGCTCTTTAATGAAGAGCAACCAGTTCCAGCCTCCACATTTAATGGAATAGTACCTTTTAAATGTATCATTTAAGTAAACGAAAAGCAAAGTCTTTTAAAAAGCTAAAACAGAAAGATTCCTACTTTAATTATCATGCTTGCAGCTTAACCCCTTAAAATGCCAACTATTTAAAAATATATATTAACCACAAGCAACCTGTCTCCAGGTAGAAGATAATGTACAGAGGCTACCGGTATTTAGATGATTAACAAATTAGAGCAGATTGAAACAAAGTAATTTGCAACAAGAGGATTCAAATAAATATTGTGGAACATCTGTTTGGAGGCATGAAATATCATTACGGTTTTCTACTTTGATGCAATCAGATCAAGCAGCACAAATATGGAACGGAATATCTCAGGCAGCAGTTAAAGGATTGGGTTAGAAATCGGGATGCCATTTTAGTCCTCTCTTAGGAATGAAAGCTGGCTAAGTGACTTTGGGCCAGACACTCCTTCTTATTCCAACACACCTCACAGGATTGTTGTTGGGAACATAGGGGGTAGCAACATTGAACACTGAATATAGATGGGATAAACAGTTCATAAATAAGTAAATAAGCCCCATCTCAGAAGGTCAGAACAATCAGCTCTTTTTATCAGTCATATTTATGAACGGTTTCTCTTGACAGTGCAGTCCATTTGAAAAGACAGTAGTTATTTAATGCATAAGGTCCAAGCATGGGGGAGGGGGACCTGAAGTATGATTTGTGATATGAGATAAAACAAATGGCCTGGCTATGAAAAAAGGGGAAAATTGCAAAATGAGAAAAATATAGTAGTGACTTTTTGTAGTATACAGTAGTATACCTAATTTGTTAGAAGTCGATATTGAAGTATCTACCTGGTATATGAGAGGAATCTAATAGTTTAGATACCTGCTTTCGTCCCTGTCCCTGCTATGGAAATTTCTTATTACAACGCTTATTACCCTTTCTAACTAAGTAAACTTCAGATATGTGGCACAGTTTTTGCTTTCTCACTCTATTGTACCATTTAAAGACCTTTTTCCTTTTTCATAGCAAGTTCTTGACCACCAAAAATTGTACCTCTTCACTGTATGAATATTTATTCTATTTATCATACTCTATTTGTCAGGGGAAGAATATCCTGGATCCTAGATTCCATTGTTTGCTTATTCTTCAAAAATAGTTTCCTCTTTTTAAATTTTAAAACGTCTACTGGCACTATAATATCTGACTGATTTTTTCCCCTTTATGTAGCTTACAAAGCACATTTCTCTCTGACTCCTGCAATCAAATTTCTCATCCCAGTTGCTGGATGACCTTCTAAAACCATGGAACATTTTTGAATTCTTTAGGAAAACCTCTTAAAGAGATTGTTACCCTCTCATCCAATGCATAATTAATTTCATTTGGAACCGAAGGGAATAACATATTCTCATGCAAAAATATTGAGGGAGGATTTTTCTCCTCATAGAAATGTCTCCTACTTCTACATTGCAGGTCTTTGGTGCAGCTAACAATTGATTCTTTGTAGGATAAATCCTGTGATCTCATTATTTGCAAACTGCTCCTTAGTCCATTTCTTAGTCCATGCCTACTAATTAAGCAAGCAATTCAACACACCCAAACAGCAAAGGAACTACTGCACTTATACTGAAAGTGTTAGAAAATTATCAGTGAGAATTCTATTAGAAAAACCATGGAATTATTTTTGTAAAGGATAATTAAAGTTGTATTTTTATGTAAAGTTGGATAATTACAGAAGCTGTAGAGGATAATTAAAGTTGGGTTTAATTCTGTATTCAGTCATCAAAGCATACAAAAAGTCCTGCTGAATTTGGCTACAAAGCCCAACATATTTAGCTTTTTGTTCAAACAGTAGCCAGGCAAGTAACCTTAAAGCAGTGTGAAAGCAAGAAACATTTCCACTAATGCTTTTTGTTTAAACAATATTTCATGCCACTTCTAATCTTGGAATAATATAGCTACTGAGATTTATTTGTTATAGATGTATCTAAATCCCCTCCGAGTCAAGCTGGTTATCATTGCTGCATCTGTGATACTTAATTCCATAATTTCATGGCATACTGGGTATCTAAAACTACATCTGCAACAACACAACAGCCTAAGGCAAACAAATTTTCAGCCTCATCTAGCTCACAAGGTCACTGCAAATAAAACATGTTGACTTAGTCATGGACAGTTATATATTTGATAATCCATGTGGCCATCACATTATAAGAATGGACTTTGAAATTTTACCACCAATAACCATGATTAATTGCACATTCCCCCAGTGCTGACAGAAGAAAGTGAGGAGATTTATTTAATGGATCCACCCCACAAATTACATGTGCTCTGAATCAAATCTGTATTGGCTACTCAATTGCTGTCACACACAGCTGGACTGTAGAGATTCAAAGAGGAGGTTGACATAGTTAACTATTATTACATCCTACTATCACAACATAACTTACTATACTTCTCTCTTTCCTCTTGGCTGGTAAATGAGCTGTTATTTGCAAGGTTAGGTTTTAGCAAATCACGGACATCAAATTATTTCCGACATCCCAATTGATGCTGTAATTGTATCTTTCGGCACACAATGTCTGAAAAAGATACTGACCTTATTCTATCACTCAGTGTATGATTTGACTGTAGGACTTCCAACTGCAAAGCCCTCACATGCAGGAAATATCAGGACTCCAATAAATAAGTGATGATTGTGGAGATGCCCTATGCAATAGCTTCTTTTCTAGACAACCGCTCTTCTCTTTCTTGTTTGGCACTAAGTATTTCCCTTTTAGAGTCCTTCTATTAACCTGAAGCCTGGTTATCATGAGGTTAAGAACCAAATTAGAAAAACTAGGAGGTCAGTTCTAAACCTTAACCTTTCACTCTTGATTAGAGAATTCCACAGAATGGTTCAATCCAAGACATCATTTTTATTTATTTATTTAATCTAATGTATACAGCATGTACATACCATTTGTGCAATTATTCCCTATCATCTGTTCAATCTTTACTATTTTAAATGATATAATCGTGCCAATCTGATTGAAAGACAACCTTTCCTGACATTTTATTTGAATTTCTCTCACTATTGCTTTTACCATCAGTGGTCATTTAGTTCACCCATATTCAAAATAAAAACTTTAAAACTATGATGTATAGAACATATGCCCTTTTATTAACAGAAGGGTATGATAAGAGGATTGTGCCTGGTTATTACCATACACAAAAATAGAGGACAAGCAGTTCATTATTTTGTTTCTATACAATGGAACTTCACACTTCCTATACAATGGAACTTCACACTTCCTATACAATGGAACTTCACACTCTTCTTTAAGATAACAGAGAAACTGAAATATGCTTAACTGAAAAGCTGCTGGGCCATTTTTTGTCCACACTTGAAAAAAGAAAAAACACTTAACAATACACATACCTCATCTCTATAGAGGGGACTTGTGTAATACATTATGTCCATTGCACTGCTGTTAAGCAAATCCCTTAGTCCACGAACTTTATCTGGAGTAATAGAGTCAACAGTGTCTAAAATGAAAAAAAGGAGATCAAGGTGTGATAAAATCTTAAATGGTTCAAAATCAACAATTCAAAACATCTAAATCCATAACTATGGAAATTGCTCAAGTGCTGTGATAATGTGCTTGTTCATCACTACCAATGCTTTCCTTCTATATCAGTTTAGGCAGCTGAAAGATGTTTGGGATTAAATTTAGAGCCAACAGACCTAACAAGCTTAAATTAAAATGAGCAGGTAGTATCCAGAAACATTTACAATATGGATGTTTTTTTGATAGATAACTGAACAAGTGAAACTCAGTGCTAAAGAAAATATAAAAAATGCCACTTTCCAAGTATTACCAATGTCATCAGGTTTTTTTAAAAAGAGAAAGAAATACCTCCATCAAGTGTAAGTTTAGATCGCCATTCTACTGGCAAGAATTCAACATGCGTTGCAAGGTTGCTAAAATATTTGTCTTCAATTTTCCTTGCAGTTTCCCGCATCCTAGAACATTAAAAAAACAACAACAAATGTTACACTGAAAAATAAGGGTACTTCTCATAAATAACAATAATCTGCAAAGCAGACGTTTATATGAAATTATCTTGCCCAAAGCTATCCAACAAAGGATATTCTTGGGATCTGGTTATGTTAAGAACTACCTTTCTCCTATTGTTTCTGCTTGACCAGAAAGTTCTGGTAAAGTTGACATGCTCCAGGTCCCAGCTGTAAAGCTCTGTCATCTTGCAGGACCCCAAGAGATGCACCTTCTTTATAGCTGCACCTCTCCTGTAGAATAGCAATCTTCCCAAGATCTGTCTGCATAGCCTTAAGTCTGTTGTTCTTTTACAGATCTGTAAAAATCTGGCTTTTTCAGCAGGTCCTGGGATAAAGTGAGTTGATTTGTTCTATGATAGTGCATTCTGGTGTTCAATTATGATTTTTTTTCATTCTCTGGTGACTTGTATTTATTATTTTTTGCTTTTTCTTATTTTCATGCCATTATTTTTAATCCTCATATTAAAAATTGTTCCAGTGACATTTTGTTACCTAAACAGGTAAACAGAATAGCTATGGGTGGGCAAAAATGTTGTGGGAGCGAGAGCTCCTTCCTTCCCTTCCCTCCTCCCTCCTCTCAACTCTCTTATCAAAGTCTGATTTAATTTCACTTCTGAGAAGCAAAGATTTCTGTAGTATTCAAAAGTCTAGATCAGAGCATAACACTGGGCAACTTTCTAAATACCATGTAAAACCTCCATCATGTTTATCTGATAAATGAAAACAATCAGTACTGTAAAAACTTCTAATATAAACTGTAAGACAGTGCAATTTAAATCAGTACAAAAGCAGATTTTGTAGCCTAATTAAAAAGCATATCTTCTTGTGCCATCAAGAGCGATCCTATTTTTATCAACAACAGCTCTTAAGTATATTTAAACAACATTAACTTATTTATATTTTGTAGCATTCTTCCATCTACTGATCTAAATTAAAAATGCAGGTTGTAAAAAAGAAATGAAGCACTTACATGGCAGTATTCCTTATAATCCTTCCTTGCTCTATTTTCTGCCCAATGCCATGCACAACAAACACAATGTGAGTTGTTGGAGAAGGCTTGTCTTCTAATGTAGCTTCTTCAACATAGCCTCTATGAAGTCTGGTCCCACTACTTGAAGCTGCAGAATAAAATTGGCATCGCTTAATTTTTACCTGGAAAAAGCGATTACTTTGTGCCCAACTATCTATTAAGTGCCCAAGCAAAAAAGTTTCTTCAAACTTTTTTCTCCTCATTTGCTTTAAATACATTATAATGCATACTGAAAAACATATATACACAAGATCTATATGTATACTGCAGGAAGAAGGGCTTATACTTTGAGTAGATTTAATAGCAAGATTTATTTTAACCCTGCAATGTTACTACTTCAATAGCAAATATTTGTAGGTAATGGAAAACTAATATTTACATGTATAATGCACAACATCAGAAATCTGTATGTAATGAAATACTAAGCTAATTGTTTTATTAAGATTGAGGAAATCCAAGTTTAAACCATAAACTGACTAGATAACTTTATGCCAGTTGTTTTATTTCTGCCTATTCTATTTAAGAGTTCTGTGAAGATAAAATGAAGGGAAAAGTCATGCAAGTCTTTGGATTACAAAAGAAAAGAAATACAGCTGCTATGATTGAATAATATTATATATCAAAATACTGTATGTTTCTTTATTTTAGATTTGAGGTAGCCAAAATATCTTGGGGAGGTCAGCTATATTATGGTTGAAAACGATCCCTTTATCATAAACATTTGGTAAGTTTGTCAAAAAAACACACACCCTATTGTATCATTTTAGGTTAGTAGGTTAGAGCGCTAATTTTATAGTTCCTTTCTGAGTAGCACTGATCATTATTAAGTACATTTTAGAAAAATAAAACAGATCCACATTTTTCACAGAAACATACAATATATTCAGCAAGTATATTTTGATAATGCACACAAATCTCCAATTAGTTTTACCTTTAGAAAAACCTAGTTTCTGAGAGACTGTTCTTGCAATTTTTGAAGTTGTTGCATCACTATACAGATATACCTCATCGACACTGTGCCAATCTACATGGTTGCGACTCAGCTTCAAACTATGAACAGCTGTATGAACATAAAGAAGAGGTTTTTAATTAAAAAAATAAATAAAAATAAAACAGGAACCCCATCTCTTCCAGAACTAGGCATAGCAAAAAACAGGGAGAGGGAAGCACAAAAACAAGGGTATCACTATTACATATTAGCATGTTACCCAAATATCAAATTGTGAATAATGAAAACACATTTGTAGCCAGTAATGTTTTAAAAAGGCAAGATTGATTCATTTTTAAAAAATAAAGCTCAAAAACATATGGAAATTTTTTTGTTAATCATAGTTAAAGAATTCTTGGCCCTATAAACTCTGTACTCTATTTTCATAACTTATTTCACTGCTTTTGTTTAAGTAGTGTAACTTTACTATGCTTATTTTGATTTTAATAAATTGTTATGAATTAGTACAGTGTACTTCCAGCTATGTAATTTTCATCTGAACAGGTAAATGAAGAGTGTGTACACTTCCTGGATATAACTGAAGATGAGATTATTCAGTTCACATGAAAATATTCAGCACTTAACGTTATACCCTGCATTTATTATTTAAAATAGGGAATGCTTGGTCCAATGTTTGGTCCCTCTGCTGTTCCCTAAATAAGTGTTAGCTGCCTGCAGTTCTCGAAAGTCTAATGCCATCATCCAAGAGTTTAAAATATTTATGCACTACTAAAGATTCCCATGATAGAACAAAGACAAACAAGATGACACATCTGTTGAAAAGACAAGTTATTCACATGAATGATTTTTGGAGCAAAAGAAAATTGTGCTTAAAAAGGTACATATTTTTTAGCCATTGTTACATATATGTTGCTCAATGATAAACGTAAGAGAATACATTATGGTGTGGTAAATTAAATGTTATATAAAAAAGCAGGCTGAATCCCACTTGTTTCATTTTTTATTCTTTCTAAAGAGTAGAAGATTTGGCAGGAGAATATAAGAAGTGGAATAGCATTTCGCTGATGTTAGCAATTTCTAACTTGTACATCTAATTGCTATTGGATCTTTTTTTTAAAAATGCACTTCTTCCTTAAGTACATTTAGCCTACAGAGTAAAAAATCTTTAAGATTTTACTTAAAAATTTTAAGAGATTAAATGTCATGAGTTAAACATTCTAATTTCACTAAGATCAACCAAGGGTTTCTTTCCTCAGAGGTGTGGAATTACCCAACAGGTCATTAACTCATCAACTCTTACCCTGAGTTGTACAAATAAATGCAGGATATATACATATAGATGCAAACATATATAAATGTTGCTGATCAACAATAAGATGATTAAGTCCACACCTTGAAATGAATTTTCAGAAATTATTTCTGAGGCCAAATATGCATGTTGAGCACAGCTCTGATTTTTTTTATTGTTAAAACAGGTGTAAAAAATCAGAAAGCTGCCAAGGAAAGTATGCAAGAATGCCCACCGTTAGAACAAGCCCAAAAAGTCATGACTCTTCCCAATGTTATTTTACTGGATCTGTAATAAGCATGAAGACTGACAAAACCTATGGTTGTTTAAATAGTAATTATTTTCTTATGAGTCCATGGTGAAGATATAGGAAAAATATTACTTTACTATTTTCCTCATGCTTTAAGAATTTTCTTCCTTTCTGAGAATGAGAGCATTGTTTTTATTCAGTGACAGTGTTGACAAAAACTCTTATGATAAGTCTAACTAAGATGCAAATGAGCAAAGAAGAGCAATGAGCTTATTTCTGTGATACCTAGGGGCAAAACATTTGGCCCAATATCAATTTCTCTTCCTCTTCACTTTTTAAATCTCTTTCATTAATCCACTTCTACATTTTGTAAAATAATTAGGTTTGTCAGGTTTAATCAAAGCAATTTTATTAAAAGTATCCAATTAGTTTTATAGCTGAACAGGCATTTAATTATGATCCATATTAATTTTCATTAAACAATTATTAAACAAATCATTATCCGGACAGGATTTATAAAAACCTTGCCCCCCCCTTTTTTTTTGTGGAAAGTGGAGGGTATTCCCTGGCCAATTTTTATGTTAAGTAAATAATGTACAATATATTTTAGAATTTTACTTCGTCAGAGCACTGGCAGCTTCTAGTTTTCTTTGTAAGAAGCAAAGCACAGATGGTCTCGTTAAGACCCACAATGTCTCCTTTTTTGTTTTGTTTTGGAATCAGGAAATATCAAAATTGTGCAGAAGGGAAAGCATTTGGTTATCTAAATGCTCTACAGTGCTAGCTACAGTGTAAAGCTTCCTATACAAGGAGAAGACAAGAACACAAATCTGTGATTTACTGTACCTTCAGACCACTTGCGTTTAACCCCTGTTGCCTCTGCATTCTCCTTATATCCTCTCCATTTGAACAGAGAATGGAGGGAGAAGGTAGGTAGATAGTTGACAACTAAAAGTAAAAAGACCGAGCTTCAAAGTGAACTTTTGAGAAGGTTCATAATTGGGTTTGATAGGGAACTATCCTAAAAACTAATGAACATAGAAAACAGAATAAAAACACTATGGATAAATGCTAGCAAAACAGAAAAGACACTGATTTAATGGGGAACCAATTAAATAAGTAAATAAAAAATAACAATTTTCCTTACTTGCGCCTTTGATACAAGTAAGATTCTGTTTAAAGAGCAAAAAAACAACAAATATGCAATGTAAAAATGAATGAGTTCATCCATCACCTGTGAATTCATAGATATATCAGTCAGCAATTTTACTGGGATTATAAAGCACAACTCTGTAACATAGGCTCAGGATATTAGGCAGCCTAAAGAGATGGCTAAAAACAAGGGAACAAGGGAAAAGACCACCGGTAGCTTTCCAACTCTTGAAAGAAAGACAGGAAATTCTCAACATGCATTATCTATTAATAAGACTTCCATTCCTGAACAGCACTGGAGTTTCCCTGTGGTGGTAAATGCATATCCACTGTGATGCTTTCAATACTCATTTTAAGCTTCCAAGCTAGTCAATGAGAATATTGAAAAAAGTGAAACCCCTGAAGATTACTGTGCTGTAGTTTGATGGACTTACCTTACCCCCACAGGTAGATGCCAGTGCTGTTCAGTGTAGGAAGGGACATCACAAGGTGAATGAATGCTGAGGTATCTCACAAGTGGCAAGTTAGGAATGAAGAGGAAGCTGCTGTGCCCCACCTAAGAAACAGGAGAACAATAAGCACCACCAAGGTCAGCTGGCATTCAAACAGGGAGTCAAGCTCACTTGAAAGACAAAATGTGACAATTTAAAAAACTGAGCATCAGTTTGGAAGTCTCTGTTTGAACCCAAAACAAAAACAAAACCTTAAATAGGTTACTGAGAATTTGATGCGGTGGTGCATTTACTGGACCCAACTGATCTAATTAAGAAAACATAAATTAAGATATGGGATAATGTTATCCAAACTCCTGAATAATCAGAGAAGATGGTAGCTGCAACCAATTAGTACCACCAAAATAAAGATTTTTATTTACAAGTGACTCCCTCCTATCAGAGTGCTCAGTAATCATTTTCATAATTTCCAAATGGCAATTATACAGTGTAATGAAAACTTTAACCACTAATGCAGATCCAATGCTCTCCTTAGAGAGAAATGCTCATTGTATGGCATTTATTCTATCTCAACTCTTTCCAATCAACGACTACTGGTGATACATTATTGTGTATATTTTTCTGTTTGCTGTGGTTGGCATGACATAGAGAATTCTGCGTGAAAGATTATCCTTTAAACAGGGAAGGTGGCATAAAAGTCCTTGTAGAAGTTTCTGCTCTAGTCCCAGAATAATAATTAATGAAGAAACAAAGGGGAAGAATTAGAGTGATGAATCTCAGAAGTTCGAGGATAAGATGTTATTGTTAACGTTGAATACTGATTTCCTAGCTATTTTACTGTGCAATCAATCATGCTGTAAAATCTCTGGTAGTTACCAACTTCCCATTGTTCAAAGTCTGAAAAGACAGCCAAGAAATTAGCGAGGCAATTGGAAACTGGAGGGTGAATTGCACAAAATGTAGAATATCATGGGTTGTATGGAAGACTAATTTTCCATCTCATTATAGAATCTAGGAGCATACACTGAGGAAACAAGTTTTTTTTTAAAAAAAAATGTTTTCTCTGTGTTTGTTCTCAGTGTCTAGACAGCAATGATCCTGCATTTTTCATCTAATATATAGTACTTCTCTTCCTTATGTCACAAGATCTTTGTTCACCAAGGTTTGCTAGGGGTGGAATGGGGTATTTATATTTGTATGTTTTGCTCCCCCCCCCGAGTTTTAGAAAATTATTGCTCCTTTTTAATTTTTATCACCCTTGTTCTCTTTTTTTTTGTATCCTGGGTTTTCCTGGATTATAATTCAATGTGATATTTATTTAAATGATTTATGGAGTCAAATGAAATATTGTAAGCTACTATGAATAATATACTAATAGAGAGAATTGTTCTTGTTTTTTTTAAAAGGATCATGAAGCAAGGATTTAAAAGGCAGACAGCATCAGGGAACAGATGCAATCTACTCCTTCACAAAACAGGCAAGCTTCCAATTGCTTAGACCAGGGGTCTCCAAACTTGGCAACTTTAAGACTTGTGGACTTCAATTCCCACCAAAGCTGGCTGAGGAATTCTGGGAGTTGAAGTCCACAAGTCTTACAGTTGCCAAGTTTGGAGACCCCTGGTTTAGACAGAAGGCCAACAAGAACTTTGCCACCCTGCACTGGTTGCCAATTTGATCCTAGGTTTGATTCAAAATGCTGGCTGTTAGCTATAACGCCCTACATGGCATAGGTGCTGGTTATTTGAGGGAGTGCCTGCCCCCACAAGTACTGGCCCAGCCAATTCAATCTGCCAGGATTGGTATGCTGCAGATTTCTTTGATTAAATATGCCACCTTTTCCTGTAACAGCACATACTCTCTGGAACAAAATTCTCCTTAAATCTGGATGCTCCTATACTGGTAGGATTTCAAAGGGCCTAGAAAGACCTTACTCCTTATTATTTGTAAACTGCTCAGTCATTGGAGTTGGGCAGTATATACAGTTAAATAAAATAAATAGTAAGTAATATGGGCTGGATTCACCACTAATCCTTTAAAATGAACAACCTGCAAATAACATTACATTGCAGTTCCTACATACAAAACTGAAACTAAAAACAAGAGATTCTACCTTGGGTACAAAATGAACATATTATTGTCAATGTATCTGGAAAATTTCCTTTAAAAATGGTAACAGTAAAGTCTACATTTGTAAAGCCTTCAGTCATTTCTGATACTTCCTTCAAAAATATTTAGATCTTTACTACTAATTGTATATGAATTTATAAGATTTTTTTCTACATCAAAGCTTAAATGGATTCTAGATATGATGTGAAGGGTGAGAAGAGATGCTGTCTAGGAGACAATCAGACAAGCGAGGAGTCCCTGGTGGCTTAATGATTAAGAGAAAGAAACTTAAGAAGGACCTGCCCTAATTGATCAGGCTGTTAAAAGTGATGGTGGGAGATTTGTACTTTCAGACTTTCAAAATTATGTAGCCCTACAATAAAGTAGAAGTAGTTCATCTTGTTATTTCTCCTAACTGATTTATATGAGAGGGTTAACACATATAGCCAGCATAGGTAAGAAAACTTTGACAAGTGGGACCAAATCAGTAAACTGCAGTAAATTTATGAATACTTCCATCAGATGTTTTCACAACAATAAAAGTTCTGCTTGTTCTCTTGTACTAAGATATATAGTATGCTGCAAGTTATTCTTTATTGGTTGATAACTTGTTACGCCTCATGTTATTCCAAGGATCAAGCTATTAAAAACAAATAGCAGTATTTTTTTCTTGTCTTAGATTTTACAAGCCCATTATAGAGGAGATGAGTGGCATAAAATTTAATGAATTAGAAATAAATAATAATAATAATTACTGAATTACACAGCCATAATTATGCTCACACATAAACTGTAAACTTGTCCTTGCCCTCATCTTAGTTCAGGAGGATTATTTATAGATAGTCCTCAACTTACAACCATTTGTTTCGTGACCTTTCAAAAATTAGAATGGCACTGAAAAAAATGATGGCAGTTTTTCACACTTACAACCACTGCAGTATCTCCATAGTCACATGATCAAAATTCATACACTTGGCAAGTGGCATGTATTTGACTGTTGCAGTGTCCCAGGGTATGTGACTACCTTTTACAACCTTCTGACAAGCAAAGTTAATGAGGAAGCCAGATTCACTTAAAACCATGTTACTAACTTAACAACTGTAGTGATTCACTTAATAACTGTGGCAAGAAAGGTTACAAAATGGGGCAAAACTCACTTAACAAATGTCTCATTTAGCAATAGAAATTTTGGACTTAATTATGGTCATAAGTTGAGGACTACCTGTAGTGTTAGTATACATCTTTGTAAACACCAAAACTACCAGGAGCAAGATTAAATTTCCATTTTTCATAAATGTATTTCTTCTTTTTCAAAGTCATATAATCGAATTATCTTTACTACTGTATAATTTTGGTACTGTATACTAATTTAAACAATTTATTTTGAATAATGTTATATTTACTGTTAGTCCATATAGGTAGTCCTCAACTTACGATAACAATTGAGCCCTAAATTTCTGTTGTTAAGTAACAAATTTGATAGGTGAGTTCGGGCCACATTTTATTACCTTTCTTGCAACAGTTGTTAAGTGAATCACTGCAGTTGATAAATTAGTAACCTGGTTGTTAAGTGAATCTGGCTTCCCCGTTGACTTTGCTGGTCAGAAGGTCACAAAAGATGGTCACATGACCTTGGGACATAGCAACAGTCATAAGATGAGCCAGTTGCCAAGAATTTTGATCACATGATCATTGGGATGCTGCAAAGGTTGTAACTGTGAAAAACAGTCGTCACTTTTTTTAGGGCTGTTATAACTTTGAATCGTCACTAAATGCGTACTATCTGTATTGTTGGGTGATCCCAGGCTTAACTGCTTTGAAAGAAACAGCTATCTTTGTTCACAACTTCCTGAATCTGTTCCAAATCACCTACCCTCAAACATTAGCATTACAACCCTCTTTTCTCTAACCATAGAATGTGGAATTTAATTTACCCTTCTCATAACCATCCCTATGCATGCTTTTCTAAAGTTAAAAAAAATTCTGTATTATAATCTGTGGAACACTTCAGAATTGCACATCATATTCAATCACAGTGTTAAATTGTATAAAGGTGGTACATTAACAATACTATATTTTAGTTATTTCTAGACACTTTGGCATCTTCAGAGCCAATTTGCTGAACAGGTTTTTTTGAAGCTTTGGTACTGTAATAGCAGATTAGAGTTCTGCCCATCACAATGCCTCTGTGTACATGTGAACAAAATTTGAGCCCACTCAGGCCCACCCTCATTTACCTTTTGGCTGCCTGCCTTGCTCTGCCCACTGTTGAGCCCACAACACTGCCCAACACCACTGTACTGGCCAGTGCCTTCTTTCATGCTGCTGTCTTTGCACTGATGTAGCTGGGGCTTCTCTGGTACACCAGCCATTGCCTCCATTCATGCCCTGCTCCTTCTTTTGCAAAGGAAGCACCCCGTGTAAAAGGAGGCCCTGGCTGTGCTGGTGCAAAAGAAGCACCCTTCTAGAAGAATTATTTTTTCGCACATTGGACTTCTTTCATGAAACAAGGCCATAGCAGGATGTGAATGAAGGCGCCAGTTGGGATGCAGAGGCCCTGGGCAGGTAAAGACCTGGCTGCCCCCATCTTGCAAGAAGGCTCCTGGCCGGTGCAGTAGTGGTCTGGGTAAACAGCATGCACAGCAGAAGGTGTCTTGGTGGTTTCTGATTTGGAGTCAAAGGAGACCAATGATTAGCATCCAGAACCAAAACTTCTGAAATTTGGGGGAAATTGTGGGGGGGGGGAGGGGGGATTTATCTCTGTACTGTGCGTGTGTGTGTGTGTGTGTGTGTGTGTTTGCAAGCCTAATTTAGTAAAGAGAAAAAAAGGTATCTTTGTGTATGTGCTTGACCTGCGATAGGACAATGGGGGCAGCTGGAAGTGGCAGACATGTGGATGGCCAAAAGGCCAGAGATGGTAGAGGAAGAGGTAGGCAGGTGAGGGTAGTTCAAGAGAAGACAGAAGAGGCAGCTCCTTACATAACCACGGTGACCAAGCTGGAAATCACTTGGATTGGGTTGAGTCCTTGCTAATGACAGATGGGATTTATTTAATGACAGCAACTGGGGACTGCCAGGATTGCCATCACTAAGGAATGCAGTTATGTGACACTGCATATTATGACTGCATCACTTAGTAACAGACATTCTGGTCCCAATTACTGTATTACCTCTAGTATCAATATGCATGCTAATACTTATTGTTAAGCTCCTTTCTCCTACAGTTCTACTGTGAACCTTCAACCTATCCCAGCTGCTATTTAACATGGAAAATAAGCCTAAGATAGCTTCAGTTCCATGCAAACAGCTTGTGAAAGAAACTCAATACAGTTAGTCTAAAATTGGGAAAAATGGTAAGAAAAATGCTATATTCAGTTATACCAAACTGCACTATTTATATACTGTAATATGTAGCTTTGCCCTAGATTACACAATAAGCCAAACTAATGCCAAATAATATGAAGGACCTTAGGGCTACACACGCAGTAGCAAAGAGCAGGAAACAGTGTTGGCAGCATTCCCAGCACTGATTAACTATTAACTCTGGGCAAAGAGCATTAAAGCTTACCAGTATCCTTTATGCTGACTGGATTCAATCAGAAAAGGAGGGATAAGATCAAGTGCTTTTCCTATCTTACAATGTAAAAGGTCCCCTGCCATTTTAGTAACAAGCAAAAGAAGATTCTTAGGCCACACAGAAAGAAACATGTGGTATCTTCTACTCCTAGTAGTTTAAGGTTCAATTTGTACAATAGGTAAAATAATAGGTAGCTGGTAAAACTAAGAGCACTCACAGACTTCGCTACAACTCACATTCACAAGAACCAATTCAACTTTTGCAGACAAAAATAGAACCTGTCTCTTGTGTTTCTACTTCTATGGATTAAATCATCTTAAAAATTGTCCATCAGTGACTCTAGAAATTGCTTGCAAGCTCAAAGCTGTGATACAGTAAATTGATTGCAGTCAGACTGCAACAGATTTAATGAAGTCTCAAATAGCTTTGCTGCCCTGGTGATGTATAAAAAGATCATCCAATACAAAAAGGAAGAATTTTAAAAATGTTTCAGTTTATTGTATTTTATTCTTCCTAAGATCAAGAAATCAAACAAAACATAGTGATAAATCTGCTGGTCAGATTTATCGTTATGTTTTGTTTGATTTCTTGATGTTTACAGGATTTATCCAGCAAGCTTTATGGCTGCAAAATCCAACTCTGTGTTGCATTGCCGCTTACATCCACCTGACCCACTAGAGCAAGGAGGCAATGTTGCAGGTCCTATCCCCTAAGGAGGTACATCTGGTGGGACCTAAAAGAAGGGCCTTCTCTGTGGTGGCTCCCTCCCTTTGGAATATCATCTCTGCAGAAATTAGACTGGCTCCTACTTTGATACTCTTTTGTAAGACCCTGAAGACTTGATTTTGCCATTGGACCTGGGGAACCCAGAGTGGATTGGAGCCCATCAAGTCGCTCAACTAACTGTGTGTTGTTGCCGGCTGGGTGTATGTTATTGTTTTTTGTTTTTTATACTGCATTTTTTTACTGCTTGTAAGCCACCCAGAGTCACTGTGAGAGATGGGCGGCCTCCAGGGGTGAAATTCAGCAGGTTCTCACAGGTTCTGGAGAAATTTTGAGTAGTTTGGAGAACCGACAAATACCACCTCTGGCTGGCCCCAGAGTGGGGTGGGAATGTAGACTTTGCAGTATCCTTCCCCCGGAGTGAGTTAGGAATGGGGATTTTGCAGTATCCTTCCTCTGCCACGCCCACCAAGCCACACTCACAGAACCAGTAGTAAAAAAATTTGGATTTCACCACTGGCTGCCTCATACATTTTCCAAATATATAAATAAATTGTCACCATATAATTATGGAAGCTTTATGTGCATTTGTTTATTTGTGCCCTTAGATTCATTTAAAGATAATATTAAAATATGTGAGCTAGCCTCAGGCGTTGTGCCTTGTATGAGTTAGACCCAATCAGGAAACCGATTCTACGTTGTTACACTTTATTGAGAAAGGTTACATTAACAACCACTGGATCATAGAACAAATGAACCCAGAGTTCTCATTCAAAGCACAAATGACTAGGCTCAAATTGTACTTTGGACATGTTTTGTGAAGATGTAGCTTTCTGGAGAATTTTGTAACAGTGGGAGACAGTGGGAGAGATGCAAAGAAAGATAAGAGGAAAGAAAGGTAAGCAGCAAGATGGAGTTGGGGTGGGTGCACCATTGGAAAGATCTAAAGGATCAGAATAGGGACAGAGCTTCCTGGAGAAAATTTATGTGGCTATTAAGAGTCAACATTGACTTGATGGCACATAATCAATATGATAAAAGTAAACGATTATAATATTATTATTAAAAAGGCAATAGCAAAGCACTTCTGAAAATCTTGCAAGGAAACTGCAAGGACTAGTCCAAGTAGTTATTGAAGTCAAGACTGACTCAAAGGCTAATAATGAAAGAACGAAAGAACATGATAATTTTTAAAACTAACATAAAAGTTCCCTATTCCCGTCCCATTAAAGTGATGCCCTTCAACTGTGGACATTATAGCCGGGAACAACATTTTTTTTATTCATACTTCCAGCTGAACAGAGACAAAGTTTACTTCTCCCAGGTCTCCTGCAGGGTTATGCAAGGTTGCACTTTCAAAATTGCTTAAATTAACATTTCAGAAGTAGGAGTACAATTCTTCATTTCTCCTAACAGTTGATTAAAAATATGTATTTTGTTAATTATTTTGTTTTGCTTTCATACAGGAATTCTTAAATTATGGGTTATGATCATTTTAGATGGAGGTCACAACATTTTTGACAGCTGCTCAAGTTAGTGCAGGTAAAGCAGTAATTTAAAACTGCTTTTGGTAGGTTTATGCAAGAACAGTGAAAAGCAAAGCCTGAAGGAAGCTTTTAGAATTATCTAAACAGAGATGTCTTTGACTTACAAAAGTTTGCTTAGTTCAAAGTTACAACAGCACAGAAAAAAGTAATTTATGAGCATTTTTCACACTTATGACTGCTGTAGTATCCTCATGGTCACGTGATCAAAATTTGGTTGCTTGGCAACTGGCTTCTATTTAGGATGGCTGCAATGTCCCAGGGTCATGTGATCACCTTGACAAGCAAAATCAGTGGGGAACCAGAAATTCTGGAAGCAGGATTTGTTTCCAGGTTAGACAAAAGTTATGCTCTTCTAAACTAGGCTTTAGAAGCAAAACAAGCCTCGGAGGTTTTTTTTGTTGGGGGTGTTACTTGGAACCCTGACACTTTACTTATTACTTAATACAGTCTTGTATTTTACCAATTCACCTGAAAGACAGAAAGAAAAAAGGAATTCCATGTGTTCAGCAAATAGGTTGGTAGACAATGAAAATACAGAAATTACCGATCACAATTGGGACTGGCAACTCCACTACTAAGCAATGTGGTCATGAAGTGAAACATCATGTGATCACACTGGACTTATATCATTTTCACTGTGGTCATTAAGCAAATCATGGCAGCTTGTTAAGCGCAACATAATTTCACTATGTCTTGTGACTTTCTGCTGGCTTTCCCATTGACTTTGCTTTTTGGAAGTCAGCTGTGAAGGTTGTAAATGACGATCATGTGAATGCAGGATGCCATGACTGTTGTAAATGTACATCACTTGCACATGACTGCAGGGATGCTGCAACGGCCACAAGTGCAAGGAGCAGTTCTAAACTTACTTTCTGAGCATTGTTGTAGCTTTGAACAGTTGCTTAACAAGGTAGTCAGTGAAACTACCTGTAGAAGAAAAAGAGACTGGACTGTCGTCTGTCAGGAATGGTGTAGGGTCTCCTGCTTGGGCAGGGGATTGGACTAAATGACCTACAAGGTCCCTTCCAGCTGTGTTATTCTGTTATTTCTTTGTCTTTTCTCTACTGATAAGTTTAGTAGCATTATAATTTTTTGTAACCTGTTTCGTAGCCTGAATTTCAGTTTGGTGCTGAAAGAAAGGCTAAAGTCTAAAAACTGTACAAAAATATCAAGTTTTTCAGACTGGACCAGTCTGATAAACTTACTGACTTTGCTGAAGATGCTTCATGGTTCAAAAGCAGCTATTTCCTGAGATTTATCATACAGTCCTTTAAGATTAAAAATGTGACTGGTCAAGGAGATATGACCAAACTGTTCTTTAATTTTTCAAACTCTGCCTTAATAAGATCAATAATTTAATCATGAACCATATTTAACACTTGTGTAAACTGCAAAAACAGATCATCTAAACAATAATCTCTTAAAAAGATTAATTACAATGTAACGATTAAGCAAAGTTTCTGTTAACGTGCATTGAGCTTTTATCTGCAGGATAATTAATAGAATCAATTTGTTTTGACTCACTTCAGATCAGTGTCTCTCAACCTCCCCAAATTTAAGATGGAATGACTTCAACTCTCAAAATTCTAGTTGGCTGGGGATTTAAGGGGGAATTCTGGAGGTTGAAGTCCATGCATCTTAAACTTACTGTGATTGAAAAACACTATTCCATACACAGTGAAACGAAAGGCACAGTTCTGCCTTTGTTAATTCATGATATTATCATGAAATTTAAAAACAAATTATCACCAGCACAATTTTAGCTTTCCTGAATAATGCAAACTAGTGCAAACTATTATTATTCAGAACAGAGCAAATGGTTTGTCAAGATTCAGTCTGATCACTTAAAATTTTATTCTACAGAAAAGGAAAATAAAACAAATAAACAAGTCTGCTTAACATAGATGGATCATTTTTTCTTAGATATATCCTAACTAGAATTAACTGAATGGTTTTTAAAAAAATATTATTCAAGTTACTACATTTTTCAGATATTAAAAGCAAGCAACTAAGCGGATTTATAGAAATGCTACATCTTAATATATATTTATTGCATCACATTGTTGATTTAGAAATGCTGAATATATATTCTGAGAAAATATATTCATGGAAAAACAATTTCTGGCAATTCTGTGTAAGCTGAGAAAGACTTCTCTCTGAAATTCTAGGAGACGTTCTAGGAGACATTAATGTGGGAATATAAGTGTAATTACCTAATTAAGTGTCAGATGTCTTGCAAAAGTTATGACCATCATAACAAGGAGAGTATCAGCAGATTTTCGGTAGTAAATCTTACCCTCTTTCCTATCTATAGGTTTTGAGACATTTGTGTCAAAGTTCTGCATCTGTTGACCCTTGAAACAGCGGAGATGTTCCTCTTCTATCAGATTACTTTCTTCTTCTTCTAGTGGTTGCCATGTGCCATCAATGAACCATTGTCCACGCATCACAGGAATCTTTTCAGATTCTAAAATGGTAAGAAACAGAATGATATTAAGATCCAATATAGGCTAGAATAATGTTGTTGAATCTATTTAAATAACAATAGATAACATATCAAATTCAATGTTATTTTTTTCCCTACAATTATACAGTATATTATAATAGAACACTGCTGTCTTGTAAAAAATCAATAACAAAATAATTTTATTATTAGTCTACCTGTGTCTGATGATTCCTAATAACGATGAAACTAGTAAGTGATCAATGTCACTGAGAAATATCACACAGAATATAGGTAGTCCTCAATTTATGACCACAAACGTGCCCAAAATTTCAAATGCTAAGCAAGTTAGTTTTTATGTAAATTTTGTCCTGTTTCACTATTTTTCTTGCCATAGTTGTTAAGTGAATCACTTCAGTTGTTAAGTTAGTACCACAGTTGTTAAGTGAATCTGACTTCCTCATTGACTTTGCTTATCGGAAAGTCATACTGCAACTGTCATAAATACATGTCAGTTACCAAGTGTCTAAATTTTGATCACATGACCATGGGGATGCTGCAATGGTAGTAAATGTGAAAAACGGTTATAAATAATTTTTTTCAGTGCTGAAACCACTAAACAAATGGTTATAAGTAAAGAACCACTTGTACTCATTTCATCGTCCTTGCTGCTTGAGCTGCTGGAATTTACTATAGGGTTGGAGTTCTTGAGATATATTGGTTTTAGGAACTTCAGCTCATCTTCCCTGGGGAAAAAAGTCAGAGGCAACTCTGGAGTTCATGACATCAGGATAGCCATGAACCTGTCAGCACAGGATTTAGCACCAGTTGCTTATAGATTACATTTGACAGAACTGAGCCATCTCTGGAGTTAGATGTGGGGGATGCTGTTTTGCAGTATTTCTCCTTCCTGAAGGGAAACCCCTCAAGTGTAAAAAGACTCAGGGCTCTCAATATTCTCCATGCTCTTATTCAACATCTATGTGAAACTTCTGTGGGGCATCATCTAGCAGTATGGTAGTAGGTTTCATCAGAATGCTAATTTTCACATCTTGACCTCCGGCTGCAAAATTGGTCAGAATCCAACTGCCTGGTGTCTAACCAGATTTGAATGGAGAAAAACAAGCTGAGATTAAATTTCTGTAAGATGGACTGGCTTTGGGTTCAAAGGTCTACCGACTGCAGAGGGATTCCATTCTTAAGTTTGAATCCCCCAGGAGGAGGAAAGTCACAATCTGGGGGCTTACAATCTTAGATTCACAGCTCCTGCTTGAGAAATTGATGGCACCTGTGGCCAAGAGGGCTTTTGCACAGCTCAGTCTTATATGTACTCATTTTGACTTTCTGGAACTGGAGGCATTACTAATTGTCATTCGTGCCTTAGTCAAATGATCTTGCAAGGCACTGTATTTGGGGCTTTCCTTTGAAGAGCATTCAGAGGTTACAGTTCACCCAGAATGCAGTGGCTTAAATGTGAATGAGCTGAGGCACCCATATAATAGCTCTTCTTCAAGAGCCGCACTGATTGTCAGCTGGCTCCTTGGTGCAGTTAAGATGCTGATTGCCATTTTAAAAACTTTTCATGGCTCATGACCTGGAAATTTATGGAACTGATGGAGTTAAAGTAGTTGTTTCACTAAGCCAGGGGGAGGGGTTATTATTATCCCTCTAGATCAGGGGTTCCCAAACTTGGCAGCTTTAAGACTTGTGGACTTCGACTCCCAGAATTCTCCAGCCAGCATAGCTGGCTGGA
>WNWU01000001.1:80696477-80710581 GCA_012654045.1 Ptyas mucosa
TCTCCAGCCAGCTATGCTGGCTGGAGAATTCTGGGAGTCGAAGTCCACAAGTCTTAAAGCTGCCAAGTTTGGGAACCCCTGCTCTAGATCATAGATTGGGGGGGTGGTTGGTTTTGAACATGACTCCAATTTTTATGAGATGATAATGTATTCTTACGTTCTTTAGCTATTGTTTTAATTACAATTACATATTGGGAACTTATATGCTACTCAGAATTGGCTGAAAGGAACCTACAAGCCCTATTAATAAGCAAGCAAGCATATAAACAGTTATAATTTATCCAACAGTTATAATTATCCAAGTTAATTAATTACATACAAAAATGAAACATTCACAATCAGTCAATTAATTCCTCTTTCATCACTTTACATAACATTTATTGATCTTAGATGTGCTTCTCTTCTCCTTTCTACATCCAAACTAGTTCAGAAACTGCTCTTCCTCAAATGATAAAAGATTATTTGTTCTTATATACAAGATATATGAAAACTTTTGGATGTATTTATTGTTAAATTTATATGCTGCCTATCTTGCCTAGAGGATGAAGGTGTAATATAATGTGCAAGGATACACCACCAAGGGAATTCCTGTCAAGAGGGGAGTGAGACAAGGTGTATTCTAGCTCCCCTTCTTTTTAATCTATATATTAACTACTTTATAGCCAAATTAAATACAGGTAGTCCTCAATTTACAACAGTTCATTTAGTGATCAATTGAAGTTACAACGGCATCAAAAAAAGTGACTTATGACCATTTCTCACACTTGAGAGTGTTGCAGCATCCCCATGGTCATGTGATCAAAATTCAGAAGCTTGGCAACTGACTCGTATTTACGATGGTTGCAGTATCCAGAGGTCATGTGATCACCTTTTACAACTTTCTGACAAGCAAAATCAATGGGGAAGCCATATTCACTTAACAGCCATGTTACTAACGTTAACGACTCCGGTGATTCACTTAAGAACTGTGGCAAGAAAGGTTGTAAAATGGGGCAAATCTCACTTAACAAATGTCTCACTTAGCAACAGACATTTTGGGCTCAATTGTGGTTCTTAAGTCAAGGACTATATGTAATTCAATAGGCACCAAGAAACAACATGTACAAGTCTTAAGTAGTGTTTGGATACGGCTTGTAGAAAGACTGGAGAAAAAATATGAGCGAATCCTCTGGTGGAAATTGTTACTTGTTCTTGTAAGAAAACTAAGTGAAAAAGAATGTTCACCACTTAGCAGTGAAAGACATAAATTGTCACCAAAGTGTCACAAATGAAACTCTAAACATATGAGTCTTAAGAGACAGAAAAATGTTAGTGTGTGATATCTAGCATCACAAAGCATAGAATCCCAATTCTATCATAAATTTTAGAAATTTTCTTGCATGAGAAGTTGATTCTCATGGGAAGCAGTGTCAGACTTCAGACAGGGGTGTATTAAATCTGTTCTTCAGAAACTCAAGTGCATATTCAACAATAACAGAAGCTTCACAATTTAGTCTTGGCTAAATAAATTGCTTTATTGGAAATAAAAATCAAATTATGCATATAAAGATTTGTGTCTGCCCAAGCACATACATCAAGCCCTATAAATCTTATTAGTCACAGGTTTAAATCCTAAGCCTTTTACTTAGTCATTCCAAATTAATAAGACTTTGGGCCATTCTTTTCTCAGCTTTAAGATTATGTGGCACCTACTCAATATTTATTCAGTGTTGGGTCTGGCTTGAGCACTGTGGTTCCCACCTTGCCTGCTTCAGCTTTTACATGCAGTATTTTTACAAAAGCAATAGAGTTTACATATTATTCAGTGACTGTTTGAATCAATAGGGTCAAAATGTAATGATGTTAGATAAAGATAACAAATTCCAAATGCTACATCAATCAATCATTGTCAGCAAAAGTCCAGTAAGGGCAACTAGATGTACTATAACTATTTTCTTCTTTTAACTTAGTCCAGGGGTCAGCAACCTGTGGCTCCGGAGCCACATGCAGCTCTTTGGGCCCTGTGCTGTGGCTCCCTGTCAGGTGATCCCACCACTGGCTGGCCCCGCCCCTCGCCCTCCCCTACCAGTCACTCCTCGCCTGGCCTGAGAAGATAAGAGTGGGAGGGGACGGGTGGGAGAAGCAACCAGGCAGAGAGAGAGAGATACGGGGGGGGGGGGGGGGGGACAAAAAGAGATACAGAGGGGGGGGGGGGAAGGAGGGAGGGAGGGGGAGAGAGAGATATGTCAAAAGGATTTTGTGGTTCCCGGTGTTTTTTAACAACTGGTTCTCTGGTAGGCGTGGCTAAGGGGGATGGTCATGTAACTGGTGAAAGTGAGTGACATCGAGTTGGCCATGCCCACCCAGGTTTTGTGGCTCCTGGTGTTTTCTTTTCTGTGGGAAACAGGTCCAAATGGCTCTTTGAGTATTTAAAGTTGCAGACCCCTGACTTAGTCAAACAAATCAATATTATAAAGCTTCCCTGAATTGTTAAATTTATTCATTAACCCTTTCAAAGTCCCAGAGTTAGTTTGCTTATGTGTTTCCCAGTGAAAAATCTTCAGGATTTTAATAGATTTCCTTAGTATCAATAAATAAATGTTATCCTTTTGTTTGTCATTGCTAAAAACATATTTCCAAATCTAAGCAGAGCTTTCATGTATATTCAGGAGAAACAAATTATCCAAATCAGTTTCCTGATTAATATCTGTTCTCTCCTCCAGGGAATACTCGTCAAACAGATCCATTTGTATTACATTTAAATCCTTTAAATTAATTTTATAGACATCTACTGTTCTTACTTTATAACTTCATTAGAACATGTTTTCTCAATTTTATCAAGCATTCAATCTATTCTGTTCAAAAGCTTGGCTGAGAGATATTCAAAAGTTTGCACTAAAGATTTCTGCTTTGTTTCCCTTATTCTTTGGCTCTAGTATCTAGTCTGTAAGGTCTCCTTATCATAAAAAACAAAACAAAACACCAACTGACCAACCCCGCAAAAATCTCCATTTCCCCATGAAAAAATATCTTCTAAACAATTCAACACTATAATTCCAAATCCATGTACTCTTTTTCTGCATAGTTCAAAAAATCATGTACTTAAAAAAAATTTAGAATCCATTTCACATCATCATCTTTTAAGGAGGAATACAGTAAAATCATGCCAGTCTGAAGGATCTTAATCTCTCCAATATACAAAAATAAATAAAGGTATTAAGATATAAGGCTCAGTCAAACCTAATGTCCATATAGGCTGCTTTAGGAATGTGAGCTTGATGTTGTAAGCACCACTCATAAGCAGATCATAAAAGTAGCAGTTTCCATGGTCTTCTCATGAAGAACGGCTGTTTGGGGCCATTCTGGATGATCTCAACAATCTTTGTTCTGCTCATACCCAGCATCCAACCACAATTCCCCTCGCAAAAGCTGTCTCACTCGCAAGCAGAAGCCAGCAAGCTGTTAGCTTGCCATAGTGCTCATGGGAACTGTCTGATTTAGACCAAAAATTTAGCATTATGTTTGGGCTTAATATGAGTGCAGGCAGCCCTTGTTTAATTCTGCTAGGACAGTAGCCATTTGCAGTTACAGTGGTGATGAAAAACTAATTTTGTAGCATTTATGACCTTTACAGTGACGTGCATATATGACCTTTACAGTGTCAATCTCGCAATCAAGTGATTACATTACAGTAATTTAGTAGGTGTTGTCCCGTGCCTGACATGCTTTTTTTTTTTAAATTTGATTTATATGCCACCCTTCTCCGGAGGCTCAGGACGGCTTATAATGCGCTAAGCAATAGCCTTCATACTTTTGTATATTTATACAAAGTCAGCTTATTGCCCCCACAAACTGGGTCCTCAATTTACCTACCTTAGAAAGGATGGAAGGCTGAGTCAACCTTGAGCCTGGTGAGATTCGAACCTGCAATAATTGCAGGCAGCTGGTATTAATAACAGGGTGCTTTAAACCACTGTACTACCAAGGCTTTTCTCCCCCACCTCCAGTGGATGCTGCCTAAACAAGCTGCTTCTTTCTGACCTGCTTTTCTCTACATCCCAGCCAACCCTTAAAATATGTATGTATGTATATATGTATGTATCAGTGGTGGGTTGTCCCCGGTTCGCACCAGTTCTATAGAACCGGTAGTAAAACTGGCGGGAGGCTCTGCCCGACTCTGACATCATCAAAATGCTTTTGCGCATGCACAGCCCCGTTGCGAATCGGTAGTAAAGGTAAGTAGAACCCACCCCTGGTAGCTATATATGTGTATATGTGTATATATGTGTGTGTATGTGTGTGGGTGTGTATATATAATTTATATATATATATATATATTTATATATATATTCTTTGAGTAAGTTTAGATAGATTGATAGATAGATAGATCAATCTTGATATAAGTGTTGTTTAACCTGGACAAGTCCCTGCAGTTTTCTTCACAAGATTTTGGAACTGGTTTGCCATTTCCTTCTTCCTAGGGCTGAGAGAGTGACTGGCCCAATATTATCAAGCTGACTTTGTGCCAAAGGCAGGACTAGAACTCCCAATTCTCTTCTTGATAATTATCCCAGCATTTGGTTGGGCATTCCTAAAAGCATGGGAGTGGGTGAAAAAGACTATAAGATTTGCCCTTTTATCCAATTTCTTCATGAATCAAATTCTGGAGACCTTCTCTGCCATTTGGGCCCATCTGGCTATTTGGTGTCATATTTTGATTTTGAGAAAGAAAGGAAGGAAGGAAGGAAGGAAGGAAGGAAGGAAGGAAGGAAGGAAGGAGAAAGCTGAGTTAAAATCATAAGCACTATTGTGATCACATAATTTTTCATTTAGCGAATGTTTCACTTAACCATTGAGTTGCCAGCCCCAGTTGGCTAAACCACAACTACATGTGCTGCATATTCCTGTGCTGCATAAGCTCCTTATAGCCTGCCACTACATCAAAACATTACCACTAAAATTCCCTCCCGCTCCCCCATTTTTATCTAACAAATAAAACCCAGAATAACATAGGACAAAAACTGTAAATCCTGCCTTTTTTGTGATATAACCATATCCCTGAATAACAGAAGAATCAGAAGGCTATACCGCAGATCCTATCCTTTAGACTAGGGGTATCAAACTGGTGGCCCGCAGGCTGGATGGGTCACGCACAGGCCATGCACACCCAGCTCCACGAAGGGAAAACACATCATGAAACGTCATATGACAGCAACGTGACACCTGTCTGTTAGACATTGCTCCTAGTGCTACCAGAGGTGTAACATATGTACAAATCATCTGGTGCTCTATATCTGAATTAGTGGTGAAATCCAATTTTTTTTACTACCAGTTCTGTGGGCATAGCTTGGTGGGCGTGACAGGGGAAGGATACTGCAAAATCTCCATTCCCACCCCACTCTAGGGCCAGACAGAGGTGTTATTTGCCAGTTCTCTAAACTACTCAAAATTTCCACTACCGGTTCTCTGAACTGCTCAAAATTTCCACTACCGGTTCTCCAGAACCTGTCAGAACCTGCTGGACTTCACCCCTGGTCTGAATGATAAAGTACTGATAATGTTAGCATGAATTAACTGTGTGTGCCTTTCCAAAACATTAAAAAAATGTGCTCACTGCCATTTTGCCGCAACTTCACTATCACAAGACTTCCAAAGTGAAGAGACATCTTGAGGTGGAAGTAACTGAAATAACAGAAAGTAAAACTAACCAACTGAAAAAAGTAGAATAAGTAAACTTAAAAAGACATTCAGATAGACCTTGACATATGACCAGTTGCTCACCAATTGCTCAAGGTTATGACAGACCCAAAAAGGTAGTTACGATCCCGGTTTTGAAGTTCTGACGGCAAGTTTCCTTCTAAAGTCACATGACCATATTTTGAGTGCTCAGCAAAAGCCCATATCTGTGGTTGTTTGCAGCATCCCACAGTCACAGGAGTATAATTTATGACATTTTTACTGGAAACCATTGCTTATTTCCAGTTTTCAATTAAAAAACAGATCAAAGTGAACAATGGATTTAATGACCACTGTGTTCACTTTCCAACTGCCACAAAAAAATCCCCTTTAATGATTGTTACAACTTATGATAATAATTGTGAGCTCAATTACCATAATAAGTTGAGGATTACCTATAACAAGAGACTATTGTAGGGAAAGAGCATTTGTTCTGGCTGTTTAATGGTTTATCTACTAGTGTGGAATCTAACTATACACTGCTGTACTAAAATTCTGATTCTAATCTTTAACTTTAACTTTAAATGGTGCATCTGGGCAAAACTTTTGAACCAAGGTATTTCAAATGGACTAACTTACAGAATGCATCCAAAATCCAGGATCCATGCCTCTTGTGGAGCTGAAATTTGGCAAATTTGATTAAACATTTTATAACTTAAACATTATTATAAAGCAGTTTATGACATAATGCAAATATAATAAACATTTACTGTATTGATCTTTATCTTGTCTATATAGTTCAACTTGGACTAAACTATTTATGACATAATTCAAAATGTCATAAAACATTTCCTGTGCTGATGTTTGACTATGCTATACAGTTCAATATGGGTGGTTTTCCAAGGCAAATACATATCTGAATGTATCCCAACTTTTCCAGTGAAGGTAGTACGTTAGACGCTCTGCCACTGTTGAAGGGATTAAATAGAATAGAATAGAATAGAATAGAATAGAATAGAATAGAATAGAACAGAACAGAACAGAACAGAATAGAATTTTTTTATTGGCCAAGTGTGATTGGACACACAAGGAATTTGTCTTGAAATCTCTCAAAGAATCTGATAAGAAAATATTTCCGAAATGATGACCCAACAGGTCATGGGTTGTATGGTAAACTTTAAGAATAGTTATTTAAAAGATTTAGTATTCATGTTGCATATTGTTAACTTGTGTCAGTAGCTTCCTGTTTTAAATACATAACAAATTATTTTTCTCTTCTTATCAACCAAACAAAAGCCCTAAAGCATACCACTATAAAACCCTTTGCTAGCATCTTTCTTGGTCTTGAAATTACATAAATGAACAAACAGCCTTTATGTACTTCTGTAAAAGCAACCAGTATAATGGTAAGATTTCATCAAACTCATTGGAAAACTATTTTGTTATGCTAGCTCCCACTTACAGTAATCTACACTGTCAACAAAGGGGAGCGTATATCAAACTAGAGAATGTAACAGTTTTCAGGTGTCCTCTGAAAGACTACAAGATAATATATTA
The DNA here is from genome assembly GCA_012654045.1 of Ptyas mucosa. NCBI lineage: Eukaryota > Metazoa > Chordata > Lepidosauria > Squamata > Colubridae > Ptyas > Ptyas mucosa. The sequence continues at coordinate 80,703,690 of WNWU01000001.1, forward strand.
AAACAAATATAGACACACATAATATCTCAGGATCAGTGGAAATGAAACTATGCAATACTTCCTTTTCATGTCAGAGGAAAAGACTGAATTTCTCTGGATAGCACAAGGATAATAAAGCAGTAAGAGAACCCAGACCAAAACAAAGATATTGATTTGACACATGCAAATACAGTATAAGAAAGCTTATAAGCAACAACTAACAATATCCAACTTACTGTGGCAAGTATTCAACTGCACCGTTCATCATGTTCTTTTAAATGTATCACATTCCAACACACACAATTTAGTATGTGGGAAATCAGCCCTTCTTTTCCTCTGAGTCATGAAGGAAACGTTATTGAAGGCAATCTCCATGGTTATATCATGACTGCATGGAATCAATGATATTTTATATACACACATACCCTCCTATGTAGTTGGAAATTTATATCATAATTTTGTAGAAGCCTTCATGAATATACAAAGATTCCCCATTGTAGGTAATCATGTTGTATGTATCATAATTTAGAGAGGTGAAGAACTGCATATAATCTTTTCACACTGAATTATATTATGTCAATATATCACTGGAACAAGAATCCATTTGACTATCAAGTCCAAACTCTTGCTCAGTATAAGAATCCATATTAAAATATCCCCTTCCCAGCATCTACTTGAGCAAAAAGGAGCAAACTATAACCCCATGCTAATCTGGCATTAGAGTCCAGTTCTAGTGTGAACCCAGACATATGACATTATTGATGGTAAATGTAACAATGGTAGATATCACTATAGAGATGAAGCCTTGCAGTTTGGTTAAATGCTTTAATTTTCTTGGGATCAAATAATCATTTCTTTTTTAATATAACACAATTTTAGGAGGTACTCAGGTCATGCTATCAGGCTATAGCCAACTCCACAGGCCAATACCCACTCACAGTGCTATAGAACACTATTGAACTCTGTTGGGCCTCATGAATCAAATAAGGGTCTCTGTGCCAAACCATACGGAACTGTAAAGATTAAAATCAACACTTTTGATTGCAGTTGGAAATATATGGGAAGCCACTGCAAGGCCTTGAGCAGGAGGTCTCATGTGCTTATATCATTCTGCACCAGCCAAAACCCAACATGGTGTATTGGGTCAATCGAACGAGTGATCTTTCATGGCAAACCATGTAGAGTGCATTGCAATAGTGCAAAGAAGTAGTAATGGGATGTGAGTTATTCTTGAGAGATCCAGTAGAGCTACAACTGGTACAACAGCTGGAGATGCACAAACTATACCCTGAACACAGAGTTCACTTGCTTGTTCTGTATATCCTAGTAATTACAGATCTTTTCTTTTGGGATTAATGCTAGCACTGCAAAATGTAACATTGGCAACATTAAAGAATCTGCTGGGAAGCAGGATGCCCAAACTGTGCCCATAGCCTAATCTAGCATATTGGTATTCACATTTTGCTATCTCAGGAGCAAAGACCCTAATCATAGGTAAATAAATTTTTAAAATCTATGTATGCCATGTTGCCTCCCAGATCTATTACAGGACCCAAAACCCAAATGGGCTATTTCATTTACAACATTCCCAATTTTGTCTCACCACGCCTCAATAATACATGAAACAAGCACAGAAAAGGTTTAAGAAATAGCAAGCCAAAGAAATTAAAACCCAAGATGATGAAAAATATGTAACTATAACTAACTTGCAGCAATAATGTTCAGTATACCTGTCCATACCTTTCTAACTGGCAAATGTTCACTTCCACAAAGCCCATAAACTGTTCCTACAATACTTTTGTTCTTTAAAAATCTCACTTTTCTTTTTCAGGATATTATCAATTGCACAACAACCTAAACATGACCCTAGATTCCTTATTGCTAGATGCTTAATTTAACAATGAGCCAACAGGTACTAACTAATGATGCTTGACAACGAGAAAAGAGCAGATTCATAAAGATATAAACCAAGTTTAGTTAGTTAGTTCTGTTCTTAGATTTTGAAGCCACTCAACTACAGAACGCCCTCAGGTTATCCAACAGGATATACATACACTTGCCTATGGAAGTTGTGTGTGTGTGTGATCATTGCCAATTAGGAAAAAATAATAAACTTATATCTATATATGTACACAAGAGAAACAAAATTCAAAAAAATACCATCAAATTTGAGAAGGTGCTCCATAGCAGAAGAAAATAATATGAGATACAGAGATGATGATGACATGGCTTTAAGATACAAGCTTTCTTCTTAGTTAACAGATGAAGAGTGAGTCTGTAAGATGAAGCAAGTGTTCAGTGATTCTGCATATTTGAAGAATGGCCAGTGCAAGCAAAGGAAAAAAAGGAACACCCAATTAAGGGCAAAGATGCTGGACATCTATTCTTCTACATCCTTCACCTGGCTCCTATGCCTATAATGTTTTTGTTATATGCTTCCAAGCCGGATTCTAGCCTTTTATTATTTAAGGAACAAACATATTTACATAGAATCCTAAGTCTACAAATGCATGTTTGGTTGGGAAGTAATGCCTATTGAATGTAGGGGAGCTGATTTTCTTGTCCAAGGTTTAGAGAACGGTTCATTTGATTAGCCTTCCAACCTTCCCAGCCAATTGAGCTGACCATCACCCTACCGGGCGACACTCCTAACCAAGGCACGCAAAGACTTTCAGCACCTTAGTAAGTGACAGCAAGGCATCTCCTCCCACTCCGGAGGGAATAACAGTTCGAGTCCCCAAAAGGATGCTCACTTGCAAGCATCCAGCAGGAGCAAAGGAGAAAATGGGAGGAGGAGGAGGAGGAAGAAGCAGCAACTTACGGTTCCAATAGACCGGGTAGCACTCGGAGTGGGCAACATCCACCTCGTAGAGACCGCCACGGACACAAACGGGCTCAGGGGTCGGGATGCTCGAAGAAGGCGTGAGTTTCTCAGGCCTACCGGTGGCGGTGGGGCTGGGCGAGCCTTGGTCGTCGGGAAGCAGCAGGGCGCGATAGGCCAGTTCGATGCGCAGCGAGTCGTAGCCGATAAACGGCTTCCAGCTCTTGCGGTCCTCGCGGTAGAACCAGCGCACCTCCTCGGCTCCCAGCTCGCGGACCACCTCGTAATTGCGGGCGATGCAGGAGGAAGCCGAGATGCCCCCGCAGCTCAGCCCGCTCCCGGATCCGCGGGCTCGCTTGCGGCGCTCGGCCAGGGCGCAGCCTTGGGTGGAAAAGCCGCTGCCGGCGCTCTCGCTGCTGGCCAAGTCGCCGGCGCCTTCCTCGTCGCCCGCTTCGTCCAGCTCGTCGTCCTCGTCATCGTCCTCCTTCTCGTCGTCGTCGTCGTCTTCCTCCTCCTCCGCCTCCCCGTCTTCCACCCGGCCCAACGGCGGGTAGAGCAGCCCGGCAGCGCCGCCCGCGTCCATCAGCGCGGCGCCGCCGGGGTCGAGGAGCAGGAGGCGGTTGCTGCGGCGCCGGCGCCGCCTCTGAGGGGGAGAAGCGTTGAGCGGGGAATGGTGGCGGCGGTGGTGGTGGTGGTGATGCGGACGCCGGTGAGGGAGAGGCGGCGGCGGCGGCGGGGGCAAGTGCTGGGGACCTTCCGGGTGGTCCGGCACCGCTTCCTCGGAGCCCGAAGACGACAACCGCGCCGGCGGCTGAGGAGAACGCGGGCGCGGTGGCTGCTCCTCGCCGGCCGCCTTAGAATCGCTCAGCGGTTTCTCCTCGGAATCGCAGTGTCTCCTCGCGCCTTTGCGGAAGCCGCCCAGGCAGGCGGCGGTCGGGTTCGAAGCGGAGGAATTCCCGTTGGTGGCGGCTGCTGCCGCCTCAGGGTTCTCCATGCCGCCGCGGAGGGAAAAGGAAAGGAAAGGAGGGAAAGAAGGGTTGAAGCCAAGGCCGGGCGAGGTGGTCTCCGGCTCCGGCTCTTCGCTCCGGCTCCGCCTTAGCTCCGCCTCACGCAACCGCCCAGGTTTGCAAGCCATCGGCGAAAGCGCGGGGGGGGGGGAGGGGAAGGGGGAGAAAGCGCATGCGCACCCGAAGGAAGTTGCACTTGCTCCTAGCCGGCGCAAGAAGGAGACCTTAGGAACGCCACGTTTATGGTGGGCGAGGTGGAGACGCGCCTTCCTCTTTCAGTGAGGTCCTCCTCGCCATTACTTCCGGAGCGGTGCCCTGGTTTATGCTGGCGTGGCCCTCTCTGGCACCCGATAGAACGCACTGAAGCAATGGATTGTATAAGAACCCCCGGGCTGTTAAATGAGTCAGACGTTTCCAGTCTGAGATGAACTCAAAGGAATATCACCAGACAATCCCTATGCCCCGAGGAGTCATCGTTTCGGAGAGATTTCCTGATCAGGTTCCTCAGTTGAAATGTACTTGAAGATCAGGAGCTCGGGTTGGTAGCTGGGCTGTTGGCTTGAGCTCCCAGCTTGGCCAATGTGGTTGCAAACGTTTCGTCACCACTCGAGGAGACTTCACCAATCTGCATCAAAGGTATTTAAAGGCCAGCGGTCGGACGGACGAGCACAATTCGAAGTGCACTGAAGATAAAACGTTTGCAACCAAATTGCCAAGTTCAGACCAACAGCCCAGATTCCTCAACGCCTTCAGCGATGACGACGGAGCTTCTAATGTACAGCCTTCACTGGAAAAAAGATGTATCTGCTTTGAAAAAGACCATGTTCGACTGTATAGTGCAGTGATGGCTAACCTTTTTGCCCTAGCATGCCAGAAGCGGGGTGTGTGTGTGCAGGGGGGAATCACGCACGTGTGTGCCCACACCCGTAATTCAATGCGCCCCGCGCATACATGCATGACCCCCACGTTCCCCACGCTTTTGGCACACAATGGCCAGGTGGGCCTGTTTTTTGCCCTCCCCAGGCTCCAAAGGCTTTCTTGGAGCCTGGGGAGGGTGAAAACGGCCTTTCCCATCCCCCCAGATGCCCCCCGGAGGCCAGAAACAGCCCGATTGCTGACTTACAGTGGGACTGGAAGGCCCATTTTTCATCCTCCCCAGGCTCCAGAGCCTTTCTAGGAGCCTGGGGAGGGTGAAAATGGCCTCCCCACCCAGCCCTCCAGAGGCCAGAAATGGCCCATTTGCTGACTTCCAGTCCCACCATGCGCACCGGAGCTGAATTAGGGCAACGGTCGCGTGCCCACCAATATGGCTTCGCATGCCACCTGTGGCACGTGCAATAGGTTCACCATCATGGGTATAGTGCAATCAAACAGCCCAGGAAACGTTTTAACGACGTTCTGTAATATAAACTGTTAACAGCCCTTGTTGAAGTGTATAGCACAGACAAACGTCGGCACAGGAAATGTTTTATGGCATTTTGCATTATGTCATAAACTGCTTTACGATAATGCTTATGTTATAAAACCAAATTTGCCAAATTTCAATACGACAAGGAGATACGGGACCTGGATTTTGGACACATTGTGTAAACTAAGCCACTTTAGGTAACTTGGTTCAAAAAGTGTTGACCTATGGGTAAAAGTTAAAGGTTACAGGAATCAGAATTTTACTAATGTATAGCTGAAATATTGTTTTATTTAATTGGGGCTTAGCACAGCCCATACTTGGAACCATTGTTGTTTATGGCTGGATTCAGCCACTGTGATGGTTCACCTATTGGGGGCTGGCTTAGACTCAGTGTCCTAAAACCCAACTAAAACATAGGGTATAGCAGCAGTTACGCTGGACTGAGGAAAAATGTGGCCTTGCAGAAAAATGTCCCAAAGCTGCTTTTTCAAGAGGCAACTAAACTTCCTGTTTTTTCTTTGAAGACATTTTGTTTCTCGGCCAAGAAGCTTCTTCAGCTCCTTGAAGACGTTTCGCTTCTTATCCAAGAAGCTTCTTAAACTTCAGCTTCTTGGATGAGAAGCAAAACATCTTCAAAGAAAAACCAGAAAGTCCAGTTGCCTCTTGAAAAAGCAGCTTTGGGACAACCATGACCTGGATGAATGAGAATATCCATAGACACTTGCAGAAAGATGTTGGGAGCTAAAGTTATCCCTATTTAGTGGGATTCAAATTACAGATCTGTGATCAATTGTGTTTCAGAAGTTTGACAACAATATGCTGATTTTAATAGCATTAATACCATTTTAATAGAAAATCCCTAATATCAACAATAGGCATGAAAGCTAACTGGGTGACTTTGGTCCTCTAAGGTCAGCAAATATGAAAAAAAAATAATCTACTTCTGTATTGATGTATGAATTCAATTAATTCACATGCAGGCAAGAGATAAAATTCTTAACTGGTGCTAGTGGATGATCTGCATTGAGACTTATGGAAGGAATATTCCCCTCCCAGAGCAGAGCTGTGACACATGAATCCTGTTAGGTTCATGTGTATTTCTAGATTGATATGTAGAAGTCATGGCTTGGGGTTGATTGCTGGTAACTGTCCCTGGAAGCTGGTGCAATTCCTATAATTTGTTCAGGCTACTTTTGGAGATGGTCAGTGCTCCCCAGGAATACTGCTGGGAGGAGAACCTAAAAAAGCTCTTGCTGGTTTAAGGAAATAAATTGTTCAATGTGATGTGGCTCTTGAGGCACTTTTTAAAGCTATTACAAAACCCTGAGCAGCAATATTGATATAAATACAAAAAGCAGCTAGTTAAAGCAATAGTCTTCCCTATAATGATGTATGGGTGTGAGAGCTGGACACTAAGAATGGCTGATCGAAGAATTATTGATGCCTTTGAACTGTAGTGCTGGCGTAAATTACTGCGTATACCACAGCCAGCCAGAGTAACTAACAGGCATTAAATTGTATAAAACCAGATATATCACTAGAAACTAAAATCATAAAACTGTGTCTGATTTACTTTGGCCATTTCATGCATGCAAATTCATTGGTGAAGGCAATGATGCTAGGAATGGTTAGAAGAAGAAGAAGAAGAAGAAGAAGAAGAAGAAGAAGAAGAAGAAG
>WNWU01000001.1:80710591-80752325 GCA_012654045.1 Ptyas mucosa
AGAAGAAGAAGAAGAAGAAGAAGAAGAAGAAGAAGAAGAAGAAGAAGAAGAAGAAGAAGAAAGGGCAAGCAAATAATACACTGGCTTGATAACATCAAAACTAATACACAGATGAACAGCCAACAATTGAAAAAAGCTGTGCTTGAGAGGGTAGCATGGAGAGCACTTGCCTGTAAGGTCACCAAGAGTAGAACGCGACTAAATGGTTATAACAACAACAAAACGAAATCCTGAAAAAAGTTGGGCTTCTTTAATGTACGATAAAGAGGTTGTGCATTTATGCAAAGTCAAAAGCATTTCTGGATTATTTTCAAAGGGTGCACAGCTCCGATCTATGGGATGTCAGAGAAAGCTGTACATAATAGGATTTTACTATAGGCCAGTAAGCATTAAAGGGCAAACAGACTTCATCCTCCAACCTGGAGAAACACTGAGTGTGCATTTGTACAGTACTGTGGATGTCCAAATTCTATGATTCTCTGATGTGAAGATTTGTGATTGTCACATCAAATGGGTTATAAAACAACCTATTTCTCTTGCTAAGTTTTTTTTTAACTATGAGTTTAACTTCCCCTTATGAGTCTTGCTGCCTTCATGCATCAATAAGATTTGTTTATAACAGGGGTGTCAAACTCAAGGCCTGGGGGCCAGATCCAGCCTGTGGGGTACTCAGATCTGGCCCATGGGGCCGCTCTGGAAACAGCGAAGGACCAGCCTGCGGTGTCAGGGTTCCAAGTAACACTAAGTAACGAAGACTCTGAGGCTAGCAATTCCTCAAAGATCCATTTTATTAGAGATGTCATATTTGCACATCTGAGAAAACACGAATCAGAAAGCTCCTGGGTTTTTCCCACCCAAAAGAAAGTCAAAGCCCCATCCCCTGCACCGGGGTGAAATCCAGCAGGTTCTGACAGGTTCTGGAGAACTGGTAGTGGAAATTTTGAGTAGTTCAGAGAACCAGTAGTGGAAATTTTGAGTAGTTCGGAGAACCGGCAAATACCACCTCTGGCTGGTCCCAGAGTGGGGTGGGAATGGAGATTTTGCAGTATCCTTCCCCTGAAAGTGGGGTGGGAATGGAGATTTTGCAGTATCCTTCTCCTGCCACACCCACCAAACTACACCACGCCCACCAAGCCATGCCCACAGAACCAGTAGTAAAAAATTTTTGATTTCACCACTGCCCTGCACCCACATGGTCTGAACTGGAGACAGCCCCCAGTCACTCCTACACAGGTGCAGGCTGAACATCCTTGACTCTCAGAGAAAAGAATGTTGTTATGGCTATATATCTCCACCAACTCCTTGCAAATCCACCCTCCTGTTTTCCCAGTGGCAGGAACTTCTTTGGAGGTTCCAAAGAAAAGATGGCCTCCAGGGCTGACATGCGGTGCCTCTGCAAAGTGAACACTGAGCTCAGGAGGGCTGCGTGCGGGTTCTCCCGAGCTCCATTTTCGCTGACAGAGGGTTGCAGGATGCAGTCGCAGCCAAAAACGGAGCTCAGGAGCCTGTTTTCTCTGGCAGAGCATTTAGGCCACCACAGGCGCCCTCGACATGAGTGACGTTGAGCTGGCCATACCCACCCTGGCCACGCCCCCCCAAGATCAAACACAACCCTGATGCGGCCCTCAATGAAATCAAGTTTGACACCCCTGGTTTATAACATATATATTTATACCATTTCCCATGTAAACATCTCCAGGCAGTGCAAAACAAAAACAAAGGATAACATTAAAATCACCCAGGGAAGACTTCCCAGCAAAGCTGAGTGGCCATGAGCAAAAACAGAATCAGAATTTATATACCTCTGGACTACTACAATTAATTACATGGATATTGGTTGGGGGGAGGATGTTATCTTTTACCACCAAAGGTGGCACTTCATTTTTTTCAAACAATAAAACCCAGCATCACAACCAGGCACCACAAAGGGAGTTGATACATCAGCCAAAAATGGAAGATGACTAGTAAATTGTAGCTAATGATTATCCAGCTCTACACCAAATGTAATTTGGGCTGGAATTTAAATTCAAGACGCAGGTCTCAATGCCACATTACAGAACCACTTTTTCAAACGCTTTCTACTCTAAATTAATTATGCAACCATCATTGATGCCACTCACTTGTCCAAGAAAATGAATAAAGGGAAAGAATTTTGCAACTAATATTTAAAAACACCTGCCCTATTACAGCACAAAGAAAAGCGGCTGAACAAATGCCATTTTGGATAGGAAAAAAAATGACATTAATTTTTAGAACTTCTTTTCTCTGTTAAATTGCTTATATATTCATATTTAGGTAGGGTTTGTTACAGGGGTGAAATCCAGCAGGTTTTGACAGGTTCTGGACAACTGGTAGCGGAAATTTTGAGTAGTTCAGAGAACTGGCAAATGCCACCTCTGGCTGGCCCCAGAGTTGGGAGGGAATGGAGATTTTGCAGTATCCTTCCCCTGCCACACCCACCAAGCCCTGCCCACCAAGCCACGCCCACAGAACCGGTAGTAAAAAAATTTGGATTTCACCACTGGTTTGTTACTGTTATTTTGGGGGTTGTCCCTGCATTATTTTAATTTCTGTGGTTTTGCTTTTTGAGATTATGTCTTGATGGTCCATTTGTGCTTCTCTTTTCTTTTTTAAACAGGTACAAAACACCAATCCAGAAGTAAAGAAAAAAAAATACATGATACCATCTCAGATATACAAACTAATGTTGTTTTCACTGAGCAACCACGTATATGGAAAAAATGAAATAAAGCCTCCCTTTTCATAACTCTGGGAAAGAGAATGCCTTCACACACATTTCCTAATATAATAGTGCTCTGCAGCAGGATGACAAACTGCTACTGTCCTCAAGAAGAAGCTTCATGTGGGAGCTTTACATATCCTCACAAGTCCAAGCTTCTGGCAAGTCCTCAGCTACTTCTTTGGTGAGATCCTGGAGGTGGATAGCACAGATCTGGTCACTCGTGGTACAGAACTTAAGGCATTTTAACTACTGGGATTATGACAGTAGTTACTATATTATGTAGTTTTTTTCCCCCTAATTTCCACAATAACTTAAAAACCCTCTTGTTTTTCCCAGAAGATGTCAGCACTGAGCTAGATCTTGTACTGACTGCTCTATGGATGGTTGATTTTGCTGTAACTGAGGGTGGAGGTTCGTTCTCTGAGCTTGTGGATTGGTTTCCGAATGTTTTGTTACCAGGCTAGTAACATCTTCAGCAGAATTTAGGGGATGTCAGTGTTGGTGTTCTTCTGCTTAGAATTGAACAGAACAGAATAGAATAGAATTTTTTATTGGCCAAATGTGATTGGACACACAAGGAATTTGTCTTGGTGCATACGCTCTCAGTGTACATAAAGGAAAAGATATGTTCATCAAGAATCATAAGGTACGACACTTAATGATAGCCATAGGGTACAAATAAGCAATCAGGAAACAATATCAATATAAATCGTAAGGATACCAGCAACAAGGTTACAGTCATACAGTCATAAGTGGGAGGAGATGGGTGATAGGAACGATGGGAAGATTAATAGTAATGCAGACTTAGTAAATAGTTTGACAGCGTTGAGGGAATTATTTGTTTAGCAGAGTGGTGGCGTTTGGAAAAAACTGTCCTTGTGTCTAGTTGTTCTGGTGTGCAGTGCTCTATAGTGTCGTTTTGAGGGTAGGAGTTGAAACAGTTTATGTCTAGGATGCGAGGGGTCTGTAAATATTTTCACAGCCCTCTTTTTGACTCGTGCAGTATACAGGTCCTCAATGGAAGGCAGGTTGGTAGCAATTGTTTTTATAAGGGCTTTGTGTGGTCAGTAAGGTTTGTAAGTCTTCAATTCTGCCCTCTTGTTACTTACCTGTTTCTTTACAATCGCAAAATGGGTGAAACTAGATTTCCTTATTCCTTCCCTCTGGAATAAGGAAATCTAGTTTCTTTGGAAGTCCTCTATCAACAAGTAACAACTTCCTTTCCCATCAAAAGTCAATCTTACTATGTTGCGCTGTGTGTAGTACATATTAACAAATGTTTTTGACAAGGAGTGAATCTGTTCTGTGGGAGAAGCTACAGTAAAAGAGCTGCAGCATCTTTAGCCGAATGTGATATGGCTTTCCTTATAACCACATAGGATGGGTACTGCTGTGCAAGCAAAAAACAAATGGTGGTTTCTGTGTTTTGTAATTTGCATTGCTCGTGATAATGGGGGCATCAGCTGGGTGCAGCATCTGGCTTACCTTATCTTGGTTCTGAAACTAAGGAGGTTTGGGGCCTGGAAAGGAGACCACCATGGAATTGCAGGGCTGCTGACTAATTTGAGAATTTAAAAAACAATCACAAAAGGCAATAGCAAGCCATGACATATTATTGCCAAGAACTGGATAATTGCAGAGTCTTGAGGTCATCAAGCAATGACCTCAATTCAAAGATTTTATCTTAGTTGAAAAAGAACTTCATCCAAGCATATTAAGGCATTTTAACATTTTAAGAGGCACTTTGGAGATGGCCTCCTTTTTTAAAAAAACCAACTTAATTCAGTCTAGTAATCAGAACTATGCACCACCCCTGTTGATGTAACCTTAGTTATGTTACCCAAAGGACAGGTCTCTAAAGCAGAGCAATTTCCTCCAGATTATACCTTTTAAAATAATTCCTAGCTTCTATGATCTTTGTGATTTGAAGTTCTGCAGATTGTAGTCCTCGTATATCTGGTGAAGAACATCTGAATTATCTGAACTCAGATGATCCACCTCCTTAGTTTCCCAAGAAAAATTGGATTACAACAACAAGTGCCATTTTCAGCTATTTGTTTAGCACCCACTATCTGCAGTTAATGGGATGCGGTGGCTAAGACGCTGAGCTTGTTGATTGAAAGCTCAGCCGTTCAATGGTTCGAATCCCTAGTGCCGCGTAACGGGGTGAGTTCCCGTTACTTGTTCCAGCTTCTGCCAACCTAGCAGTTTGAAAGCACGTAAAAAATGCAAGTAGAAAAATAGGGACCACCTTTGGTGGGAAGGTAACAACGTTGCATGCGCCTTTTGCGTTTAGTCATGCCGGCCACATGACCACGGAGACATCTTCGGACAGTGCTGGCTCTTCGGCTTTGAAACGGAGATGAGCACTGCCCCCTAGAGTTGGGAACGACTAGCACATATGTGTGAGGGGAATTTTTACCTTATCTGCAGTTAATTGCAGTTTTTCCATTGGGCCAGAAGAGGGCAGATCTTTTGAATGCTTCCTCTGTTCAGAATCATGTATGGAAAGCTGGCTTTTTTCTGAATTTGAATGGAAGAGGGGCTCTAGGCAGCCTAGAAGCCTGGTCCTTAAGATGTGTGAGCTAGGTATGATGATTAGGAGAAAATCCTTTGTGTATTCTAGGACAGACAGCAGAGATTGTTATCACAGGTTGGGCTGCATCTATGGCGATTATACCTTTTGTTATGGATGGACAATCAGTATATTATATGAAGTATTCCAAAATGTTAACTAGGCTGGAACATTTTAATAAAAATAACAGAAATGCCACATGTTTAGGCAAATGGCCTTTCCCCACTGCTGATTAAAGTGCTCCTTTTCCTACACCCTATTCTTTCATAATTAAAATGGAGCAAAATTAATAACTCAGAATAGGAGTTAGAATACCCTCTCTACTAAGATGCTCCTTTCCTTCTTTTCATTCCTTTATATAAGTCTTAACTCTTTGAGGTAATCCAGACAAGTACTACCAAGAGCACTATTTTTACTGTAAGGTTACATTAACAGAAACTTGCAAGACTGAAAGTATTTCTTCCTTCTTTTCCTTTTACTCTCCAAAAACATATGGACTATAGAGGACCCTTTGTGAAATGTTTTCCATGCTGTCCTGTTAAAGCTATTGCTGGTTGAGCACTCTTGTATTATTATGCAATTCTGATAGATCCCCAGTATAGTCTTACTACCACAAAGGTGCTTTTTCAAGAGGAAACTGGACTTCCTTGTTTTTCTTTGAAGACGTTTTTGCTTCTCATTCAAGAAGTTTCTTCAGCTCTAACTGGATGGTGGGGAATGGAAGGATTTATATTTCTTGCAGACAGCTGGTCATTTGCATTCTTGTAGAGAGCCATTGAGGTCACTTGGAGGTCTATCTGTGTCTTCAGGGTAACTTGAGTAGTGCAAATCAGTGTGGACCCTTCTTTTTTTTTTTATTTGATTTATATGCCGCCCTTCTCCGGAGACTCAGGGCGGCTTACAATGCGTTAAGGAATAGCCTTCATACTTTTGTATATTTTATACAAAATCAGCTTATTGCCCCCACAAACTGGGTCCTCATTTTACCTACCTTAGAAAGGATGGAAGGCTGAGTCAACCTTGAGCCTGGTGAGATTCGAACTTACAGTAATTGCAGACAACTGGTGTTAATCACAATGCTTTTAGTCTGTTGAGCCACCAGGCCCTTTTAACTGGAACTGCTGAAAGGACTGTGTTGTAGACAGGGGTAGATTTGGTTGTATCCCTCCCCCTCTGTTGAGAAAGGGCTGTTCAGGTTTGAGACAGATAGCCTTCTTGACCCCTCTTTCAAACCAGCAGTCTCTGTCCAAAATGTGGACTTTGCTGTCTTCAAAAGAGCGGCCTTTGTCTTTCAAATGCACATGGGGTGCTGAATCTTGTCCTGATGGGTTTGTTTTTCTATATTTAAAGAAAAAGAAGAAAGTCCAGCTGCTTCTTGAAAAAGCATCTTTGGGACAACCATGACCTGGACGACTGAGAATCTCTATAGACACTGCCTTACTGCTTTCAGCTTATAGAAAGGCAAGGGCAGAATGGCCATAGACAAGGTTGACCAAGAACTAAATTGGGAGACAGGTATGCCTGCATCAAGCAGAAATGAAAAGTAAGCACCACTCTGATCCTGCCTACTAGTGATTACCTGACCTACATTCCAACCTAGCAGGTGTTAAATAAACTTTTACGCAACTTATGGCTGTTATTGGAGGGTGTGAACTTAAGAGGGAAAATGCTACTATTGCTACAGCTAAGATTATTGTTTCACACACAGGCTGAAGCGTCAGGGTGACACAGCAGAAAAAGGAGGTTTACCAGCTCACAGTTATATTATGGTTATGTAAAAGTGGAGTTCAGTTCTGAGAAACATGTTCAGTTCTCATTCCCCTCCTTCCAAATTCAGTTACCATTTTGGCATCACTGAGTCAGCCATTAAGTATGTCCAAGAATATTTGAGACTCACCTTTCCATACCCCACAGAAAGATTTTTAATAATAATAATAAAAAAGACTTCATTCCTTTTGGTTTTCTGGTATCTCCTTTTGGCATTTGGGTCGTGTTTTTTGTGGGTTGCAAGAAACAGCAGTTACCTTTACATTTAAAATTAGTGGATGCCAAGCTATCCAAATCATCACTTTGCTTTGGAGAAGAAGAGATTTTCCAAAGACTCCTTTAGTAGAGCTTTCTGACATATATTCCATGGTGATACATCTCTGCCCACCCCCTGTGATCCATAAAAGGAGATGTGGGTGAAGGAACATTTTGCATCTGCCCACGCACGAATGGCTGTGCTCATGGGTAAATTGCATGTGGGTGACTCTCACAAAGCCTTTCACAGCATCATGTCAAAGTAGTGTGCCAGAGAACACTCCTTCCCCACTTCCCAAATTAATATAGGATGCGGTTCTGTTTTGCAGAAATTCTCCCCAATTGGATGGGGCTGCTTTTATTCCTCCTCTGCTAACTGCTTCCTTCTCTAGATTCAGAGCAATCTGGATGAAATTCTTGTATAGATTATATTGGATCCCAGATTTGATTCATAATTTCTGCCTTATGTTATATGAAGGTCTTAGGGGAGACCTGTAAATGAACTCAGGGTGGGGGTGGGGGAGAGAGGAATTCTCTTGCCATGCCAAAAACTGCCCCTTTTAAATCATGGCAATACATTGTGCTTGGAAGGGGATCCAATAGGAGGGAAACAGGTCAATGATTTACATTTATACATTCTAATGAACTCAAGTAAGCATATGTCATTGTCTTATTTGCCCCATTTTAATTTCCCAACGAACCAGTAGAATAGGATTTTTATTTTATTTTATTAGGTTTATATACCGCCCTATTCCCGCAGGACTCAGGGTGGTGAACAGCCAAAAAATAAAACACATAAATTACAAAATTTAAAAACAGTATAAAATCACATTAGATAATTTGGCCCGTGACAATTTAAAACAACCCCAATGCTTAAGACAAATTTAAAATTCACCATTAAAAACTAAAAAGGGAAAAGTTAAGCCAGGCCAGCCTGTTGAAATAAAAAAGTCCAGAGAGCGCGGCGGAAGGTGCGTAAATCCGGGATCCTCTGTATCTCCAGATAGCAGGTGCTCCCACAGAGAAGGCTCTCCCCCTGGGGGCCGCCAGTTGACACTGTTTGGCTGACGGCACCCGGAGAAGCCCCTCTCTATGAGAGCATACTGGCCGGTGGGAGGCTACTGGTGGCAGCAGGCGGTCCCGTAAATAACCAAGTCCTAAGCCATGAAGCGCTCTAAAGGTGGTAACCAAAACCTTGAAGCGCACCTGGAAGACCATCGGGAACCAGCGCAGCTCGCACAGGAGAGGTGTTACATGGGAGCGCCATGTCGCTCCCATAACCACCCATGCGGCTGCACTCTGTACCAGTTGGAGCCTCCGGGTGCTCCTCAAGGATAGCCATTGAAGTGACTAAGATTCTGGAGGAAGGGAAGGAAGGATCGAAATATACTAAATAAAATGGCTTGCCTCTGAGATTTCAGAAATTATTTAATTATCAGGCATTCTGGGAAACTAGGTAATGTAACCTAGATTTCATATACAACCCCTCAAAACAGTGTGTTTGGATATGTATCTATTTAAGCATCTCTCTATGTGTCTATCATTATCTATCTATCTATCTTATCTATCTATCTATCTATCATCTTCCAGTTTCATTCAAACTGCAAGGTGATAGTCAGCAAGTTTAATTGTATCTGGAAGTCCATTGTGTACCACTGTAGCTTATAAGGCAGAGTTATTACATGGCATAATGACGGATGCCTATAACTATTTATGATGCTATATTCTGGACAAATTGAAGCTTTTGGATTGTCTTCAGGGACAGCCCCATGCAAAATGCATTGCAGTAGTCCAATAAGCAGGTATCTAAGATGTAAGTGACCATGAACATGTTCTGCAGTCCAGAAACAATTGACACCAAAACAAAGTTGTGCAAAGGCCCTCCAGTCATAGCTACCACCTTCCTGGATTGAAGCAGGAACTGTGAATCCAGGAAGACTCCCCGATTGCCTACTGAATCCAAGCAAGACAGGGCAACCTCATCCAGATTCAAGGATTAAATCTCTCCAGTTTGAGGATATATAAGACCCCAAACCCACAGTCACTTGGAAGGGTTGAGCTAAAACCTGTTCTTCCCCACTCAGACACAGCTGTAGACACTGGGATAAAAACTTGATAGTTTCACTTGGATGGCCCAGGAGCAGACATATACAACTCAACAACATATTGATGATACTGTACCCCATGCTAATGAATGAGCTTCTTCCCCACCCTATGTACAGTAGGTGTTAAAAAGGAGAGAATTGACAGTCCAACCTATCAATTAAAAAAAAAAGTTCTTAAGATCCTTGCTACTTGCCTCTCTCAGACTCACACAAATTGCATGAATCATGAGCACACTGCCTTCCCCTTACCTGGGATAAGGGGTTTTGAATGTCAGCTGACAAGCCATGCCCTTTTCACTAACACCGTAGAAAAACTGTTATGGTTGATCCCGCCCACATTCAAATGGATTTTGGGAGGATATGTGTGCTTAGTCTCTCGTGGAACCCAATCAAGTTTTCACAGAATCCTAAACAGTGTGAAGAACCCTGGCCTAAGGGGTGAGATACCTCCTCACATCCGCAATAGTGACAATCTTGTGCCAAAGCCTCTTCTCCTCTTAGCGCCTCATTTATTTTTAAATTGTGGTTTACAAGGTAGGCTAATGCATCTGCATCTTATGCCTTCCCCCACAAGCCTTCTCCTTTTGAAAGCAAGGGAGGCAGGCCTGCTGCCCACCTCTCTGCTAGAAGCTGTGTAAGCCAAACAACACAGTAGTTTCTTCCCACAAGGTATGAGTCACTGCCTGAAGGGTGGTTAATATATGGCTTGGGAGAAGAGCAAAACTGTTCCAGCCAGGAAAATGTCTTGCAATTTTTTTTTTCCTTTTGGCATTTTTAAATTGTTTTTAAGATGCATAGGCATTAGTTGTGCTATAGTTACACGCTGCTCCAGGGCTAACACCATATTTTGGTGTTTAATGCCAGGTCTGTGGTTAACAAAGCGCCCCTCATCCGTGAGTTGATTGAGGAGGAGAACACAGACCTGGCTTGCATTACGGAAACCTGGTTGGGCTTGGAGGGAGGGGTCCCTCTGATCGAACTTTGCCCACCAGGTTTTCGGGTGCTACACCAGCTGAGGGCCCAAGGTAGGGGTGGGGGGGCGGTTGTTATTAGGGAGTCCCTCGGTCCATAGGAAGTCATTTTTCCTCAGATAGATGGGTGTGAATCCCTCCTTATGAGGTGGGGCCCGCAAGGGCAGTTGGGCCTGATTACGTACCTATCTCCCAGCTGCATATCAACGGCCCTGCCCAGGCTGCTCGATGCTCTCTCGGGGCTGGTGGTTGAGTTCCCTAGACTTATTGTTCTGGGGGAATTTAATCTGCCGTACCTGGGTGGAGCATTGGGGGGTGGCCTGGGAGTTCATGGCTTCCATGGCAGTCATGGACCTGACCCAGATAATTCAGGGCCCAACTCATTGGGGGGGCACACCCCCTATCTTGTTTTTATCTCGGAACAGTGGCATGATGACTTCGGTGGGGGAGCACCAGTTATTCATTCCCTGTCATGGACCAATCATCATCTCCTACGGCTGGGTTTCCAGAACGCCAACCCCCCCCCACCCGCTGGGACGTGGGACCGACCATCTGGGTCTGCCCCAGGTGCCTGATGGACCCAGAGAGGTTCCAGATGGAGCTTGGGACAATACCCCCAACTCTCTCCCATGCCCCGGTCAAGGCTCTGGTGGATGCCTGGGAAAAGGCAGCCTCCAGGGCACTCGACTGGGTCATGCCTTTGTGGCCTCTGACTTGACGCAGATCCCTGTTGGCTCCTTGATTTACGGAGGAGCTCCGAGAGATGAAGCACCGTAGGAGAGGCCTAGAGAGCGGTTGGAGAGCCAGTGGTTCCAAACCAGACCATTCCCAGTTGAGATCATTTACACGAACCTATCTGGTGACGATGAGGTGGCAAAGCGGGCATACTTCTCCGCCCTCATAGTGTCCGCAGATAATCACCCGGCCGCCCTGTTCAGGGTGTCCCGCTCCCTCCCTAAATTGGAGGGTGGGGGAGGACCTTTTGCGGGGACGTGCTGAGGAGTTTAGTCAGCATCTATTGGACAAGATTGCTTGGATTTGGGACTGTTTGGTCTCTGACTGGGCAGGGTCTGATGGAGGCAGCTGGTCTTGGGATCTGGAAAGAGTTCGATCCTGTCACCCTTGAGGAAGTGGACAGGATCATGGGAAGGCTGAGTACCACCATGTGTGTATTGGACCCATGTCCCTCCTGGCTAGCTTATGCAGCCCGTGAGGTGACATGGGATTGGATTCAGGCAGTAATAATGGCATCCTTGGATGAGGGGATCTTTCCTGCCGCCTTGAAAGAGGCGGTAGTGAGACCCCTCCTCAAGAAAACTGCCTTGGATCCAACCATATTGGGCAACTTTTGACCAGTCTCCAACCTTCGCTTTATAGCAAAGGTTGTTGAGAGCGTGGTGGCACGGCAGCTCCCAGTGGCCCTGGAGGATACAGACTACCTGGATCCGTACCAATAGGGTTTCAGGCTGGGGTACAGCATGGAGACGGCATTGGTCACACTGGTGGATGATCTTTGGAGGGCTCGGGACAGGGGACATTCCTCTGTTCTGGTCCTCTTGGATCTTTCGGTGGCATTTGATACCATCGACCATGGTATCTTGTTGCAATGGCTTGAGGGGCTGGGAGTGGGAGGCACCATCTTACGGTGGTTCTCCCCCTATCTCTTGGGCCGTACGCAAGCGGTGTTGGCAGGGGGGCAGAGGTCAGCTATGAGGCCCCTCACTTGTGGGGTGCCCCAGGGGTCGGTCCTCTGCCTCTCCTGTTCAACATCTATATGAAGCCGCTTGGGAAGATCATCTGTGGTTTTGGGGTGCAGTATCATCAGTACGCTGATGATACCCAGCTTTTTATATCCACCCCAAACCAGTCCAGTGATGCCCTCAACATGATGTCCTGCTGCCTGGAAGCGGTACAGACCTGGATGGGGAGGAATAGGCTTCAACTCAACCCTGCCAAGGCCGAGTGGCTGTGGGTACCGGCATCTTGGTCTGACTGGGATATTCCATCGTTGACCATCGGGGGTGAGGTGTTACCCCCTATAGATAGGGCCTGCAATTTGGGTGTCCTCCTGGACTCACAGTTGTCTCTGGAACACCATGTGACGACAGTGACCAGTGGGGCATTTGCCCAGGTTCGCCTTGTGCGACAGTTGCGCCCTATTTGGACCAAGATACCTTACGCACCGTTACTCATGCGCTGGTCACCTCCCGTCTCGACTACTGCAACACTCTCTACCTGGGGCTGCCCTTGAAGACCACTTGAAGGCTTTAGCTGGTGCAGAATGCAGCCGTGCGGGTTGTGATGGGAGCGTCCCGACACTCCCATGTTACACCCCTCCTGCGCAGCTTGCATTGGCTACCGGTTGCCCTTCGGGGGAGGTTCAAGGTGCTGATTATCACCTATAAAGCCCTTCATGGCCTAGGCATGGGATATTTATTGGACCTCCTGCAGCCAGTGATGATTCCCAATCGCCCGGTGCGTTCCCACAGATAGGACCTCCTCAGGGTGCCGTCGGCCACGAGTTGAAGACCTGGTTGTTCCGAAGCCTGGACTGATGGGGGGGGGGTGTTAATTGAATTTTAAATTGTTTTAAATTGGATCTTAATTTTATAATGTTTTTAATAAGGAATTATGCATTTTACCGTTGTAAGCCACTCTGAGTCTTCGGAGATAGGGCGGCATATAAATTGCATAAATAAATAAAATAAATAAATATACTGTACAGTCGATGATGTTGGAAGAAATATCCATCTGATTCAGTTACAAGTTGGGGGAAAGACACTGGAAACATGGAGGCTGATTGGAAAGATGGTTTAATGATGAAGCAGAACCACATGGGTGGTTTTGGGCAGCTGACCACATGGAGTTGAGAGTGCGGGGGTGTGGGTTATACCTTCTCTTGGGCTTTGCACTTGAGCTTCCTGTTCCTGTGCAAGAACATGTATTCTATTGGCTGTTGTCAAACTCTTATGGGGCCATGTAGGGCTTATGTAGGGGTCATAGCTGGCTCTATAGGCAAAGAACAAATTCTAGGTGTTTGTCTGAGCTACGTTTGGTTGAACTTTGGACTTTGGACTGCTCTGAGGGTGTTGGGCAATTCTGTTATGGTTTAATGGCTTTGCCCTGTGTTAGATCTTGAGTGAAGGCTAATCCTACCATTCTGCCTTTGTTTCAAAATATCCTGTCTTGAATGGATTACCAAATCTGCCTTTCTAAAAGGTGGCTTCCTCAGTTTGGTTTCTGAATAGGCTGGCCCAATCTTTCTTAATGGGCACAAAATATCTCCTAGTGCTATTAAGAAAATGTGGGGGTTGTTTTCTGCCTCTAAAAAGCATGTTTCTCAATTTCTCCCTTTGGGAAATATAATATTCTGCCTTTTTTAAATATTCCTCAAAATATTGCATTCTTCTAGGGGGGGTGGTGGCTCCCCACAATGAGGTTGCCCTATGTTCTCCAAAGCAGCATAAAAGAAATGTGAACTAACTGAATCATGAGTGCCTGTACAGAATCCATGACACTTTATAACATCGCTCATAATGGCACTCATGGCCAACTTCTTCACAACAGCCATACATGAAAACTTTCTTCAACACAGTTATGGCACGAACAGCAAGAAAACATTTCTCGGTGTATTCTATGTGTTATCTCTCAGACAAGTTGACTGCCAGGAATAATCCATGGAAATATTTCTTCCTATGATCCAAGGTCTTTGAAGTAGATCCTACACAGGGGAGAAAAGCATACTGCAGCGTAGAGTCCACATAAGTTTAGTGAAAGCTTGCTAATGGCTATAGAATAGGACTGGAGAGGGTAAAACTGAAATGAATGAGTTAGAGGCAATGTAAAACCGCATGCACAGCCATATTGTTTGTAGAATAGGAACAAGAATTTTGCAATGGGGAAACCACATGGATACTAGAATACTGTAGAATGATGCCATAGGCAGCGGTATTATTAACAGAGGGGGATTTTATTTGGAAAGATCTTCTGTATTCCCCTCAAAAAGCATGACAGGATCCAAGTGACTTCCTTAATCCCCAGGAAGTTCTGTTTAGTTGATTTAGTTTGAAGGAAGCAATACCAGGTATTTAGCAGTTCATTATTGTTGCCAACCTATGCTATGGGTTGGTTATTTTGCATTTTATAATTAAATCAGTTGCTTGGTAACACTGAAAAGTTATTCTAATATATTCTGTGTGGTGACTATTATCTTAACATTAAGTCAGGCATTTGGAGATGGGAAGGAGCATCACTGCTAGAATTATATATGTAAAAGCAGAGGTCTTAATGAAATTCACAAGCCTTCTATATCCCCTCAGTTTGAATCAAATCTTGACTTCATTTGTAGCCTTCTAAATCAATGACTAAAGGGGGTCCTAGGTTCAGGGATTAAACCATGTCCCTATAATTTGAGCACCAAGTATCCTCCCATCAAACAGAACGAGAAAAAAACAATCATTTCTTAAATGTACATAATTCAATTATTCTGATAACAACTCTGCAGAGTACATGAAATTGAGAAATCTTGGTCAGAGAAAGCTTCTTTCTGACCTTGTTTGGTCCTGAAATTGCTTCCTTTTTAGATATATTTTTATTGCTTACGTATGAATATATTGAATACAGTGTAATTGTCCTGGCATCCCACTTACCATAAAACAAAAGTAAAAAACAGAATAACATATATACTATTTTAAACTGTGCTAGTGTTGTGCAATAGTTTCTGACCATCATATTCTAGTATGTCAACTTATCTATCATTCTAATACTTACATTCCTATATCAATATTAAAAATAATATCTCTTTCCATGTCCACCTAATCTGATTCTTTTGCATTCCAACTTCTACCTCATGTTTCTAACCATTGATAGAATATATTCCATGTTGAATACTATTCTGTATCTCCTTTATCTTTTATTTTTAGCGTCAGTCTGTCCATTTCCGCAGTCTAGTATCTTCCTTATTGTCTCATCCTCTGAAGGGGTGTTTTCGTTCTTCCACTGCTGTGCATATACAATTCTTGCTGCGGTCAAGATATGTAATATTAGATATATTGTCCCTTTGTCATAGCCATCTGATATAATGCCTAATAAAAACAATTCTGGCTTAAGTTAAAATCTATATGTTGTCTGATCATTTTTTCTAACCACATGGATTTGTGTCCAAAATTTCCTTGCCTTTATGCAAGTCCACCACATGTGGTAATATGTGCCAGGTATTTGTTTACATTTCCAACAGTTTGGGGACATATTGTTAAACATTTTAGCCAATCTTGCTGGGGGCAGATGCTTCCTGTTCCATGTACCAGCAATCATGCAATTGAATATTTTTAAATTGTCCCTTAATATTCCTGTTCAATTTTTTGCCTCCAAATGATAGGGAATTGAGCCAGTCTGGTCTAGTGGTTAAGGCACCCGGATAGAAAGCAGGAGACTGTGAGTTCTAGTTCTGCCTTAGGCATAAAAGTTGATTGGGTGATTTTGAGCCAGTCATACTCTTTTAGCCCATGATGTCAGGGTTCGGTGATAAACTGGTCAGTCAATTCCTGTCACAATCATATGGATCAACATTAGGTTGGTCTGGGGGGAAAAAAGGAAACTGCACTTCCAGGAAAACACCAGGAAGAAAGAAAAAATAGAGATTTTTATTGTTATTATTATTATTATTATTATTATTATTATTATTATTATTAGTGATAATAATGTGTAGTGGTAATAATTGAAGTAGTAGTAGTATTTTTACAATTGTGATATAGGAATTCATACAGGAAGCCAGTAATTAAAGTCCTGCTTTCCAGACAAATGGGAATGGAGCAGTTATGGCTAATGAAACTATAATACCTTGCCACAGTGGTGAAATCCAAATTTTTTTTACTATCAGTTCTGTGGGCGTGGCTTGGTGGGCATGGTGTGGCTTGGTGGGCGTGGCAGGAGAAGGATACTGCAAAATATCCATTCCCACCCCTCTCTGGGGCCAGCTAGAGGTGGTATTTGCCAGTTCTCCAAACTGCTCAAAATTTCCGTTACCGGTTCTCCAGAACCTGTCAGAACGCGCTGGATTTCACCCCTGCCTTGCCATCACTGAACAGGAAACAACTTCCAAGGTAGAAATATTTAATATAATAAATATAAGATATAAATAAGATATTTAATTTTTTAGACATATTCAATGTAAATTGCAGGAAATCTTTTGTAAAGGTGGTTTTTGCCATATAGCTTTATATCTTGTGTGTAACCACCATTTTAAATCCACTTCAAGTAATGAATGCCTTAGCCACAGTTATTAAGGAAACAACATTATTTAGCCCCTATGTTAAGTGAAGATTTACTTACTTACTTTGCATATACAGGTAGTCCTTGAGTTACGACTACAATTGAGGCCAAAATTTATGTTGCTAAGTGACATATTGGTTAAGTGAGTTTGCCCCATTTTACAACTTTTCTTGCCACAGTTGTTAAGTGAACCATTGCGTTTGTTGTTAGTAAGATGGTTGTTAAGTGAATATGGACTTCCCATTGATTTTGCTTGTCAGAAGGTCGCAAAAGCTGATCACGTGACCCTGGGACACTGCAGCCATCATAAATAGGAACCTGTTGCCAGCATCTGAATTTTGATCATGTGACATGATTGGGGTGCTGCAACGATCGTAAGTGTGAAAAATGGTCATGGGTCACTTTTTTCAGTGCCGTTGTAACTTTGAACGGTCACTAAATGAATTGTTGTATGTCAAGGAGTACCTGCAAGCCACTCCAATATAGTTGACTTTTTATCAGGATAAATACCAGAAACAGCAATTAAATTAATAGACACACACACACACATACACACACACACACAGAGTGTCCCAGGCACTATAACAACATAGCACAAATAAATTTCTAACTACAATCATATAATTATATCCTCCAAAACGATCAGTACTGCTCTTTCTCTCTTTAACTGTCAGCTATCTAATGACAGAGCTAGCCCTGATTGTGTTCTGAGCACCTGAAAGGATCACCTTCTTTGATTTCTGGGATTCCAGCCAGCATTGTCCACACTCTAGAAATGTCATTTTATTATTATTTTAAAAAACTGAGATTTTCCTCCCCAATGCTGAATGCTACAGCATTTTCTCACTCGTTGCCCTTAACCGAGTTATTCGCAAGCTCTTATTTAAGTGTTCTGTTTGGCTGCCAGTTTGAGGGAGGAGAGTCCCAGTAAAATTATTAAATAGA
The DNA here is from genome assembly GCA_012654045.1 of Ptyas mucosa. Lineage (NCBI taxonomy): Eukaryota > Metazoa > Chordata > Lepidosauria > Squamata > Colubridae > Ptyas > Ptyas mucosa. The sequence continues at coordinate 80,728,223 of WNWU01000001.1, forward strand.
GCTATGGGTTTGGTGTTTTTTATCCGTGAGCCCACATTTGGTCTGTTCCAACAAGATGTTTCAAGGCCCACGGCCATCTGTCTACCAATTCGCTTAGGAGCGATGATGTTATTGCTGTTAATTTTTCTCTCTTCTCCTTCTCTTTTCCGCTTTCCCCAATCCACATTAATTGAGAAGACAGGAAGTAATCTGCATCGTGTTGACATCCCATTAAACCTTGCTTCATATTTGTGTATTATACTGGCAAAACATAGTGCAAGGCAGTGTTTCTCAATCTTGGCAGCTTTAAGATGCGTGGACTTCCACACCCAAATTTCTGGGAATTAAAAGTCTAAGGTAAAAGGTAAAGGTTCCCCTCGCACATATGTGCTAGTCGTTCCCGACTCTAGGGGGCGGTGCTCATCTCTGCTTCAAAGCCGAAGAGCCAGCGCTGTCCAAAGACATCTCCATGGTTATGTGGCCGGCATGACTAAAAGCTAAAAGTGCACGGAACGCTGTTACCTTCCCACCAAAGATGGTCCCTATTTTTTCTATGTGCATTTTTTACATGCTTTCAAGCTGCTAGGTTGGCAGAAGCTGGGACAAGTAATGGGAGCGCACCCCGTTACACGGCACTAAGGATTTGAACTGCTGAACTGCCGACCTTTCGATCGACAAGCTCAGCATATGCATCTCTAAATTGCCAAGGTGAAGAAACACTGATATAAGAGAAGCATCCTTTCAAATGCTATGAACAAACTCAGGGCTCCAGAATTAAGTTGGCATTTAGGAATCCTTACAAAACGTCTCTCATCCAGAATTTCTCCCATGTTTGGAGTCCTAAATGGACTGGATTTCTTTCCAGTAAAACAGTGTTGAACTAGTAAACAGTCTTTCTTCTGTTTCTAATGAATGGATTTTGTTCAGATTGTGTCTCTGAGTGCTTTCCTCTCAGGGCGTATGTGCCCCATCAAACGGAAATCGGGAGAGTTGAATCTGATTTGTCCAGCAGTTAAAGCTGTCATCGAGTTACCTAAGAAGAAGCATTCCTGTTATATCTATGCGAGGGGTTGATTTTATAACTACAGTTTCTTGCCAGGGATTGGGACTGTTTGAAGCTGTGCTGCAAATAGCTACAGATCTCTAACCAAGGATTCACAGTATTCTCCATAAAGAATGTTGATGCTTCCCTTCCAGATTCATCCCAATAGGTAGCGAGACATATATTTCATAACCAAATTGTCTGTTTCCAAACAACCAACTCTCCTCCTTCTATTAATAAACTAGTAATTAAAGCTGCAGGACATAAGGCGCTGGGAGAGACGGCACAAGGAATTCATTGGCGCACAGCACACTTAATCTGGTTAATGAATTTATCCATTTTCTGGGGTTGCACAATGCCTTGAATCATAAGCAAGCAAGCTGGGTTTTCACAACATGCTCAGCCACAAAGATCCAATCAATGTTAGCATATTGGGTGAATGTTGACATGAAATCTTAAGTGGTCTGGTGAAGTGTTTTGCACGAACAAGGCAAAGCAAGTGGTGATGAAGAATGTATACATTTCAGATATATACAGTATATGTATATGTCTGTTTCTGAAAATTAAGGAATGATAGAAGTAAAACTATTGAAGTTGGAACAATCTGTTTGTAAGCAAAAACATCCAAATTATCCAAATTTCCATCGGCTAAGATCAATATTGGCTTCACTTTGTTGAGCTTATTATATGAATTCATCCAAGCTATGTTTATTAAGCCTTGACTTAGTGTAATATATGAACCCACTTTATTTTCTACTGCTCAACCATCTTTAGGAAGACATTCAACAACAAAGGCTACACCAGCTGGGAAGTGGGGAGCCCCTCCCCATTGTAGAGTGATTTATTTTAAAAGGGGGTAATTAAATTCAGTTTCTTCTAAAATTATTTTGTTTTAGAGGCTCTGATCTCCTATTGTTCAGTGGTCATGTAAAAAAATTAAGCTTATTTGTTGAAGAAACTGTGCCACCCTACTTGCATTATGGTTGGATATGACTTCAAAAGTTCTCCACTTACAAATTCCAACAAGTTATTTCCCACCCACATGTAGTATATAACTGAGTCTGGAATTCTCTCTCTCTCTCTCTTCTCTCTCTTTCAGAGGGAGTATGGGAGAGAGAGAGAGAATTCCAGACTCAGTTATAGTGTTATACCCAATATAATTCTCTCTCTCTCTCTCTTCTCTCTCTTTCAGAGGGAGGGAGGGAGGGAGGGAGGGAGAGTGAGAGAAAGAGAGAGAGGGAGGGAGGGAGGGAGGGAGGGAGAATTATATTGGGTATGTAGGAGGAGAAAACACATTTTTGATTAATGAAAATAACAGCAGAGGTCCAGTATATAATCAAGGTCCCCTCTCTACTGGTATTAAATCAGCTTGTGGCACCCAGCTGCTATATTTTTAGAGACAGCATGATCATGTAACAAATTAGATTTCTCAGGTAGGAATCAACTGTGTGGACTATTATCCCAAACCTTCCTTCTGCCCGACTCTACCCAGGTTATTTTGGTTTTTTTTTAATTGGTTATGTGCTATCAAGTCAGTGTCAATTCTTAGCATGTACTTTCTCCAGGCTGATCTCTTCCCAACCTGGCCCAATCCATCCACCTAGCTACTGGTCATCCTTTTTTTTTTCTTTTTTCTTTTCAATTTCAATTCCAGTGACTATTTGAAACCATACAGAGCTTATAACAAATGGTGCTTAGGACATTCATGTTAACCATGTTTTCATTATGACTTAATATGCTGTGGTTCACAAGATCAGTAACTTAATAAACTCTCAGATGGCAAATAAGTAGTAAATAGCTTTGTTTTCTTGGACTCAGGAATAGGTAAAGATGGACATTTCGATGGAAAAGTAAAAGGTAGAATAATCCTTTTAAAGAAGGCAATACCAAACTTGGATAAGAACATAAGGGATAAGAATATTCGTATGACAAAAATATTCTGAATAAATGCAAGAAGATGGATTCAAATGACGAATCCATTCAAATGATGGATTTGAGACAGTTACTAAAAGTACATGGATATCAAAAAGAACAGCTCAATTGGGCCCAGAAGAAATAAAAATTGACTGTTCTCTTGAGATGATTAGCATGTACAGGCTCACCTACTTTGGCATGATGATTGACTAAAAAAAATAACTGTGTTTGGTAAGGTTGAGGAAAATAGAACAACTGAACACAATAGATAAAGTGGACAGGCTGGCAAGGAGATCACTGGAATATTTTTGCAGTAGCTATGGATTACCATGGAAAGATCAAGATCTATGGAACTGCTTTCTCTCAGTAACATCTGCCTGCCCAATACATTTAAAGTGGATGGACTCTTTCCAGGATCTTTTTTCTCAGGGACTACTAGCTGCAGGGATCTCAGAAGTATGCATTTTCAGTTGACGTTCTTTCCTCTGGTATAGTTTATCCTTAGACACCTGAAGGGCCCCCCTCCTGCCTGGCTTTTAGACAATCCATAGAAAACATTATTGTTACCTCAAGCCATTGGCCTGGAATCTTGTGGCTGCTTCTTCTGGTGAGGAATTGCGTTTTAATTTTGGACTATTTATTGTTATATTCTCACTTTTTACATATTGTTTTTCCCCACTAAATTGTTAGATTATTATTGTTTATATCGTTTAGATTTTTTGGTTTTAATTTTAAATATAAATACGAAAATTCTGCATTACTCCAAGTCAGCTTTAATTGGAGCAGCTTGCAAGTTTTGTAAAATGAATAAAAAGATAAGACGACATGACGTGAGATGACACGAGATGACAGAAAATGAGAAAAAATAAGATAGCAGGTATTTTCCTCATACAGCGGCTATTATTATTATTATTATTATTATTATTATTATTATTTAAATTTTTATACCACCCTTCTCCTGAAGGGCTCAGGGCGGTGCACAGCCAACACTAAAACAATATACAATATATAAACAATATACAAAAAATTTAAAAGCAATTTAAAAATATATTAAATAATTTTGCCTTGATATTATTAAAAAACTAGAACAACCATTAAAATTCATGTTTAGGCCAGCCCAGCTTGTTGGAACAATAACGTCTTGAGGGCATGGCGAAAGGCGCGTAGGTCAGGGATCATCCATATCTCCGGGGACAATTCATTCCAGAGGGCAGGGCCCCCCACAAAGAAGGCTCTCTCCCTGGGGGTCGCCAGTCGACATTGTTTGACTGACGGCACCCTGAGGAGTCCCTCTCTGTGGGACCGTATTGGCCGGTGGGAGGCTATCAGTAGCAGAAGGCGATCTTGTAAGTACCCAGGCCCTAAGCCATGGAGCGTTTTAAAGATGGTAACCAACACTTTGAATCACACCCGGAAGACCACCGGGAGCCAGTGCAGCTCACGCAGGAGAGATGTTACATGGGTCGCTCCCATAATCACCCACACGGCCACATTCTGGACCAGTTGGAGCCTCCGAGTGTTCTTCAAGGGGAACCCCATGTAGAGAGCATTACAGTAGTCCAGACGGGAATGATTTTGACCAGATTTAATAGCACCTAACTACTTAACTGATTACATAATCCATTATTTGTAATACTATCCAGAGTCTTTACTACTTCCCTATCATTTTTCATAACGTACACGGCATGTTTTTGAGGGCAAGACTGGAATATATGAACACCATTTTTCTCATTTGCTTATTTCAAGCAAACTAACTATAAACCATTTTCTGGTCACTGCCTTCTGTAAGCTCTGACAGAAATTCTTCTCCAGCCTTGATACTGGAGATTCCTCATAAGCCAATAAAGCAGAGCCTTCTACTCCTTACAAACCAGGAACTCTAATATTCAATGCCCGTTGTAACTTTCAACAGTCGCTGAGTGAATAGTTGTAAGTGAAGTAGTCAACTGCTAATTGTCCCAGAGATGCTTTTTCAAGAGGCAATTGGACTTTCTGGTTTTTCTTTGAAGACGTCCAGTTGCTTCTTGGAAAAGCGCCTCTGGGACGACCATGACCTGGGTGACTGAGAATCTCCATAGACATTCAACTGCTAATTGTTTCAATTAGAGAACTGCTAATTGCTTCATAAGAGGATGGCTTCCTGTTTCATTTTGGAGCAGCCTTCAATTCAAACGAGTCTTGTCTGGATTCCACAAGGATGAACGTGAGTGCATTTATTTTATAAAAAATTCCAGCCAAATCAATGGATTACATTATTTAGAATGTAGAGCCCTTTGATGTGACCCAAACAACTAATTCCAATGCTAGGGTTCCAACCCATCCTTTCCCCTTAATTCTAACTGGAAGGCCATTTCATTCTCACAGCTGCTTAGGAACATGAACGAGACCTGTACTAAGCAGGATGTTTGTTCTCTCTTTGAGACTAAAACCAAGTCCTTGGACAGATATAATATAGGCAGAATGATTAAATATGGAGCATGATGGAGCAGAATGACCCACTTCCTCAACCAGCTGACACTTTTAGTTCTGCCTTTTCCAATGACCCAGAAGGTAGTTCTTCAGACATATGGGAAATGCTAAGATACTTTTTGTACCTAAAAGAGGACTTATTTTGTGACCTTTTGAATAAGCCATAGATGACTGGCCTGGGCTATCAACCGGGAGGGTAAAAAACCAGCAATCAATCTATCTATCTATCTATCTATCTATCTATCTATCTATCTATCTATCATCTATCTACCATCTATCTATCTATCATTATCTATCTGTCTGTCTATTTGTCTGTCTGTCTGTCTGTCTGTCTCTATCTACCTATCAACTATCATCTATCTATCTATCTATCTATCTATCTATCTATCTACTATCATCTATCTATCTATCATCTATCAACTATCATCTATCTATCTATTTATTATCTATCTATCTATCTATCATCTATCATCTATCATCTATCATCTATCATCTATCATCTATCATCTATCATCTATCATCTATCTATCAACTATCAACTATCATCTGTCTGTCTATCTATCTATCTATCTATCTATCTATCTATCTATCTATCTATCATCTCTTTCTATCTATCATCTATCATCTATCTCTATCTTGTGTTGAGTAACCTGAGGGCAAAACAGAAAAGTATAAATAGGAACAATAAATGAACCAGCATGAATATGATGGTTGGTTTCACACACATATGAGACAGAAACAAATAGTGTAAAAAGGTTTAATTGTAAATCTTTTTTTGCAGAATTGATCGTGCTGATGGGTCTGTATGGGATTGATTGATTGGTTTAAACACATTATATGAATGCACATTTCACAAAAGGGACTCTGACTCGTGTAATTGAAGCCATCTGGAGTAACCCAAGTTGGGAAAACCAGATCAAAATACATCCACACTCAATTCATTGAGTCTAATTTGATATTCCTTGACATTTCTTAGGAAGGACGACAGCCCTATCCCCATAAATAAATGCAAAAGCTCAACAAGGCATCCTTTTCCCCAGTGAAAACAGGGCTCCAGACCCATAAATAAATGCCAAGATGCAGGGAGACACGGCCCTCCCCCTCCTCTTCCACGCTTGTGTTCCTGCCACAAATCCATCCTGAGTTACACAGGCTCCACTAAGGAACCAAAGCAGAGGAGCAGCTTTCCTCCTGCAGGCTTCGCCTTGGTAACTGGCATGTTTTATCAGCAGCCCGAAGCTGGTCTCTGAAGCCTTTTGTGGTGCCTCTGCTGCCATGGCAACTGCAATAGATTCTGGTCACGGTGTCAGCCTCTCTAGGCCACCAAAACATAATCTAAATCAACATGCGCTTTGGCAGACGTGAGCTGAGATGAGAAAGGAATTCATGCGGATTCCCCCTTCCATAAGGCACAGAAGCAGTAGGTTGCATTGTTTTGTCTTCCCAAGGAATAGAAGTTCCAGATCAGCCTCCTTGAGAAGCAGCTATTTCCTTCTGTGATCCAGGCATTCTTATAATTCTGGTTTCTCCTCCTCCTCCACCACCACCTCCTCCTCCTCCTCCTCCTTCTCCTCCTTCTTTCTTCTTCTTCTTCTTCTTCATCATCATCATCATCATCATCATCATTTTAGTCATTGTCTATCCACTGCAAGATGAAGGTCTCTTCCGCATGTTTCCAACCAATATGGTCCTGAGCTTTCTTTTGCCAGTTGGGCCCACAATACTTGCTAATGTTGTTGATTCTGGTTTATTTACAAATAATTACACAGATTGAGCCAGAGGAAGAAGGGCATCTTTGTTACATCTTCTCCAAAGCAGAAGACATTCTTTTGAAGACCCCTGATACAGGGATCTTCAAATCTTCCTGAAAAAATATCTTTTGCTAATTATTTTGGCCATGGTACATTGTTCTTCTCTTCACTCTTTTCAAGGTGGATTTTGCATAATTCCAGCACCTTTGGGACTGACTAGTGGCACTGACACCATGTTGGGGAAAGATCAGGGGTGAAATCCAGCAGGTTATTTTTTTTTTAATTGAAATTTATTATAATACGATACAATCAGTCAGACAGTGTTACTTTTTCACACAGGTTAGATCAATTCTTCCTTTATGTTTCATAGTTCCAGATACATATCTTAAAATTTGTATTAACTTTCATCTCTTTTTTATTCGGTTGTCAATCCGCCTGTACCAATCATCGCACACCGTATAGTATTCTGAATCCTCTTCATCATTTAATTCTTACGTTAATTTGTTCATTTTGGCACACTCTAAAACTTTCTGAATAATAAGTTCCTCTAGTGGTATATCTTTTCCTTTCCAATATTGGGCGTATGCTATTCTCGCTGCAGTGAGTATATATATAATTAAATGTCTTCTTTTTTTCCCCATATTTAGTCTTTAGTATTGCCAGGAGAAATGTTTCAGGTATCAATTTAATTTTTTCATTAGTTGATTCTTGTAGCCAATTTTGTATTTTTCTCCAATACCTCTTTGCTTCGGGACAGGGCCACCACATATGAAAGAAGGTACCTTGGTGATATCCACACTTCCAACATTTGGGGCTTACATTTGGATAGATTTTTGCTAATCTCGCAGGTGCTAGGTGCCATCTGTATAACATTTTATATTGGTTTTCTTTATATGTTGCTGCTTTTGTTAGTTTGTAATTTCTATTCCAGATCGTTTCCCATTCATCCAAATTTATATTATGTCCAATATTTTTGGCCCATGCTATCGTTGGCTCTTTTACTACCTCCACCCTGTCAAACTCTAATAGATAGTTGTATAGTCCGGATAGTATTTTTTTTTCTGGACCTATCAGTAATTTGTCTAATCTATTTGTTTCCACCTCAATACCAAATTCTTCTATATCTTTTTTGTATCTGGATTGAATCTGCAAGTATGGCCACCAGTCAATATGTAGAAATCCGACAGGTTCTGACAGGTTCTAGAGAACCGGTAGTGGAAATTTTGAGCAGTTCAGAGAACCGGTAGTGGAAATTTTGAGTACTTCGGAGAACTGGCAAATACCACCTCTGGCTGGCCCCAGAATGGGGTGGGAATGGAGATTTTGCAATATCCTTTCTCCTGGAGTGGGGAGGGAATGGGGATTTTGAGGTATCCTTCCCCTGCCACGCCCACCAAGCCACGCCCATCAAGCTGCACCCACAGAAGCGGTAGTAAAAAAAAAATTGGATTTCACCACTGGGACAGATCATCATGGAGGAGATCTATCTATGTTTAGTAGTTCAGGCAATGTTAAATTTGACACTTATGGCTTATTATGTTACACAAGCTGAACCTATTCTGATTTACAACATTCCATAAATCAAATACGACACAGAGTAGGGTAAAGCTGGCCAGTCTCGCTTTGCATAATGAGATGGACAACATATAAATTTAATAAATAAATAGGACAAGAGAGCAAGTTTGGTGTGATGGATAAGGCATCAGGCTAGAAATGGGAGACCATGAGTTCTAATTCTAAAACTGGTTGTATGGTCTTGGACTAGTCATTCGCTCTCAACGCCAGGAAGGAGACAATGGTAAGACATTTCTTGTCAAGGAAACAGTTAGGCCTTGTCCAGGCAGTCATCTGAAGTCAACACTGACTCAAAAACACCCTTCAAAAATGTGTGAAGATCAGCTCAAAAAATCTGATGAGATCCTGGGATGTCAAGAAATTTTTTAAAATTGTGCCTGCTGGTATGCAAATGTATTTGCAAGAGGCAAGACTATATATGGTAATATCCTGAATAATAATTTTTGTGGAGTCCTTGGTACTCTCTGAGCTTGATTATTTGTTTGCAGTCATTTCATTACCCAACTAGGTAACATCATCAATGTTGGGTTCATTACACAGGTGGGTTATAAATTTTTTTACTACCGGTTCTGTGGGCGTGGCATATTTTGTGGGCATGGTTTGATGGTCATGTGACAATTCTTTAGGATTTAGCAGAGGTACTGGTCTACCAGGCTTTTAACTGGTTGCAGAGCTGTACCGGTCTACCCATTTGTTTTTGGAGGCACCGGTCTACTCATTTATTTTTGGAGGCACCGATCTACTCATTTATTTTTGGAGGCATCGGTCTACTCATTTATTTTTGGAGATACCGGTCTACCCATTTGTTTTTCCAGCGCACTGGTCTACCACCACACTGCCTTTTAACACTGATCAGCTGTAGGGCGGCCCTTTGAAGCCCCGCGGCAAGAGTTTAAACAGTTTTTTTCCTTCTAGCCAATCAGCTAGGACTCGGGAGGCAGCGAATAGATTGGGGGTGAGGCCAAATAAAAAGTAAGAATAATGCAGGGGAGGGGCAGGAGGGCCCAGCTCCCAAACAAACAGAACCGGTTCGGTGATGTCATATCATCACCGCTACCGGCTCGGCCGAACCGGGAGGAACCTATCACTGGTTCATTACCAATCAGGTAATAAAGTGTCTTCAAGCAAACGACTAAGCTAAGAGGATATCAAGGACTCCATAGTTCAGTTACATATGAGCAGCATATATTATCTTCTATTGGAACAGTTATTTTTATTAAACACAACCTGTATAGAAAAAGCTATTCCAAATACCTAATTATAAAGAATCTGGTTTTGTAACCTGCAGTTTGAAGGCCTTCAACATCTTGCTTTCAGCTCCTCTGCTAATTAAATGTGGCATCTTAGAACACTGTTACAGAACCATGATTACAGATTTGAAGATGGATATATTCGATGACAGGATGCAGTGTGCCAGAATTTGCCATTTAAGGTAATACTTTTTTATTTTTAGCTAATTTGGTTGCTATGACAGCAATAAAATTTCAGCAGCAGGATAGGAGAGAAAATTAACTTTTTTTTCTGTTGCCTCCTACTCAGTGTATCCTAAAAACCCTACAGTGGAACAGATTGAACAAAATTAGATTGCAGACATCCTGAATATTCTCCACCAACAAACTAACATGCTGACCTACTTTTCCTTATCTAGTTCATTGAATACATTGTCCTCAGAGCTTTTGGCCCACTCAAGCCTTGATGGACATTTAAAAAAAAAATCAGTATTGTCCAAAGGTTTTTGTGATGAACACTGGATAATAAACAAATGATGACTCATGTTAGTTGAAAATCATAGGACTTGAAAGTTTATGATCCCAGGTGGAAGCATCAAATCAGGAAAATCGCTCTAAAGAACATGGCAGTCATTTTGCATGCATCCATACTTTCCTTACTTGGCTATGTTATTTCTTTAAATAACACAAACACTTTAAAATTTCCTTGACTAAAATTAGTGTTCCATATCCAGTTAACATGCTAATTGGAAGCAAATTTGGGGAGGATGAAGAGAAGACTGTCCTGGAAAGGATTTTTCCCCACAACCATTTTTATTCTTTTTGAATAGCTTTTAAATAAATTCTTTCAATGTTCTAAAAGGTACATTTGTGCTTTTGGGAGTTAATGATATGACTATAAACATAAATTATATCCTGAAAATCATGGATTATCTTTGCTATCTGTAAGCAACTGCTGGGAAGAAGATCAAAATGCTAAATTGATTGGTAACTTTGAGTAAAATGGTATTAATCTCATTCATGTGTTGATATATCACCAGTGAAGCAGCTGAAAGCTAATGGATCCAGATTTATGTTTCGCAGGCCTCTGTAATGAACCTTTTAGGACTAAAAAAAATTACTTGAAACATTTAGATTATTCTCTCAATTTTGAACAGCATTATATCTAATCACATAGCATAGGTTCGGAGTACTGTATAACTAGCTATACATGCTTCAAAGTCAATCATATATAACTAAGAAGAATTGTTGGAACAGACTAAAACCTTTCTAGTCCTGTTTTTGTTTCCAAAAGTGACCAATAGATGTATCCAAGAAGCTCCCCCCAAAATATGAGAAATAGCTGTCTTTTCCTGTTTTCCCCCAGGAATTGATATGCAGAAGTAGGCATGTTTTTATTCCTGGATAGGACTGATAGCGGAATTCATTCATATGATGAGACACTATAGCAGTGTCCTTTTTCAAATCCTAATTGCTATTCTAAACACAAGGCACGGATCTTACAACTATAAAAGATAGAAAGTACAATGCTGGAAAGACCATGCCTTTGATGACCTATGATACTACAACTGCAGGCTCTAACTGCTGCAAATTTTGTTGGTCTAAGTCCATTTTTCTGACTATCAAAGTGAGCAGATTCCAAGCATTATTCTTTAATTTCTAGAATCAATTTCTTATAGGGAGGCAAATCCATGAGATGTCCTTCTTTTCACTATCCTCTTGGTGCTTTTCCTGGGTGTGCGTGTTGTTATGTATGTAAATGGACAATAAACCAGGAGTCTGGTTTAGCTCAGCAGACTAAAAACATAGTGATCAACACCAGCTGTCTGCAATTACTGTAAGTTTGAATCTCACCAGGCTCAAGGTTGACTCAGCCTTCCATCCTTTCTAAGGTAGGTTAAATGAGGACCCAGTTTGTGGGGGCAATAAGCTGACTTTGTATAAATATACAAAAGTATGAAGGCTATTTCTTAACGCATTGTAAGCCGCCCTGAGTCTCCGGAGAAGGCCGGCATATAAATCAAATTAAAAAAAAAAAAAACTAATGGCTGAATGAATCACTGCTGTTTTTGACAGGTTCCTTGGAACTTAGTTACACAATCTGACCATTCCGTCTGGGTTAACCAGAACTATGTAATCTTACTACAAGTCCATTGCATGTCTTCTCACTGATGCACAGATTCTTTTCAAACTTACTTTGAAGTTGAAAAAGATATTTCGATGCCCACTTGCTCTAGTTCAGCCACTAATTTGCTCTTTGCTTCTGCCTCATTTTAGCATCTAGTTCCTAGATAGTCTCGCAGCTCTTTGTTTCTGTCTTCTGATTCCACCCCAGTCTGCTCTTAACTGGTTTGTACTACCCCAGCTAGAAAAATTAAGCCATCTGGATTGAGCAATGTTTCCTCTTATCCAATGATGACTTCGGAGAAAAGAGAGAGAGAGGGAGGGAGAGAAAAGAGGAGAGGAGGAGGAGGAAGAGGGGGAGGGAGGGAGGGAGGGAGGGAGGGAGGGAGGGAGGGAGGGAGAGTGTTGGAAACTTAATTGCTGGAGTGAGATAAGCTACTTACTTAACATCATTAGCAAACCAGCAGGCCAGTTTTTAATTACTACTTGATTCAAATTAGGAATAATTAAAAAGGTGTCTGACAATTTGGAAGAAAGTGATAGGGCTCCTAAGATTAATGGGCTGTAGTGTCACAACTGACCTTTTACCTGTATCACAGTTTGAGCTGGGGAACTTCTGTCTCAGACCTTTTCTTTTTCATTTAGGAAAGAAGAAGGAGACGCGGCGATGGAGACTTCCTATACATTTAATAAATTAATGACAATGATTAAAGGGATTTTTTTCTCTCTCTCTGATAGGATGATCCAATGAATAGAACTTGGGTAGATTCCAAACCTAACTGTACAAAATATGCATTCATAATTAGTAGAGTTAATTGTCTTAAAATGTAATAGATGATTAACAACTGGTTTTAATAGCAAATTTGATGAATTTATAGCAAAGAACAGGAATCCAATGGTTATTCGCTTACTGCATTCTTGCCAGTACTTAAGACCACGCACACACATCCAAACACACCTCTTTCCATTATCCTTGTAACAAACCTGTGAAATAGGTTAGGCTGAGAGATAGTGACTTGCCCAAAATTGTTTAATGGACTCCATGGATGATTTGGGATGGTAATCAGTGGTGAAATCCACTTTTTTTTACTACTGGTTCTGTGGGCGTGGCTTGGTGGACATGGTGTGGCTTGGTGGGCATGGCTTGGTGGGCATGGCAGGGGAATAATATTGCAAAATCTCCATTCCTACTCCACTCTGGGGCCATCCAGAGGTGATATTTGCCGGTTCTCTGAACTACTCAAAATCTCCACTATTGATTCGCTGAACTGCTCAAAATTTCCGCTACCAGTTCTCCAGAACCTGCTGGATTTCACCCCTGGCTGTAATAGTAAAGGCATTTTCATTGCCTGGGGCAGTTCACTTCTAATGATCAGATGCTGGGAGGAAAACAAGTCATTTCTGTTACATTCTACTTATCTGTTTGGCTGGATGAAGAACCTAATTCTGGATCCTTGGAAGTTAAAAAACAATTTCTGTGATTTTATAATGAACTAATCCAACTTTATAGAGAATGTTTGGACAAGAAATACTTTGGGCACAATGCTCTTACTGCCGAATTGGGAAGGAGGCATGATTCATGCAAAATGGCTGAGTCATACATCTTGGCAAGGAAAGCAGCTTTCCCAGAGAATGGAGAGGGCACTCATTAATGAGCTCAGAGTGTTTTAACGGATGCCCTGTTCTTGTTAAAAGTCAACATTAATCATAACACTATGCCTACACTAAGGAAACAGATCTTTGGTCCTGTATCTATAAGGAAATGCTTCAACACAGATAGACTCCATTCCTGGACTTGGATGACCATCAGGGGAAAGCAAAGAAAGAGCTGTGTATCTCCCTTTGTTGTTATTTAGTGATGATTCTGCATTAAATGGTCCTTTTGCAACCTCAGGATGGTATGCTAACATGGATACACTGCATTGTTGTTACTGTTGTTAGTGGTGGTGGTTTTTCAAGTCAGCATTGACCCTGGATATGTCCTTGCAGCTTTGACAAGATTTTAAAATTATAGAAGTGACTGGCTCAAGGTCACCTAACTGGATTTGTATCAAAGGCAGGATTAAAATTTTAGTCTCCCAGTTTCTAGCCTGATCTCTTAACCATTACACCAAACTGGCTCTTTACTTCTGCATTGCTGGATCCCAAATCCATTTATTCCATTAGAGCACGGGTGTCAAACTCAAGGCCTGTGGGCCAGATCTGGTCCTCAGGGTATTTAAATCTGGCCCATGTGGCCGGCCTGGAAACAGCAAAGAACTGGCCTGCAGTGCCTCTGGTAGCCAAAATGGGGCACAGGGGGGCTGTGTGCAACCACCCGCACCCCATTTTCAGCCTGGACGGCCTCCTGCAACAGTCTGCTGGCCAAAGCGGGACACGGGAGGGCCACGCACACCACCCCATGCCCCATTTTGACCGGCAAGGTACAGCAGGAGGCATCTATCTGTCCTGTCTCCCCCCTGCCCTCCCACCGGCTGACCTGCAGAGAAATACAATTCTGATCCAACCCTCGAAGAAATCCAGTTTGACACCCCTGCACCAGAGCAGGGTTTTCAACCTTGGCAACTTTAAGACTTGTGGACTTCAACTCCCAGATTTCCTCAGAACTCCAACAAAGCTGGCTGGCTTAGAAATTCTGGGAGTTGAAGTCCACAAGTCTTAAAGTTGCCAAGGTTGGAGACCTCTGCACTAGAGGAATAGAATGGTTATATAACTGTTGATATCTAGTTGGAGTTTACATTGGAGTTTACATCCCTGCTTCATTATCCCCATTGTTGGGATAATCATACAGTTCATGTCCTGCTTATTTTCTTAGCCAGTATTATGACCGGTCTACTATTTTATTATTAAAATTAGAATAAGAGGTGGAAGGAAGAGATGATGGTTGTCATGCCCCCATAGGAAGAAGCTTGCTTAGAAGAAGATGGAGCAGATGATCCAATTTAGCCCCAATATAGGCTCTTGATCAGAGCCCTCTGCTCCAGTTTTAATCTAGCCTCATTAATGCCCAATTAACATAAATGGTGCCATCATCCGATTGAATACCCAAAGATTGAATACTAAAAAGAGGAGCACCTTGGGAACAAAGAGTTACTTGCAAGAAGCTCAGTATATCTTGGTAGCTTTGTGATCAAGGTTTCAAGTGTACTAGTTAAGACTAGGATAATGATAGGATGACTATAGCTTCTTGTATAAAGCCTCTGCTTGAAGCAGTATCTAAAACTTGTAATTCTGTGCTATTCTTGTATCTTAATTCATGTCTATCTTATAGATCTCTCTAGTCTTGGCTGTTTATTTTCTGGAATGTAACCTTTGTTCACTTGTTTTTGTCTTCGTAACCCTAATTGGGATAAAGACTAATTTGACTTCTGCATCAGCTTACTGATTATGCTACATCATATTCTCTTTATATAATTATTGTGGATTTTCATTTTAGCATATATAAAAATGCCTTTAGTGGTCCAATTTCAGAATTCAAGACAGGGCAGTGGTACAAAAGCAATACATAAAAAAATAGACTGAAAATCCTATTCTGAACCAAAAGAAAAACCAACTCAAGCAACAAAGCCTAGTAGCATATTACTATATAAATAGTTTCCATGCATTTAACATTGCAGAGAAATTACTTTTGAAGAAACCTTGATTGGAACCTTCTGTTAATTCACTAAGGTTTGTATTTAGCAGAGCATAAGTATTTGAGAAATGCCTTTAAGACTATCTAAAGAAAACTATTTAAAGACCCAAAGAATAAGAAAAATTAATTTAGAAAAATATTTTTTCTAATAGAAATGTGCGCCACGTTGATATAATGGTTAAGGCACCTGGCTAGAAACCAGGAGACAGTGATTTCTAGTCCTGCCTTGGGCACAAAGCTAGAAAATTGCAGGGACTTGAAAACCCACTAGCTAGCTAGCTAGCTGGCTAGCTGGATAGATAGATAGATAGATAGATAGATAGATAGATAGATAGATAGATGGATGGATGGATGGATGGATGGATGGATGGATGGATGGATGGGTGGGTGGATGGGTGGATGGGTGGATGGGTGGATGGGTGGATGGGTGGATGGATAGATGGATGGATGGATGGATGGATGGGTGGATGGGTGGATGGGTGGATGGATAGATGGATGGATGGGTGGATGGGTGGATGGGTGGATGGGTGGATGGGTGGATGGGTGGATGGATAGATGGATAGCCAGCTAGCCAGCTAGCCAGCCAGATAGATAGATAGATAGATAGATAGATAGATAGATAGATAACATATCTCTCATCTACTAGATAATCATTCAGCTGCAGTTAAATAATCTAACCTTTTCCATGTATTTTGGGCTGCACCTCTATTAAGATTTTGCCAGAATCATACACAACATCAAGCTTCATAAGAAAGTTATAAGAAACATGTACATACCATGTTAGCATTACTGGCACCTTTAATATGGGGATATCCCACTAATACAGGGAATTTGGTTAAATTTGTTCATACCCTTCCCTTAATTTCTCAGGGTCATAGCCTAAAAACACTTTGACGTTTCCTGTGTTTGGTCCATTGTTCAAAAAAAATTCAATGCATTCAATATTAAAATATTTTTGCTTTATTCTCTATTAATATGGGATAAATAGGGAATACACAATCAATATGGATGGAAACTTATCAAGGAGAGATCCAACCTGGAACTAAGGAGAACTTCCCTGACAGTAAGAACAATTAATCAATGGAATGGCTTGCCTCCAGAAGTTTTGGATGCTCCAACACTGGAGGTTTTTATAAAGAGATTGGGCAACTATTTGTATGAAATGGCATAGGCCTCCTGCTTGAGCAGGGGTTGGACTAGAAGAACTCCAAGGTCCCTTCCAACTGTTATTCTATTAAATCTTTGTGGCAGAGGAGAGGAGAAGAAAGAAGGAAAAGGGAAGAACCTTAGAGTCTCAGACTTCCAATCAGAGGGAAGCAGAGCAAAAACAAAGGAGTCACTTATCTTTGCACTGTCCTTCTAGAGACCAATAGGATGAAAAGTGCAAAGAGTTTCTGCTTCTGGCATTTCATTGCCAACAAAAGTGTTCTCAACCCACTTCCTCCTCAAACTGCTGTCAGAACATTTGTATGATCCATAATTTCCTTAGAAAATGCTGTATGCCAACTGGTTGTTCCCTTGAGTTGGTGTTTTTTAATCCTCTTTACTGCCACATCTAATTAATGAGCAGAGTCCTGTTATCCTTTGTGCAGCAAACCTACATGAGTGTTCCCAAATTTTCTTCCAGATACTTTAATTCAAATGTTTTCCAACTGGGTGTTGCCCAGATAAATTAGACCGGTGTACTTCAGTAATTGTTCAGTCTTCTGAGCAAAAGCAAAGAGGTACCTAAATTCTGATTTCTATAATTATCTTCTTTGTCAATTTAAGATTGAGATGCCCACAGATAGTGTTTACCAATTTTCATTCTTTTGTTTTATAACAAAGCTTAGAAAGTTGCTTTTGAAAATAGAAAGAGTCTCAGGATGTTAAGATGTGCCATTATGTCTTCAAAAAACCAAAGGAGACATACAGTAGCCCCGTCACAACAGCAAGATCTTGCTTCTAGACCAGGGGTCAGCAACCTGCGGCTCTGGAGCTGCATGTGGCTCTTTCATCCTTCTGCTGTGGCTCCTTGTCGCGGGTCAGCTCCACAATTGATAGGGCTTTCGGTTAGGACAGATAGAGGAAAAAGGATGCTGTGCTAGGAGGAGACTCTATGGTGCGGGGAACCAGACTTCTAATCGGCTCCAGAATTGAACGGGGGGGTTCCAGTTAGGACCTTGGCGGCTCTTTGAGTGTTTAAAGTTGCCGACCCCTGTTCTAGATCAAGACACATAAGAAAACAAAAAACAAAACAGAAACTGCATACCCAAGGAATCAGGAAATCTTTCCAGCTTCCATTCATTCCTGAATCTCTCCGAAGAGTTAGCAACCAACCAACGAATGATTACAGTCACGTTTAAAAGTATTGTTGCTTTCATAATCAAAACAAGAACAATCAACGTTTTGTATGATCCAAAGCCTTATTTTAGTTAAGTAATAAAGTTGCTGAGATGGTATGTCTGGGAGCAAATTTCAGGGTTATATGATATATACGGTCAAGAGAAAGGTTAGATAAAGAGTAGACTGTGCTTTCCCTGGTTCTTGGCAGGTTGGTAATCAATTTGTATGTCAAACAGAACACTCCCACATTTCTTATCCAGGTTTGATGAAAAATGATCCAGGCAATCCTCAGGAGACAAAAAGAGAAGGGATGGGGGATGATTCTTTTACTCACCAGAGGAAAGGTAGATTTGGAATGAGGGGAAGAATGCAGCTAGAAAAAAAGCAATCGTGATTACAAATGAGCATCCGGAAACTGTTTTCAAGAGAGACTTCAAGAATACATACACAGGATCTTGTAGCTGATCCCAGCCAAAAATGACCATGTGTTTCTCTCTATTATATTCATTAAAGCATCAATATAGCTCACTGCTTTGCGCTATTTATAAAAATAATAATGGTCGGGTAATAATAAAATAAAACGAAAGGACAGAGTGATGAAATTGGGATTTCCTGCTAGCCGCAAAAAAACAATTTGACTAATTAAAGCTGTCCTTTACAACTGGGGTATGAATCATGGGATCTGGGATCTGAATGTAAGAGTCCAAATTGCCAATGATATAGTCATTGTTTGGTTACAGCTGTTGCAAAGTGGATTCTATTGGGGATTTTAGTTTCAGATACCTAAATGCCATCATATTGGAATTTTTCTAATCTACCAGCCTAAATTTATATTCTTAAAAAACAGAACAAAAGCCCTTCTATTGGACCTACATGCTGCCTAGAATGATGTCTTTTTCTAGGAAAAAAATATGCAAAGTTTGAGTTTCCTGGTTTAAAACAACAAACAAACCTCAAATCCTGCTATTTTTAGAAACTTGGGAAGTTCTGTAATATTCTTTTTCTTCTTACTTCCTTCAATAATATCATTATGAATAAATTTGGCTATCTGACTGGTCTCACTGATCACCCAATTCTAGATTATTTGTGAAGGCAATTACCTAGTTCAAAACTAAATTCTTGGTTGACCTCACTTTACATATGCTTCCATAGTGAAAACTGCCTGTGTACTTTTACTCTCTCTTTTAGTCTCAAATCACTTACTAGTTCATGAGAATATTTGTCTTATTATTATTATTCCCAATGCTGCATTGGGAGCCTCTAACAAGTAACATTGTCAAATACTTTTTAGAAATCTTTGCATCATTCCTGTATTACATTTCTTACTAGTGGGTTAGAATTACATTTGCTGAAATTATGCTACTTCCTCTAGCATAGTTATGTTGAAAATATATGCTGGGGACCAGCTGAGGTTTGTGGTGGTAATGGAACATATTATCCTGAATAGTCATACTGCTTTTAAGCTTCGTGTGTGGTTCTCTGCATTTTGAGTTTATGAAGATAATTGCAGGTTGGTTTCAAATTCCTTTCTAGGATATAGGGATTGGAAGAAAACAGTAAACAGAAAAGTGCATAGTTCTGAATAATGTTACATCCTTATCCCTTCCCTTTGGAAAAAATGGAAACAATGATCAAACAGACATGTGAACACGAAATAAGGAATGTTGTACTGAGCATATGTACTGTATTTAAATTCAGTATTTTAGCATTCAGCACAATTCTGTTCATTACAATCAAGAGAAAGAAAAATGAATGGATGACTGAATGTACAGAACGTACCCTCCGTTATTGAACTGTGAGTGCCCTCTTAGACAAATGTATGGAGAGAACATGATAGAGGTTTATATAACGTAATAAGTGGCAGAATAAATAAGACTCAAGAATTGTCTTTGTTTCCTTCTTTTAATCCTAGTTGGGCTTCCAGCAAATAGATCACATCATCTTTTACCCAGTGGCATAATTTGTTAGAATGTTATGATGGATGATGGATATTCTGAATACTTAAAATTAGACAGTGTCAAAGAAAAGGACAGCAAGATTGAGCATCCAATATAATTCTAAATGAAATATAATCTCCCCAACCGGATGCTCTTCAGATAAGTTAGATTAAATATCTCAAAATTCGCTGCTAGCAATCTTCGGCTGGGAATTGCAAGTTTCTGACCAACCCATCCTATCAATTTGAGAATTCCGATAAACTACTTGAGAGGCTGGGTACTTCTGAATGCCAACCGGTGCGAAAGAAGAAAACAGAAAAGGAGGGCTGTTGCCATTAAATCTTCTATTTCCGGCAGGAGAAAAAGGGAGGCGGTTGTTAACGAGACTAAGAATTAACTGTTTAGTTTAATGGAAGGGGGCATTTGCAAGGAGTGTCTCCATGTTGTGTACCCCAAACACTGTCACACACACACACACACACACACACACACACCCACACCCCCTCCCCCCCCCCCCCCGCCCCATGACCACCAATTGCAAGTCCGAGGATATCTATCAGGCTCGGAGGCGCTCTCCGCCTTCCACAGCAGTTACCTCCGCCTTCTCTTATTCATGCAGAGGAGCAGGCGGGGGTGAAAAGCAAGCCGGCGAAGCGAAGTATCCCAAAGCAGGCGGGGGTCTAGGAGACTGCCGTGGTCCAATGGCGTCTCAGCGCTCGGCGCAAACGGCCAATGATGAGCCAAGAAGGCGGAGCTCCCGAAGCGGTGGGAAGGCTGCAGGAGTTCAGAGCTGGCATTGCTTATCTAGCTTGGCTCGAGGTGAGCCAAGCTGGAGACGAGCGCGGCTCGCTTGGCGGGTTCGCTGTCCGTGGTACTGAAAGCGCGCCCACTGTCCAGCCCCTGTCCTACTGGCGGCCGCTGAACCCGCGACTAGAAGGCGTCGAGAGACACCCCCCCTCCCATGGAAGAGATGGAAGAGGAGCTCAAGTGCCCGGTATGCGGCTCCTTCTACCGGGAACCTCTAATCCTACCCTGTTCACACAACCTGTGCCAGGCATGTGCCCGAAACATCCTGGTGCAGACGCCAGAGACGGAGTCGCCTCAGAGCCGACGTGCCTCAGGGTCAGCTGGCTCCTCATCCGACTATGACTACCTGGACCTGGACAAGATGAGCCTGTACAGTGAGGCAGACAGCGGCTATGGCTCATATGGGGGCTTTGCCAGTGCACCCACTACACCATGTCAGAAGTCACCTAATGGTGTGCGTGTCTTCCCTCCAACTGTCCCGCCAGCTGCACATCTCCCACCGGCTTCAGCCACTGCCTCATTGGCACCAGTGCCACGCAATTCCTGCCTCACCTGCCCGCAGTGCCATCGCAGCCTGATTCTGGATGAGCGGGGCCTTCGTGGTTTTCCCAAGAATCGTGTCTTGGAGGGTGTCATTGACCGTTACCAGCAAAGCAAAGCAGCTGCTCTGCGCTGTCAACTGTGTGAGAAGATACCCAAGGAGGCCACAGTCATGTGTGAACAGTGCGACGTCTTCTATTGTGACCCATGCCGGCTGCGCTGCCATCCACCACGGGGTCCCCTGGCTAAGCACCGTTTGGTGCCTCCAGCTCAGGGCCGGGTCAGCCGGAGGCTCAGTCCACGCAAGATCTCCACTTGCACTGACCATGAGCTAGAGAATCACAGCATGTACTGTGTGCAGTGCAAGATGCCTGTCTGTTACCAGTGTTTGGAGGAAGGCAAGCATTCCAGTCATGAGGTGAAGGCGCTGGGCGCCATGTGGAAACTACATAAGGTCAGTCCTGTGTTGGGGGCACTGAGTAATGAACAGAGCAAGTATGATAGGATACCCTGGCAAAGGATGAAAATCCTCCTTTCAGCCTTTGCGCTGGGTCCCTGTGGTCTTTCTCTTAAGTGTCCATTGATCTCTCTTCCATTTTTCTTACAGTTGTCTTTCTTTCTCTTACTTTTTCTCTAAAACTGTTTTATTCCAATCCTCCTGTCTTTGTGTACCTTTTTTTTTTTTACTGGTTCTTCATAAATGTTTACTGGAGTACAACTCCCATCATACTCAGCCAATGATGGAGCTGTAGCCCAACAATGCCTGAAGGCATGTTGTGAAACATAGCAACAATTCTGGTCTTCCTTCCCCCAGCTCTTGATTTCTTCACCAATACTAATTTCATAATCCTTCATGGCTAGATGACTCATTCATCAATCTGTTAGCCTATCTTTCTTTTCCACCTCTCTCCCCCCTCCTTCCGTATTTTAAGCATTTATGCAATATGTAGTTTTCATTCTCATCAAAGAGCTCCTTCCTTACCTTTTCATCATTTTTCCTCCCTTGATTTCCTCCATCTTATTCTTCCTCCTACCTCTAATGAGTCAGTCTCCCTAGCTGTAAACAGATTTCACTTCCCAGTCTTCGCTTCTTTTTGCTGGACTGCTAGCTGCCTATCCTGCCAACGGATGTATGTGTTCTGAGAATGCATCTTGATTTTGTATCCAAGAAACACCTGCGCTGGTGTGTCACATATTTTGCCCGGCCTGCCCATCTTCTTTGTTGGCTGCCATTCAAGTGTTTGCACCAAGATGCCTGCAGTAGCAAGCAACAAGATACTGGGGGGCTTGGTGGGGTGAGTTTTACACTGACAGATGAATGCAGCTGGGGGAGGAAGAGGCAAAAAATCAGGAATGAGATTGCTGCATTTCCCCAGTATCCTATGCTCATATTACTCCTAAAATTAACTGGCCTTCCATTTCCTTTTAAATGTCCCTTTGTCCTCATTTAGGCAACGTTATCATGGACTTCCCTACAGAATCTTTGTACAGCTAGAGGTTGCCAGGCAGATTCTAATCCCTGAAATAAGAAGAGCAGGGCTTCTACCATCACCTAACTCTCTTTGTGCTAATATAATGGTAATGAGGATAGAATTTATATTGCTTCAATGATGGCTGGATGATGCTAGAAAACATTATAAATCACTAGTGAGAAAAATTGGTCTGACTATAGAAAATGGCTCTTCCTACTTCCAAATATGCAATGAAGTGTGTTGTTTATTCTATAACTGGAGAAGGTATTTTGGACACAATTAAAGGAAGATTGTGTTCAAAACAGTCCCTTCACCAGTATTAACATTGAGCACTGACATAGATCTGAGTTTAGTCTGTCTCAAATTAATCTCTTAGTTGGCTAGCTGATGAGGAAAGGTCCTTGGAGAAAGGGGCATACAACTAAAATGAAACCTGTTGGGGGAGACTTTAAAGGTAGCAGAATGTGTGGAAGAGATGTGGAAGAAAGAAGCTGTATAAGAATAGATTTTTTTTCTGAATATGAATTGCTTCCTCTGCCATGAGGAAGGTGTATTTGCCTTTTTCAGTTTCTCCATTTTTAATTTTTTCATGTACTGTATGTCAAATTTGATGTGTTCAATTTAAAAATTCCTCATCTTCCAAAAGAACGTTTATACGGGGGGGGGGGGGGGGAGACTAGTTTAGGTGCACAGTTCTGCTGATATATGTCTATTGTCCAAGTGAATCTACTTTTTACAAACAATTTCCCTAATAGAAATTTGTACATAATTCTCACAAATATATATGGGGGTTTTGTGCAGATTTTCCTTTTTATTGTGGTGTGTTGCTTGCATAATTGGGAGAATTATTAATTTTGAAGGATAACTAAATTTCAGGTTGTGTGTTGCTTTGAAAATGTGGAATTAGACATGTTTGCACCTGATTTATCCCTATTGCTACTCTGCTGCTTGGTAATGCATTTTCTTCACAAAGTAGACTACATAGTCATGACGTACTAGAAGCAGGACCAATATGTGCAAAGCTGAAGTGGAGATTTTCAGTTCATAGGGTAGCAACACATTAGCGTTTATAATGTGTTATGGGTAACACTACAATACAAAATATCCCCAAAGTCAGTGCAGTCTTAAGCTTTAAAAACTTAAAACTGCACTAAGATTGTTGGGACACTGTATAATTCTTATGACTACACCAGGTAGAATTCTAGTTAAAAGATTCTACACCAGAGGTCCCCAAACTTGGCCGCTTTAAGACTTGTGGACTTCAACTCCCAGAATTCTCCAGCCAGCTGTGCTGGCTGGAGAATT
>WNWU01000001.1:80752725-80765930 GCA_012654045.1 Ptyas mucosa
CCCAGAATTCTCCAGCCAGCTGTGCTGGCTGGAGAATTCTGGGAGTTGAAGTCCACAAGTCTTAAAGCGGCCAAGTTTGGGGACCTCTGTTCTACACCATATATTGTAATCCATATTTTACTTTTTTCTCAATTCCTCCACCTTGAGCTTGTGTAGTGTTTTTGTTTGGTTTGAATTGAGTTATCCCTCGAAACATAAATGAGGAGAGCAAAAGGGATGTAATTTTTATCTCCCATTTAAATGTCCATTTCTCCTCTCCACATGCTTATTTTTCACATAGGATCTGGCTACATGGTAGCAACCTCATTTCTGAGGTAACGAGGCAGAGATATTTGATTGCAAAGAGGATGAATATCCCCTCATCCCATATATACCTATGGAACATATAGACATTTTTACTACTCCTTGCTGTGTTATCTGGGTACAGAGATAGGATTGGTATTTTCAGTGTTACATAGTTAGGATCAGGTGCAGAAGGTGACTGTCCCGTAACGTCTGCCCATAATCGGCTAAAATAAACAACACAACAAACAACAAACACTTCATGGAAGCTAACCCAAATGAAAACGAAGGGGAGCGTCAATTGCACCACTGAAGCCAAGCCACCATCTCAACTTTACTGATCACACCTTAAGACACCATAACATGTTTAAGTACCCCTTATAGCCAAGGTTGGCTAGATCGAAACCATGGATTAACTTGTCAGACACCTGCTGAAGTATCACCTGCTGACTTTTGGTCTCCTAGATCGGCTGCTGGTCTCATTTTTTACTCTGTATGCAAAGACTGTGAAGAGTCAAGCAGAGTCCTCCCATGGTCTTATAGACTGTTCCTCAGTAATTATTTTAGAGCAGTGTTTCTCAGCCTTAACAATTTTAAGATATGTGGACTTCAACTCCCAGAATTCCCCAGCCATTGTTGCTGACTGGGGATTTCTGGGAGTTGAAGTCCACAGATTTTAAAGTTGTTGAGGTTGAGAAATGTTGTTTTAAATTAAGGCTGAAAGGAAAGGGTAAATAAATGGGTAGAGATGAAAAAAAGAAAAACTATATGCAGGAGAAGGGTCTGAGAGCATCTCACTAGGGCCCCGCAAAATTGGAAATTGCTAATAGAGAGGAAAAATGAACTTTTCAACTACTTTTCTTTGCTTCCAATTGGTTCTGCCCATTAGGATATAATGTAAAAAGCCCTTTGTGGCCTCTGGCCAATAATCTTTTCCTGTTGAAATAGCAGCCTAGGACTGACCTTTGTAGCTATATTGACATCGTTTCAGAGCTGGCTATAGTGTCAGGGGCCTTTTAACATGCTTTAACCATGGGAAATTGCTTCAAAACCAGCACAGGAACAAAGCTCTGTTTGTCTTGGCAAAGGACAATATTTACTGCTCAGGCAAGCAGAAGGAAGGAATTCCTCATAATTTATATGTGTCAACGGCTTACACAAGTAACAATAGTTTAAACTATACCTTGAGCATCAATGCAAATTCAATAACCTTTTATTTTTATCCATGTACTAATTTTATTTCATATTTCTAAGCCACCTCACTTCCAAAGGCTTCTGGGCAGTAAACAATTGAATAAAAACAAACACATTTTTAACAGATATCAGCTGATATCGTAGACTTCTCATTCCTATTTTTTAAAAAAAACATTATGGTGCCCCAATCAATTGGACTTACAGCACAATGAAATAGGTTTTAGGCTGCTTATGAAAATGTGTAGGCTAACTATGACAAGATCTGCCATTTGGTTACCTCCCCATATAATCTGGAAGTGGGGCAGACTTTAAACAGTCTCTCTTGTGATGACTAAACTGAGCCTACAGATTCTATTCTGGCAAGGTCCTGGTTGTTATATCTTGATGCTCTGCTGTGTAAGGCTTTAAAGATAATGACCAGAACTTCAAATTGGGCTCAAAGTCTACTGCTAGTCAGTGTTACGAGTATAAAATAGATCTTATTCTGCACTGGTGAGATTGTCTCACCAGGACTCTGGTTACCGTGCTTTGTCCCAGCTATAGTTCTGGATTATCTACAAAGGGAGCCCCACAAAGACTGCATTGCAGTAGACCAGCAAGTCCATAATTAAAGACACGGATCATGGATACCAAAGCATCCTGATCCAGGTAAGGCTATAATTGGTACACCAATCATATCTGGATGAAGCACACCCCCCCCCCAAATGTCTGTTACATGAGATCAAGATTAATTTTTCCTTCCCATTTTTTTTATTCCCATAGCTTAATTTCAAGTGCTTTTAAAGTCAGCTAATAACTATGAATCACAAAAGAAATGAAGCTACACTTTATCACACATGCACAAATATTAGTCCATAATCCAGACTGGTTTCAATAGTAATAGCTGTCAAAATCTACTCCTTGGCTGATCCTAGAAAACAATGAGTAGATTTGAAGGTGGAGAACTCAAGGCTGGAGGTTCCAAAGAAAACATCCTCAAATGAAAGCAGTACAAGCTACTTGCACTGTTGTTAAACAACAACCCTACATGGGTGTGTCTAAGGAACTATGTCAACCCTTTGAGTTAGGCCAGACTTGAACATCAAAGCCATAAATAGTAAACCTACTTTTACTGTAAGATTGCAGTAGCAGACTTTTGCCACTCTACAAGAGTGCTAGGGAGGATCAAATTTGAAATGCTTTCTCCATCCTCATTCTAGCTTTGGCCTCAGATTTATCTGACCATTGCCTTGGTCAGATAAGAGAAATCTTCCTCCTCTTCTTCCTCCTCTTCTTCAGCATTATCCTCACAGTCCATTACAAGTTGTGACACTTCATGGATAACACATCATCAATGCTGTTGATGAAAACATGGTCAGGAGTTGCTGTATGCCTCTATACACATTCTCTTTTCCCCTCGCTCACTGGAGAATGCCTTCCAAGGCCATTTTGGCCGAGGTTGCTGGAAAATCTGAGCACTTGGCTCCTACAGGTGCCTCTGGCTGCTAATGCCTGACTGAACATTATAAACAAACACTTTAATTAAAAACAAAAAACAACGGCCCACTGGCACTCCGGTCAATTTAAGCCAGGAATAAGAGCCAGGTTCTGTCCACTGTTGCTTGCTCATTCTGTCCCAATAAAGGGACATTCTGTTTCTGCCAATAAAGGGTTTTGGGTAGCCATACTTTCTGTACGCCAAGGGATAGTGGCAGGTGCTGTTAATTGCAACCAGCAGAGCCATCCTTTTGCAAGACCTATTCATATATTCATATTCATCTTCTTTAAAAATGGTTAGCGAAGTCTTGCTATTCTATCCTTAGTGGGACATGAGGACTAACCCTCTACACTGGCACCTGGGTAAAAATAAAAGTGGTCAAACCCTGCATTATGGATATGCAAGAGATGGTGATGGTAGTTGCCTGCTTTGAAAACTAATATACAGGCCACTCTTCTTATTTGTTGCTCTTTAAGAACCTTCTCAAAACCCACAAAAAGTGTCTCATTCTATCCATTTGGCATGATTGTTCTGCTCATCACAGCCCTTAGCAACTTTCCTGTCCCGCACAGACATATTGTATACTAAATTAT
The DNA here is from genome assembly GCA_012654045.1 of Ptyas mucosa. NCBI lineage: Eukaryota > Metazoa > Chordata > Lepidosauria > Squamata > Colubridae > Ptyas > Ptyas mucosa. The sequence goes on from WNWU01000001.1 coordinate 80,756,272, forward strand.
ATACATACTATAAACTGTATATGGTTGCAGGAATTGGGTATGACTAGTCTAGAGAAAAGAAAGACTAGGGGAGTGACATGATAGCAGTGTTCCAATATTTGAGGGGCTGCCACAAAGAAGAGGGGGTCAACTTATTTTCCAAAACCCCAGAAGGCAAGACAAGAAACAATGGATGGAAACTGACCAAGGAGAGAAGCAACTTGGAATTAAGGAGAAACTTCCTAATGGTGAAAACAATCAACTGGTTGAACAGTTTGCTTTCAGACGTTGTTGGTGCTTCATCACTAGAGGTCTTTAAGAAAAGACTGGACAGCCACTTGTCTGGAATAGCATAGGGCCATGTTGGCGAACTTATGGCACGCGTGCCAGAAGTGGCACGCAGAGCCATTTTTCCGGGCATGCGAGCTGTCACCAAGCTCACCTGAAACTGTGCATGTGTGCGCGCCCCAGCTGGTGTTCAGGCCTCTGGTGCGCATGCGCGCAATTCAGGGGCCCCGGCTGGTCTTCGGAGCTCTCCTGCACATGTGCGTGTGTTTGCGCATGTGTGTGAGATTGTGCGTGCATGCATTGCATGCACAAAAGCTGTGCACATGCGCAGATGGTGCAGTTGTGTGCACAGCACATGGGGAGGAGCCGCACGTTACCACGGATGGTATGTGAGTGTGCGCGGCGCGCGTAGCGCATTCTTGTTTGGCACTCGGTAAGTACCACCACTGATATTGGGTCTCCTGCTTGAGCAGGAGTTTGGACTAGAAAACCTCTAAAGTCCCTTCCAGCTCTATTCTGATTGATTGAATGAAATGCAACCAAGCTATAATTGCCCACATTTAACCCACATAAGCACAGCTTAAAAATCATAATCATCCTTTTAAAGTGAATTAAAGTAATACTATTTCTGTTTTCCCTAAATGATCCGCTGTAGGTCCATCAAGAGCCTAAGAGATATCAACGGATTGGTTGACAATACACAGCAGCTAAGATTCTAATAGGCTCCCAATATTGCTTGGGTTTTCTGCTCGGTGTAATAGAGAGACGGCATATTTTCTAATTATTGTTACACGCACACTCTTTCTCTCCCACATATGCAAACACATGGCTGCATTTCCTTCCAACTTGCTTTTCTAAAAGCCCACCCTCAGCCAGTCACATACCCAGTGGGACCAGAGGGAGTACAATTTGCTCATCAAGCAAAGTATAATTAAAGCTAAATGTGGAATCAGTTTGGTTGGGGGAGTGAGGATGCCTGGATGCCAAACCCATTAGCATTAGGCACAACACCGTGCAAATGGTGTGGAGGTTGGTGCACAGGAATACAATCACGCCCCCACAGACCCTTCATCCATGCTATGGCTTAGCACACTGTGTGACCCATATCTGGACAGCACATGTGAGGGGCACATACTTATACATGCGAGAGGGAAAATATTAAGGTACAATTGGGCATACCTCTCTTCTCCACGCTCCAGTACAGCCAAATGGGCCTGTAAAGAGATATGAACATTTTAACCTCCTCGGGCAACCAAATGCCAGAAAAACATTGTACACCGAAGAAAAAGCAATATGTTCCTTTCTGGAACACACCTAACTATAGTACCTCATTCTGCATTCTATTTTCCCTTGACATTTGAAGCTGGGAGCCGTTGGCTGAATGGCTGGTGCTTTTAACTAATCCTCTCTCTGTTCTCTTGCCCTTTCCCTTCCTCCACCCAGCTCCTCCTGCTTTCCTTTTAGCTTCTCTCCCTTCCTAGAGGCTTTTTCACTCTGCTCCAGTAATCTCATTTCTCCCTGAAGCAACAGTGGGCATCGAGGCACAAAGGATGGCTTGCTAATTACAATCTGGGGGTGGAGGGATCTTCTTCAAGGTCATCTGAGCTCAGGAATCCCTTTGACACGAGAGGCGAAGTGGACAGTACAGGAATCTGACGGTTGGGAAACGCCAAAGGGAGCAGCAGATGATTTAGTCAGATTGTGCTGGAATATTTTTTCAAGAAGAAACAGGAAGGCAAACCATTTCATCTCTCTCAAAAGCTGAAAAAAAATAATCCATCTTTCTAAAAATAATCTCTCAGAGCGGTTGAATGAAAGATGCCTGGAATGAATGAGAAGGGGGGAGCGGGAGAGAATATTACTAAATTGTCCTCAGACCTAACAGGCATTCTCGAGGAAAAAGAACGAACTTCTTTGTTTCTGCCTGGATTTTAGGGCCAAACTGGCCCCCGTTCTTCCCATTTAAATCCTATGAATGGTCTCTTAGCCTCGGATTACAGGTAGTCCTCAACGTACTACCACATTTGAGCCCAAAATTTATGCTGTTAAGTGAGAAATTTGTTAAATGACTTTTGCCCCATTTTATGACTTTTCTTGCCACATTTGTTAAGGGAATCACTGTCGTTCTTAAATTAGTAACATGGTTGTTAAGTGAATCTGGTTTCCTGATTGCTTGTCAGAAGGTCACAGAAGGAGGTCGCATGACTCCGGGACACTGCAAATGTCATAAGTATGAACCAATTGTCAAGCGTTTGAATGTAAATTCCATGACCAGGGGGATGCTGCAATGGTCATAAGTGTGAAAAACGGTCATAAGTCACTTTTTTCAGTGCCATTTAACTTCGAACTGTTACTTAATGAACTGTTGTAAATCGAGGACTACCTCTATTTGAAAAGCTTTTTGTGTGTGGGTGTGGGGTGATCTGTGCCTTCAGATCAATTTTTGGCTCCAGGTACCTGCCTGGATTAGTTCCTGCATTTTTCTTGGCAAGGTTTTTCAAAAGTGTTTGCCATTGCTGGCTTCCTAGGGCTGAGAGAGAATGACAGGCCCACTCAGGTGGCTTTGCACCTAAGACAGGATTAGAACTCACAGTCTCCTGGTTTCTAACCTGCTGGGTTCAAATCAGTGTGAAATGTAAAATTTGTTACTACCGGTTCTATGGGCGTAGCTTGGTGGTGGTGGTGGTAATGTGACTGGGTGGGCGTGGCCAACTTTTTTTTTTTATTTTGAAAAACATTTTTTCTACAACCTCTTCAGCTGAAGAGGTTGTAGAAAAAATGCTTTTAAAAGGCTCTGATGATCCCAGCTGAGCCCTGCATTCATCAGAGGCTTTTTTTTTACTTTTAAAAGCATTTTTTCAGCCAGACGTTGTAGATAAAATGCTTTGAAAAGTAGAAAAAACCGCCTCTGATGATTGCGTAGCTCAGCTGGACATGGGCGGGAGGGGGGGGGCAGGGATTTTTGCTATCGGTTCTCCGAACCTCCCACCGCCATTGCTACCGGATCAAGTGATCCGGTCCAAACTGGGAGCATTTCACCCCTGGTTCAAATCTGTCCATATTGTGCAGTTTATTTACATGGATGAAATGAGGATGGTTTGCAAGGGTAGAAATATATGGAGAGATGTAGTGAGTAGTAAGAATATGAACTAATTTTGAGCTATGTTTCTGTTCTTTCTCTTACATCAGGCCTTTATTTGATTTGGTTTACCAGTCTTATTATTCCCTCTGTTTACCCTGAAAGGGAAGAGCATGGTGGTATGTAATATGTGGTTTCAAAGCTATGTTCAGACCTTCATTCACTGATTGGCATTTTTTCCTGGAAGTTATGCAAATGGTCCCATTCCATTATTCAGAAATTGGGCATAGTAAAACCAACTTCAGTAGCACTGACCAGAAACAACTATGTACTGTACACTTCCTTCTACATTTTATAAAGGTAACACTTTCTGTCAGGAGTACTGTGGCTTTGTATATACCACTTTAAAAGGTTAGCATCCTTAGCTATACCCTGAATATATTTTGGCCTAGTAAAATCCCAGGTGCCTGCTAAGGGAGGTCAGATTTTATAGCCATCTTAAATTATACCTATAAAACAAATATGCATACAGTATACTCATTGGCATCGTTAGTTCTATTGCTTGTCGAAATGATGCTCCAGTTTCAGTAGGCTTTAATTTTCACTTGCCGTGGATGTTTTGATTTTAATTTTAACTTAATTAACTTTAATTTGGGGGTTTATCACGGACCTTTTATTGTAGTGGTATTGCTGTTAGCCCACAAGAGTGATACAAATAATTAAATAAATTAATTTCTCTGACATCTTACATTTTAAAGTACTTTGCTTGCACATAATTCTATGTAAACAGGCCAATCAAAATGCTTTTTTTTAAAAAAAAATGTGGGCTTTTGTAATGCTAAGCTTTGTGTCTTTTATTAAATCTTGGAATTGCAAGCTGCAGTTGCCAGAGCTTAGATGCAATTGTATCAATGGTTTCAAAATTGATAAACAGGTCGTTGTTGTACACACTTAATTGGTTAAATGTCTTGTTTATAACTCACCTTTATTATTTTTATAAATAAGTCAAGGCAGTGAGCATACTTAATATTCCTTCCATCTCCTATTTTCCTCACAACAGCAATCCTGTAAGGTAGTTGGGCTGAGAGAGAGTGACTGGCCCAAAGTCAGCCCAGCCAGCTTTCATGCCTAAACCAGGACTAGAACTCACAGTCTCCTGATTTCTAGCCTGGTGCCTTAACCACTAAGCCATACTGGCTCCTTGACCCTTTCCAGTCAGAAATCTTGTGATGCCAGTTCTGAAGCAGCTTTGGGTTCTAAATTTTTTTACTACCGGTTCTGTGGATGTGGCTTATTTTGTGGGCGTGGTTTGATGGTCATGTGGCAAACAATTCTTTAGGATTTAGCAGAGGTACTGGTCTACCAGGCTTTTAACTTGCAGAGCCGTACCTGTCTACCCATTTGTTTTTGTAGCGTTCCGGTCTACTCATTGGTTTTTGGAGCGCACTGGTCTACCACCACACTACCTTTTACTGCTGATCAGCTGTAGGGCGGACCTTTTAAGCGTCGCAGCAAGAGTTTAAACAGTTTTTTGCCGCTCTGCCACCACCGAGAGCATCGGAAACCACTTTCAGGCAGCTTGGCCTCAATTGCCAATCTACCACCACCGAGCGGTTTACAAGGAGCGGATTGGTCCTAGCCGATCAGTTGGGAGGCTTCTTGGCTTCTCAACATAAAGCTAAGGTGTCTTGGATTTTTTTTCTCTTTTTTGTCAAGTGAGCCCTGATTTTTTTCCTTCTAGCCAATCAGCTGAGATTCGGGAGGCAGTGAATAGATTGGGGATGGGGCCAGGCAGAGGTGGTATTTACCGGTTCTCAGAACTACTCAAAATTTCCACTACCGGTTCGCAAGAACCGGGGAGAACCAGTGGCAATCCACCACTGCTGCACTGGTTGCCAGTTTGCTTCCAGATATGATTCAAGATGCTGTTTGTTACTATAAAGTCCTACATGGCATAGAGGCTGGTTTCCTGAGGGACCACCTACCTCCCAAATTTTCTGTCTCAATCCAGCAAGGTTGATGCACTCTGATGCAATCTGTGGATGCACTTCCACACTTTGGAACCCCAGAAGTGCACCTTCTCTGCTGCAGCACCTCTTTCTGGAATGAGGCTCCAGCTGAGACCCAGGTCCCTGCCCCCCACCCACACCCCGTTCTTTATCTAGGCCTTTAGCTAGGATGGAAGTACTCCTTCCAAGGAGTGGATGTAATTTGATGCTGCGTGGAGTTTTTTCTCTCCCTATATTGTATTTTGTTACTGTATTTACTACTTTACTTAGAGTGTTGGGAATTGGGCAGTGTACACATTTGATATATAAATAAATAAATCTGATTTAGAGAAATAAGGTTGAAGCCATGGTGTACTTTTTCTTCCTGTCCTACATAATGGACATCTTGGGTCCCTCTTTTCATTGGCTGTCTTTTTCCACCTGTCCTTTTACGCTGACCAGATTTGTTTTTTACTGACAGTGTAGGAACTAATTTTCATACTTTACTGTGTTGCTGAAGAAGAGGTTGCATCAGAGCAAGTGGACTACAAGTAGGTTCCTTTCCAAAAGCTGCTTTCTACACAATATAGAAGAGTCAAATGGAAAATGCAGGGAAGTGATAATTTCTTAACCCAACCTTAAACCTAATGGCTAGTTTGAACTGAGACAATTCATCTGCAGGGATTGAGTATGTCTAGTCTAGTGGAAAGAAGGACTAGGGAAGACATGATAACAGTGCTCCAATATTTAAGGGGCGACCACAATGATGAGGTGGGCAAACTATTTTCCAAGGCACCAGAAGGCAAGAGAAGAAACAATGGATGGAAACTAATCAGGTAGAGGTGCAACCTAGAACTAAGGAGAAATTTCCTAATGATGAAAACAATTAACCAGTGAAATGGCTTGCCTTCGGAAGTTGTGGGTGCTCCATCACTGGAGGCTTTTAAAAAGAGATTGGACAACCATTTGTCTGAAATGGTATGGGGTCTCCTGCTTAAGCAGGGGGTTGGATTAGATGACCTACAAGGTCCCTTCCAACTCTGTTATTCTATTCTATTCCATTTTAGTGATGGCAATGAAAGGTACTTAGAAGATAGTGTGCATAGTCTATGCCTGACTACTTGGAAGTAAGAGTTATTAAATGAAATAGATGTGACTCCCAAATAAACGCATATAGGATTGCAGCTCCAGTTCTAAACATTGTTTATGTTTAAACAATGCTCATGTTTATGAATAAACATGTTTATTCTAAACGTTGTGAGAGAATGACTGTACATTTCCAAGAATTCCCCCTCTCCTGAAAACAAAGAGACTATGTACCCACTCACCCACCTCCATTATCCCTTAGTTTATGAATGATTATAGATCTAATTCCTACACTCCTTGGAATTGGTTAGTCCCTAAAAAGCTTCCTTATAACCCCTCAGAGGTGGGGGGGTTTTTTTACACTTCTTTGTGGGGGAGTTAAATGGGGCAAGGCTGATGAATGGTGTCATTATAATTAAAAAAACCAGCCACTGGCAAGCTTGTTCTTAATGATGACATTGCTATAAATTGTCCAGAAAAGAAGTAGCAAAGCATTGCATTGAATGTTCCTGCCAAGCTAAGGTCATGGTCATTTTCCTGTCTATTAATTTTCTGCTTCATCCATTTGCCTTCTCATCTCAAAGCCCTTTTTTTTTCTGAGCAGGTGGGAAGGGGATAATGGAACGGGAGGAAGAAAGAACAGGTCTTTAACCTAGTAACATTTCCAGTCACTGCACACAAGATGATCTTTCCAATTCCAACGACCGTTCCTGACTCATATTTTTTTTCTGTTTGCACAAATTAAAAAAGGAATGAAATGGAAAGAATGAAATCCACCCTCTAAAAATGAGGATAAATTTTAAAAGGGGGGAGTAAGGTTCTTAGGACAGATTTTCTTAAAATGTGGTGGATCTTCCCTCAGCTCAGTGGATGTTTCAGACATCAGGTTGGAGAAATACCACACACTTTTCCATTGACCTTCCCATTGGGCCAAACTTGAGATTGATCATGGCCTAATTTCAAAAACCCTCTGAAAGAAAGTCAAAGGATATCCCAACAGTGGCTTTAACCATGCCCATTACCAGCATGTTCTCTATGAGTAAACTTACTACCCTCTGGAGCAGTAGTGGATTTCAATTTACACGGTTCGCTCGTGTGTGTGTGTGCACATGCGCATGTGACACTTCTGCGCATGCGCAGAAGCGTCCGGATGGGTGGGCGGAGTCTCCTGCCGCTGCCGCTACCAGTTTGCCCAATCTGGAGCGAACTGATAGCAACCCACCACTGCTCTGGAGAGAAAAAGTCTTTTTACCCCAGACTATGTGATTCCAAGCTGAGCATTTCAACATTGCCAATCTCTCATCTTCCCCTACCCTACACCCTAATTCTGAAACTTTCTCTCTTTGCTTTTGTTTCTCATTGTTAAAAGGATTAACAATCTACCTCTGGCTGTAACAAGCCAAAGAGAGGAAAACTTTTCTAGCCAGTCTCGATGATTCCAAGACTATTGACACACCTAAAGAAGAGGAGAAGATTTATATTTTACAACACATAAAATCCCTGCTCTTTTTATCTACAGCAAGGCAGACTCATTTACTTGCCAAGAACTGCTTGGCCATTTGACACTCAATTTTGGTGCCCAGGTAGGAGTCTTAATGCCCCAGACATTTAAGTAGCATTTTATAGGCTAAAAATATTTAGACTATCTGACCAACATCATCTTTCTGTCTTACAATTGCTGTTTCCAAAATGTGATTACTCAATTTGGGGTCCTTGATGCACTCAAAGCTTGGTTGTATTCTTGCAGTTTCATTACCCAACTAGGTAACATGATCAGGCACTGAGCTGGGCTACAAATGTTCTATTCTATTGATGATTATTCATCCCAGACCTGTCAGTTCTAAGATGGCTATTCATGGTTTGTGCCTTTCAATCATCCCAGAATTTAATAGCCCTTCCAATGATTCCTATGTGGACTAAATAATACAACCAAGATCACTATCTGGCCCAACATGCCACATGAACATAGACCAGAAGTACAGTCTACCTTTTCCTTCTGAGAGCCCACAAGAAGAGAAACCTGAAGGTGATAGGCTTTTTCAGATTAATAGATTAACAGAGTTGGAAGGGATCTTATAGGTCATCTAGTCCAACCCCCCACTCAAGCAGGAGACCCTACACCATTTCTGACAAATGGCAGTCCAATCTCTTCTTGAAAGTCTCAGGTGATGAAGCTCCCATAACTTCCGAAGGCAACGTCTGTTCCACTGGTTGATTGTTCTCACTGTCAGAAAGTTCCTCCTCATTTCTAGGTTGAATCTCTCCTTGGTCAACTTCCATCCATTATTCCTTGTCTGGCCTTTAAGTGCTTTGGAAAACAACTTGACTCCCTCCTCTCTGTGGCAGCCCCTCAAATATTGGAAGACTGCTATCATGTCTCCCCTGGTCCTTCTCTTCACTAGACTAGCCGTGCTCAGTTCCTGTAACCGTTCTTCATATGTTTTAGTCTCCAATCCCCTAATCATCCTGGTTGCTCTTCTCTGCACTTTTTCTGGAGTCTCAACATCTTTCTTATAGTGTGGTGACCAAAAATGGATGCAGTACTCTAGGTGTGGTCTTACTAAGGCTTTATAGATTGGTATTAGTACCTCACTTGATCTAGATTGTATCCCTCTGTTAATGCAATTTAGGATTGCATTGGCTTTTTTGGCAGCATTTAGTGTTCAGTATCCCCTGCTTTTTCCCATTGAATCCTATTGTAACTATCACAAGGGAGCTATCTGATTGATATTGCCCTGCATCAATTTTTGAAATCTTTTTTCAAATCAAAACCTAAACCTAAGCAAACACTATTTTTTTGTACCAGATCACTTTCTTTAGGGCAGGAATCACAATTTTAGAATAGAAAAATGGGAGAGGATAAAAAAAAATCTATCTCCATATCCTATGCAAGCATCTTTTCCAAAGTTTACCTTTCAGTTGTCTTTTCCTTGCAATACTGTAAAAAAGTTCCCATAATTGTTACCTTTATGTTGCACTGAAGAGAATGGATCCTTGTAAACATTTTCCAAAAGAGGACAGTCAAGTTGTGAAAAATATTCCTAAGGCAACTTCCCAGAAGAGTATTATGGAAATTTGGGAGGAACTGATTGTTTTATTTTATATTCCTTTCCAAATTGTTTTGGGCCTTGAAACCAAAAACTGGGAACCAGAAAACTTCATGAACATGAGACCTTCCAGAGTGGACTGCAGCTCCCAGAATTCCCAGAAAGTGTGGTTAATAGATTGAAATTCTGGGA
>WNWU01000001.1:80765940-80795522 GCA_012654045.1 Ptyas mucosa
TTTAATGGTTCCTGGTACTTGTTTGAGTACTTTGAGTCCTGCTGATTAATCTTAAAGTAAAGGTAAAGGTTCCCCTCGCACATATGTGCTAGTTGTTCCTGACTCTAAGGGGCGGTGCTCATCTCTGTTTCAAAGCCAAAGAGCCAGTGCTGTCCGAAGACGTCTCCGTGGTCATGTGGCCAGCATGACTAAATGCCAAAGGCGCATGGAACGCTGTTACCTTCCCACCAAAGGTGGTCCCTATTTTTCTACTTGCATTTTTTACGTGCTTTCGAACTGCTAGGTTGGCAGAAGCTGGGACAAATAACAGGAGCTCACCCCATTACGAGGCACTAGGGATTCGAACCGCTGAACTCCCGATCTTTCATCCCTGATTGCGGTGAAGTCTGTAGCTAACCTCAGTTGAATATGCTTCATTGCAACTCTTTTGCAGGCCTTTTTATTATTATCATCTTTATACAACTACAAAAGAGAAGGAAAAAAATGCTTTCCAAATAAAACAATGGTGTAAGGACAACTAAAAGAAGCAAAGAAACAAAGCGTAAAAATTCAATAATTACAGCTAAGTGAAAATTACTACAAGCCAGTTTTTAAACAGCAAATTGAACTTTAACCATATGAAATGGTACTGTTCAGGTTTTTTCAGCATCTTAGCCACCGAGCCACTGCGTCCCTTAATCTTACTCATTAATCTTACTCAGCATTAATAATAATTAATAACAATTAATAATAATTAAATAATGTATTATAATATTAATATTAATAATAATTTATTGTTATTAATAATAATAATTGAATAGTCATTAATAGTCATTAATAATAATTAACAATTAATAATGATTAATCTTACTCATCATTAAAAACCTTCCCTGGTTTTTTGATGCCCATTTTGGACTCAAAGCATCAGATTGCGCTATATTTCCTCAGGCCGTGCTAGATGAGGATTCTGGGAGCTAGCTCCAACGTATGAAGAGGGCACCAGGTTGGGAAAGGTTACATTGAATCGTCTTCTTAATGCCCAATTTACATAATGAGGAAGCCATTGATTGCAAGGAGCAGATAACTAAAGTGAAGGTAATTTGCCACCCTCCGCTCCATTTACTGCTTTCTTGTCATTTTCCCTCTAGCAATCAAGGCACCATCTTGACTGGAAGAGCTTGAGTGCTAAAAGTGTATAGATTATAAAAATTAAAAAGAAAAAGAAATGCCAGCTCGGAAGCAACTGCTCTCTTCTCAGAATTGCTCCAGGAACCATTCAAGAGAGACCTGCCCACAAAAATATCCCTCCTTCACCCCCATTTTGTACGGGGTTAAAAATAAAATCATGCCTTTAATATTGAGTCTAATATTGCAGATGAAAACAAAAATTTTGGAAACTGCAAGAGGAATTTCCAACTGTTATTTCATTTGTTTAATTCACAAATTTGTCAATTTGTTAAGGCAGAGTCTCTCCGAAGTTTTTTTTCGCCAGCTAGATTGAGTTGACATTTATGAGATAAGCTACCAACACACATCCCTTCTGTCCCTTGCTTATGTAAGTCTACAGTTCCTTCCATTACTATCTCAATCTTCCCATCCCACAACCTCTTATTATTGATTTGAAAGGTGGGACGAAAAGACCTAGAATTTAAACCCTGGGGGAGAGACATAAACACAGGCTATGATTTCTAAGGCAGCTCCTGAGTGTGTTCATTGTTGCCTGCAGTGAAGTAGTTAATTTAGCTGTGTTGGGTCTGTCTGCCTGAATGTGGGTTAAATGTCAAGTTAGATGTGCCGTATTAGCTTTGAGACATGATATTTCCACTGCATGTGGCCTTTTAATGGTTAACATTGTGTGGAGGAGTCTACATAAAACAATCAACAGTAGGCAAACTGGTAATCTTTTGAAAAAAAAATTTAAATCCTGCCTTTATTGTTTTTATAAATAACTCAAGGTTGAGAACATACCTAATACTCCTTCCTCCTCCTATTTTACCCACAGCAACAATCCTGTGAGGTGAGATGGATTGAGAGAGAATGACTGGCCCCTTGGAGAGTGTCTCCCACACATCTTTCATGCCTAAAGCAGGACTAGAACTCACAGTTCCCGATTTCTAGCCTAGTGCCTTCGTCACCAGATGAAACTGCGTCTTTTTTAAAAAGTGCAAAATGCACTGCACTAACATTCCTAGCCTTCCAGTAATCTATTTACCGTATTTTTTGGAGTATAAGATGCACCTTAGTTTTTGGGGAGGAAAATAAGAAAAAAGCTGATTGGCAGGTGGATCGGCCTCCTGGAATACTCCCAATCAGCTGCTTCCAAAGGTGAATTTTAGCAACAGGTTTCTTGGTTGTGAGCTCTGTGCCTTGCTTTTTTGCTTTTTTTTTTTTTGCTTTTTTCCCTGCCTCTGAAACAGTGGTAGGTTGCTTCTGGTTTGCACCGGTTCACAAGAACCGGTAGTAAAAATTTGTAGTAGTTCGGAGAACTGGTAATAACATTGGTTGGCCATACCCCCAAACTGGTCCCCGGTCTGGTTGCCGCTTGCTTACCCACCTCATCAGAGGCTTTTTCTTTTTTTTTTACTTTTAAAAGCATTTTTTCTACAACCTCTTAAAGTTGTAGAAAAAATGCTTTTAAAAGGAAAAAAAAGTTGGCCACGCCCACCCAGTCACATTACCCCCACTAAGCCATGCCCACAAAATAAGCCATGCCCACAGAACCGGTAGTAAAAAACCCACTCCTGCTCTGAAAGCCTCGGAAACAGAGCTTAAGAAAAAAAGCCTCTGAAGCTCTGTTTGGGGGCTTTTTCCTGAAGCTCTGTTTGGGGGCTTTTTCCTGAAGCTCTATTTGGGGGCTTTTTTTCTGAAACTCTGTTTGGGGGCTTCTTTTCTGAAGCTTTGTTTCAGATGCTTTTTTTAGCCTCTGAAACCTCCATTTGAGAAGCTGGGTGGGGCTACATTCGGAGTATAAGACACACCCAGATTTTCACCCTCTTTTGGAGGGGAAAAAGGTGCATCTTATACTCTGTGTTCCAAAGAAAACACTGTACTGAAGCCACTCATCATTTTAGTTTTCTAAACACACCTCTAGGTTTTATTGAAACTTAGAGGCATTACTGGAAATACATATTACATTTGCGGTTAAGCCTTTTGCTTTGCAGCTTGATCATTATGAAAAAATTATGAGAAACGTTTGAGGAACAGTTGGATGAGCTGGGTATGTTTAGCCTGGAGAAGACAAGACTGTAGGGAGACATGATAGCTGTGCTGACATAACAGAAAGCTGTGTTGCAGAAGGTGGAGCCGACATATTTATTTGTTGTTCCAGAAAACAGAACAAGAGACAATTAAATAACAAGTTTAAATTTGTTAAATTTGTTTAAACAAGTTTAAATTTGTTAAATTTGTTAAAAAGGAGCCTGAGTGGCACAGCAGGCTAATGCCTCCTATTAAGGCAGCATTTAACATCCAGCTGCCTGCAATTACTGCAAGTTCTAATCTCACCAGGCTCAAGGTTGACTCAGCCTTCCATCCTTTCTAAGGAGGGTAAAATGAGGACCCGGTTTGTGGGGGCAATAAGCTGACCTTGTATAAATATACAAAATATACAAAAAGTATGAAAGCTATTGCTTAACACATTGTAAGCTGCCCTGAATCTCCGGAGAAGGGCGGCATATAAATATAAATAAAATAAATAAAATAAAATAAAATAACAAGGAAGTGTTTTTGCTTGGACACCAGGAAAAAATAAGAGCTATTCACTGACAAAACAGCTATCTCAAGAGGAAGTGGACTTACCTTCACCAGAGGTATTCACCAGAGACTGAATGGCCATTTATTGGGGATTGTATATAAGAGCCGTGGTGGCACAGTGGTTAGAATGCAGTATTGCAGGCTAATTCTGCTGACTGTCGATTGCCAGCAGTTCAGCAGTTTGATTCTGACTGACTCAAGGTTGACTCAGCTTTCCATCCTTCCGAGGTTGGTAAAATGAGGACCCAGATTGTTGGGGGCGATATGCTGACTCTGTAAACCACTCAGAGAGGGCTGTGAAGTGGTATGTAAGTCTAAGTGCTATTGCTATTGCCAGACACAAAGAATCAGGACATAGGTTAAGTTGCAGTTCAGAAAGATTTATTATTCAAGTCTATATACAAGAATCTAGTCAACACTAAATTGGTGCTAGATAAGGTTAATGAGATTCAAAGGGAGTTGGATTTAGATCTTTTATGACAATCCAAGGACTCCAAACTGATGATGTGTTTAACTCCACCCTCCAACTCTGCTTGCTCTTCTCCTACCTCAATGTTCTAGGAGTGGATTCTTGCACTGGGCAAGAAGTTGGACTGGAAGATCTCCACGGTCCTTTCCAAACCTTTTATTCAATTAATATTCTAAACAATTACAATTTATTTTATAATTAAAAGAACCCTAATATAATAGAGAGCTACTATAGTTTTGTACAGTGGTGAAGGCACCAGGTTAAAAACCCAACTGTAGTGCTGCTTTGGGCACAATGCCAGCTGGAGGACCTTGGGACAGTCACTTTCCCTGAAACCTAGGGAGGAGATGATGGCAAACCACTTCCAAAAAAACCTTGCCAAGAAAATTCAGGGACTAGTCTAGGCATTCAGCAAGTCAAGGAGTCAAGATTGACTTGAATTCTGCATCAAGCAGGCACCAAGGAGAGCAAGAAGCCCATCACAGCTAAGGAAGATGACATCTGACATTTGGTACCCTTGGGCATCACACTGAAAGACCCAGGCCTTAGAATAGACAACAGTATAATTTAGAGACCCAAGATATGAAGTAGAGCAAATACAACTATTTATGCATTTATGAGGAACAGCCAAGAGGCTACCACCAGTGGTGAAATACTACTGGTTCGCGATGGCAGCATGATGCTCCACTTACCTGCCCGGACATTGTTTAACATCGTTAAAACCAGGAAGTAACCTTTTTTTGATTCTCTGCACATGCTCAGAAGGCTTTGCGCATGCGCAGAGGGTCCAGATTTGCATTTGACGTGCATGCACGGAGCGCACTTTTCCAAACCAGTAGGGAAGGTAAGTAGATTTCACCTTGGCTACCACCACCAGTTTCCACCTTCTATCACCCATTTAACTTTATAGCCAGCCCTACAAGGAAGCACTGATGACCTTCTTCGGTTCAGTTTGTGGGATACACTAACTGTATATTTCAAAATACAGAGTATGAGCAAGGTAGGTCAGGAGGAGACAATGTTTGCAGGCATACTTAACATAACATAGTTGTTAAGAGAGCGAGATCGTTCAAAGCATGTTTTTTTAAAAAGACCATAATTACAAAATTCACAGGAATTATTTAAAAAAAAAATACAGTGATAACATATTATAAGTACTAGTTGTAGCAACCAATAAGAACGATGTTTGTTTTTCCTCCCTCCTACCTGGAGATTTATCTCTTCTGTGACAAGAGTTGGGGATGGGATAATATAGAGATTTATTGACATAAAAACAACCAGGAATCTTGAAAAAGTTTTTTAAAATTAATGTATGTATTATTTGATAGATAAGCATTTACACCTTTCCCAATCTGTTACTTTCAATTGAAGCAGGCTATTAGATCCCAATATAGTACAATATTGCCTTTGGGCTGATTTGCTCAACTATAATATCATATTTAAGGAAGACGTCCCCAAATTCTGCTTTGTTTTGTTTTGTCTTATTTATTTATTAGATTTTCATGCTGTCTTCATTTACTTCAATGGACTGAATTACATTGAGAACTTGATTGATTAATTCCCCTACGGTGTTGATACTTTGGACTGAGTGTGTGCAGAATTACTTTATGCTTCCTGCATTTCTTTTCCTCTTTTTAGTCATGGGATCACTCAATTTGTTTTTGGCTTTCCATCTTGCTGGTCTGTAAAAAGTGGCTAATAGAATGAGAATAACATTTCCAACTGGATAGTGGCCATTTTTATGGAAGGAGTGCAATGGAATATAATAAACTAAATCGTTTAACATTTTGGTGGAAATAAATTCTGATTAATTTCCTGCTCTGGGCTTCAACTGATGCGTTGGTTCGCTAACACGTTTGGGACTGAGGTGGAAAAGAAGGAATTCTGATCAACTGCTAGGATATAAATCAGTACATCTAGGAAACGTATATGGAAATCAATGTTCTTTTGATTCCCATTTCCTCTTCCTTTCTTGTTTCCTGCAGAGCCAGCTGTCCCAGGCTCTGAATGGACTTTCAGACAGAGCCAAAGAAGCCAAAGAATTCTTGGTACAGCTACGAAACATGGTTCAACAAATCCAGGTACTGTGTTGACTCTAATAGAAATAGATATAGAATAACAGTGTTGGAAGGGACTTTGGAGGTCTTCTAGTCCAATTCCCTGCTTAGGCAGGAAACCCTACACCACTTCAGACAAATGGTATTCAATCTTTTCTTAAAAACTTCCAGTGTTGGAGCATTCACAACCTCTGGAGCAGTGGTGGGTTTCAAATTTTTTTTACTACCGGTTCTGTGGACGTGGCTTGGTGGGCATGGCTTGGTGGGCATGGCAGGAGAAGGATACTATAAAATCTCCATTCCCAACCCACTCCAGGGGAAGGATACTGTAAAATCTCCATTCCCTCCCCAGTCCAGGGGAAGGTTATTGCCAAATCCCCATTTCCTCCCAATCAGTTGGGACTTGGGAGGCAGGGAATAGATGGGGCAGGGCCAGTCAGAATTTTTACTACCGGTTCTCTGAACTACTCAAAATTTCCACTACCGGTTCTCCAGAACTGGTCAGAACCTGCTGAAACCCACCTCTGCTCTGGAGGCAAGTTGTTCCACTGGTTAATTGTTCTAACTGTCAGGAAGTTTCTCTTTGGTTCTAGGTTGCTTCTCTCCTTGATTAGTTTCCACTCCATTGCTTCTTGTCCTGCCCTCAGGTGCTTTGGAGAATATCCAAATATTTGGAGAATATCCTGACTCCCCCTTCTTTGTGGCAGCCTCACAAAATTCTGTTCATCATAATCATGAACAGAAGTAGAATGAGAGCAGAGCCACTATGTGGCATTCAATTCCCTGAGCTTGGAACACACACAATCAAACAGCATAGCAAACCACCATTGACAACAGATTGCCAGGCCTCTTCTTTTTCAGCAATAACCCATCACCTTTGTGATGACCAATTCTTTAACAAAACACCAAAGAATGGGTTGGGGGTGTATTTGAGAGATGACTCATTGCATTTAGAGTGGGAAAGGGCTGATTTTATCCACCTCTCTGTCTCCTTGATGGGTAAATTGCACAAATAAAAATAGCTTTATTTCTCATGCAACCATGTTGGAGAGTCTAAAGAAAGATGGAGAAATGGAAAGTCTCTTGCAGTACTGACTTTGTTCTAAATCCAAACTATAGAGACTAAAGCCGACACTTAGTGAAATCTCTATTTTGGGTGATACACTAGACTGTGGATAAAATAAGCTAATAACAGCCAGGCTGTAATTATAGATTGTGATCAAGACATTCTATTGTAATTGTCTTGATTGACCCCAGTCTAAATTTGGATTACAGGATAAGGCAAATTACAAGATGGCATAATATGGGATGCAAACATGAGCAGTTTTCACTGACTCTTAGTCAATAATAAAGATCAAGGTCTTTTGTATTAAATTGTTCATTCCATAATATTAGAAATAATGAGAATAAGGGTGATGGTGATGTTATTACCGTATTAACAAATCATCATTTTATTGATTGTATGTGTTTGTGCATGGATGTGTTTTCCCCATCTCAATAACTTTAGGATGTGTGAACTTCAACTTCCAGAATACCTAACCATCATTACTGACTGCGGTATTCTGGGAGTTAGCAATAGCAAATAGCACTTAGACTTATATACCGCTTCACAGTGCTTTTACAGTCCTCTCTAAGCAGTT
Source organism: Ptyas mucosa (assembly GCA_012654045.1). Classification (NCBI taxonomy): domain Eukaryota; kingdom Metazoa; phylum Chordata; class Lepidosauria; order Squamata; family Colubridae; genus Ptyas; species Ptyas mucosa. Next base: position 80,773,839 of record WNWU01000001.1, read on the forward strand.
TATAGAGTCAACATATTGCACCCAACAATCTGGGTCCTCATTTTACCAACCTCGGAAGGATGGAAGGCTGAGTCAACCTTGAGCTGGTCAGAATCGAACTCCTGGAAGTTGGCAGAATTAGCCTGCTGTACTGCATTCTAACCACTGCGCCACCATGGCTCAGTGTTGAAGTTCACACATCTTAAAGTGGCTGGGAATTTTAAGGAACATATTTGTCAGGCTCCGAAGTCAATTTTCACTCCTTGGAATAATACTCTACTGCAGTGTTACTCAACCTCTGCAGTTTTAAGATATGTGGATTTCAATTCTCAGAATTCCCCAGCCAGGATGCCCAGGTTGAGAAAGACTGCACTATTGGAGTAGCTGACTACCATCTATAAAATGGAGTCATATTTAACACACGGAAATCACCGATATAAACTCAGTATCAGTGGTAGGTTGCCCCTGGTTCGCACCAGTTCTATAGAACCGGTAGTAAAACCGGCGGGAGGCTCCGCTCACCAACCCCGACGTCATCAAAATGCTTCTGCGCATGCGCACGGCCCCTTTGCAAACCGGTAATAAAGGTAAGTAGAACCCACCCCTGCTCAGTATACTTAATTCACACCCTCCAAAAGTACTTTGTTGCTTGTATCCTTACGATTGATATTGATATTGTTTCCTAGTATGATTTGATTGCTTATTTATACCCTATGTCTATCATTAAGTGTTGTACCTTATGATTTTTGATGAATGTATCTTGTCTTTTTATGTACACTGAGAGCATAGACACCAAAGACAAATTCCTTGTGTGTCCAATCACACTTGGCCAATAAAGAATTCTATTCTATTCTATTCTATTCTATTCTATTCTATTCTATTCTATTCTATTCTATTCTATTCTATTCTATTCTATTCTTCCACGTCTCTACAATTTGATAATAACATCTGTATTTGGCAGCTGATCTTTTTCCCACTCCTAGCTTATCTGCACCGTATCAGAAATCACACTAAAAGTGACAATTTCCATTTACTACAGACAGAGGATAAGTGGACCATTTCCTTTGGGGTCCTGCCCTATTGCAACCATTATCTCCTTCCCTGTGCCCTATTCCTTTAGCAAATCTTCTTAATGCCCATTGGAAAAGCATTCTAAACATAGCCTCTCTCCCAGCTTCCGCCCACTCTGGCTGTCATAGCAGCAAATGACCAGGATGAAGGTATTGGAAAACATGTCTAGCCACAAGAAAATGCCAATGCATTTTACCATGCTGATTTGCAAGAGGTAGCCGAGGAATGTTTTCTTTGCTGCTGGAAAGTTTCTTCTTATAATAATTTGATTAGGTTAGGGCTGCTGCAACAGTTTAAGTGTGAGGATCAGTTGTAAGTCATTTTTCTCAGTGCAGTTGTAATTTCAAATGAATGAATGGTTGCACATTGAGGACTACTTGTATGTTTTCCCAAGTGTATGTCTATGGAGATTCTCAATCATCCAAGTCATAGATACTTTTCCAAAAGGCAACTGAACGTTCTTGTTTTTACTCTTGAAAACATTTCGCTTCTCATCCAAGAAGCTTCCAAGTCAGAACTGATGAAGCTTCTTGGATGAGAAGCGAAATGCTTTCAAGGAAAAAATAACAACAAGAAAATCCAGTTGTCTTTTGGAAAAGCACCTTTGGGATTCCCAGGTATATCCCCAGAGGGGCCAATGATATGATGCCCAAATGGTAAGTACAACTGGATGATTGAAGTCTCACCCCTTTTTAGATGTGTGGGATGTATCTAACACATAGTAAAAATGGTGGGGCTTCGATTGGCTGGTGGGGCCAAGAATTTTGAAATCATTGATACCCCCCCCCCCACTTCCCTGTGACACCTTCTACACTCTCCTTCCCATTCCCTACTTCTTCAGGGAATTCTAGTTGTGGACCTAAAGGTAGGATAATAACTTGCAATCTTCTCCAACTTGACATCTTCCAAAGTATTAGCACCTACCATTAGCACAGTGGTTCTCAACCTTCCTAATGCCGTGACCCTTTAATACAATTCCTCATGTTGTGGTGACCCCCAACCATACAATTATTCCTAAGACCATTGAAAATATGTGTTTTCCGATGGTCTTAGGCAACCCCTGTGAAAGGGTCGTTCGACCCCCAAAGGGGTCATGACCCACAGGTTGAGAACCACTGCATTAGCAGATGCTGGTTGGGAATAATGGGGCTGGCAGCAGGGATGGGATTCAAAAATTTTAGCACACCAGTTCTCTGCCTGGTTGCTGGATGGGTGTGGCCATGGTGGGCATGGCCTACTCAGTCTCCTGCACCATGGCGGAGGAGGGGGGGCATTTTCGCCCTCCCCAAGCTCTGGAGGCTTTATTTGAGCCTCCGGGGGGTGAAAATGGCTTCCCCCAGGCTCCGGAAGTCCTCCAGAGGCCGAAAACTGGCCCATTTCTGGACTTCCGGAATTTCAGGGAGGCCCATTTTTCACCCTTCCAGAGCCTCTGCGTGGGCGCTGCACTTACCTGGCATCCAAAATGGGCTGCGTGGAGACTCCTGGGAGGGGTGGGGTGGGAGGGGTGGGGTGGGAGGGGCCAGCCAGTCCTTGCAACTACTGGTTCAGCGAACCAGATGTAAAATTAGCATCCGGTTCACCTTAACTGGCCCGAACCGGCTGAATCCCACCCCTGGCTGGCAGTGGGCAACATGGAGAGTGCCAGAGTAGGAAGAAATTGCTTGCTAGAACAAGAAGATGACCGTTACAAAACAGTTGTAAAAAAGGAAATTATATTATGTGTTTTGTGTTTGTTATATTGTGTTGTGTTATAAATAATGTCAATATATTATTATTATTTATATATATATATAAAGAAATTACTTGCTAGAACAAAGGGTTCAGGGAGAGGAGAGTGCTGGAAAGGAGGAACAAAGGGGTACTCTTTGAAAGATCCAGCACAGTATAAATTCCCTCATTGCCTCTCTACCACCCAACCTGATAAACCCCAAAGAAATAAGCTTGTTGCATCAATGCTTTGCATTCTCTCAGATGGAATCAGGCCTTCAGTCAGAATCAATTTAAATTTCGGTGGCACAGATCATTTGTCTTGGCTCTTTAGGGATGTTGGTTCTCTTGAGTGCTGCCTCCTCCCTCCATCATTTTGAGTGAGCAGGAGTCTCATCCATCAAGTCCCGTCAACTCTGTGGCCAAATCATTCCCGCTTTCCTTGCGGCTGCCTCCCCCATGAGCACACTGCTTCTTTATTCAGTTCGGTGGAGACACATTCCTCCATGTGCTGCTTCTCCTGTCCTCCCTTCATCCACGCGCCATGCGACTCATCCATTCTGAGACTTGTGGTTTTCCCCTAAGAGAGTAATCATTGCTTGATAGAGACTGAAAAGTTTTAATCAGGGCTTTCAATTTCCAGGAATGTCTCCGGTTTCAGAAGGATTTCTATATGAGCCAAATTAGAATAACAGGACTACTGCAGGCTTGGAAGAACCAAATTCTGCCCAAATCAGAATTTTATCCTATGAAGTTTCAGTCTGAGAATATGAATATGCGTTTGGACTCGGGAGACCAATATTCTAAACTTTCCTTCTGCAAACGTTCTCAGAGACTCTTTGGGCAACTTGCAACCTCACAACTGATTCTGCCAAATGCTTTGGGAAAGGATATTTTTACAGTAAATATTATAAAGTGGGGGGAAAAACACCTTCTGTTTGGAATAGCAGCTTTTAAAAGACTGTAAGATAGAAATGATAAATATGTTCAGGTAGTCCTCGACCTATAACTGTTTGGTTTGTGACCATTCAAAGTTGCAACTGCACTGAAAAAAGTGACTTATGACCGTTTTTCACACTTAGGACTGTTAAAGAGCCACGCAGTCCCTGAAAAGGGCCTGAGTGGCGCAGTAGACTAAGGCACTGTGATTAACATTCAGCAGCCTGCAATTACTGCAAGTTCTAATCTCACCAGGCTCAAGGTTGACTCAGCCTTCCATCCTTTCTAAGGTAGGTAAAATGAGGACCCAGATTGCGGGGGCAATAAGCTGACTTTGTATAAATATACAAAAGTATGAAGGCTATTGCTTAACACATTGTAAACCGCCCTGAGTCTCCAGAGAAGGGCGGCATATAAATCAAATTAAAAAAAAACAAAACAAAACTGTTGCAGCCTCCCCTTGCTCATGTGATCAAAATTCAGACTCTTGGCAACTGACTCATTTTTATGACAATTACAGTGTCCTGGAGTCATTTTGTGATCTTCTGACAAGCAAAGTCAACGAGGAAGCCAGATTCATTTAACAACTGTGTCACTAATGTAACAACTGCAGTGATTCATTTAACAACTGCTAAAAGGTCGTAAAATGGGGCAAGATTCACTTAACAAATGTCTCACGTAGGAACACCAATTTTGGGCTCAATTGTGGTCATAAGTCAAGAACTATCATATATGGGATTCAATATCAGTTTATCAGTCTTCCCTACCTTGCCTCATGCTTTGAACAAGCATTAAATGCCTTTAAAACCTTATGTGAATGTTCATTTATATTAATATTTTACTTGAAAATGATTTTTATCTGGAAATTACTTTTCAAAGCAAAAATAAAATGGAGATGTTCTGTTGAGTGTACATACATTGACTAATTAGTGCCTGCAAAGATAACGGAAACTGTTTTCGTGAGGATGTGTCTCTGGCAGCCACTGGCTGGTTCCATTTGCATGATATATTTAAATATATCATTTAAAAACTGGTGAATTGAAAAACACTGTCATTTCTGAGCCAGGGACTGGGTTCTATTGTCTCTCCCAAGTCAGCAGGGTCTTTTGTAGGGTTATTTATAATCCAGCCAATGCCTGTTGTTTGACTCCATTATTGAGAAGTCAATAATTCAATAAGTCCATTATTATCTGACTTCTTCCATGTATTTTTGAAGATAAGCAGGCGGAGAGAAAGAGATAAGAACATAACTTGCTGTAAGCATTTCTTTTTCCTTCCACCAACTCTCCTTACCACTAGCTACCAAAACATCCATAGGAATGAAGCAAAGATAGAATAGAGATAAGACTGACTCCATATATCATCAGCCCATGCTGATTGCATATATGTGTGTATACCAACACACACGTGCATGCATGCATGAAGGAAATGACAATGGTTCCATCACAACAAAGATGGAAGATGCTTGTAATATGATCAGAGCAGCCATCTTACTTCAGTACTGTCTAGCACCAATTAATTACATGTAGATTGACCTAGACTGAGCTTGCTGTGTAATGCAAGAAGACACAACACAGAGAATCATCATGAGTTCAATCTACTGTCTGGTTTCATCCAACACCTTGAACCAGAAACTATCTAACTTAACCTGACACCGTAAGTGAACCCAGCAGGAATGGCTCCTAGAAGCAGTCTGAAGAGAACAAAGAGGTTAAAAAAAAATTATCCAGATGAGGCTGAAGATCTCAAGAAGTTGTTGCAGGAAAGAGTGAAATCAGTCTCTTGTGATGGCAAATCCAACAAGTCAGCTGCTTTTAGACCTTCCTGTTGCTTTGACTGATGAGTATTTTATTTTGATTGCAGGAGAACAGCGTGGAGTTTGAAGCCTGCCTGGTCGCCCAGTGTGATGCTCTTATTGATGCTCTCAACAGACGGAAAGCCCAGCTGTTGTCACGGGTCAACAAAGAACATGAACACAAACTGAAGGTAAGTCTGGGGTAATGAAATTTAAGCAATGAACTGTTCTCGGGTGGAAGAGGTTGGTGAACATGGCTAGAAAAATATGTTGTTATATCTGCTGGCTCAGTAGGAAACTTGATCAAAACAAGTCTTTGTTCTAACCTCTTTTCCAATAGGATTGCTTGCTTCATTTCCTGTTCCTTGCTTAAATATTTCCTTCCCTTCAGACATTTTATCTTCATGAAGAAAAATCTATCTACTATCTACCGATTGCTAAGAGTCTACACTGACTTGAAGGCACATAATCAATTTGTCAATCAATCATTCAGACAGCATTTTGGGACTCATACATTATGCTAAGCCATGCTATATTTATTGGTAACAAAACTCAATTAGATGCTTTGCACAATGCACTCAATCAAAGCCAAATAAATATACATGATGTCTTAGAACAGCCACACTAACTTCAGAGAACACCTAAAGTACAAACTAGTCAACCATAGCTCATGTGCTAAATTTATGATTACCTTCCACAGCCAGAAAATTGTGTTATTGAACAAATGCTGATTTGTTCAATACTAATTAATTATTAGTAAACACATTGCATGAACTTAGGAGAGTCCTAAATGTTCAAATAGGAATCTTTGCTATTAGATGAAGAATACTGCAAGTGTGTGTATGTGTGTACACAGTATTCTTCACCTAACACACAGTATTCTTAGATTAGGATTAGAATTCTTTATTGGCCAAGTGTGATTGGACACACAAGGAATTTGTCTTTGGTGCATTCTTCATCTAATAACAAAGATTCCTATTTGAACACCTAGGACTCTCCTCAGTTCAATATATATATTTGGAACAACTCCAAATCCTTTAAAAAAGCTTGTGTTTACTCACACTACTGCATCAGGAATCTATTTAATGTTACTACATTTTTAAAGGAAATGCACCTTTTTTTCGAGGCTTGTTTAATGAATAGCAGAAAGATGCTACGTTCATCTTGTGCGGTCCAAAGGCTTCTTCCAAATCCTCTCTGAAGCGTGCAAAGCTGTATTGATTTCCTCTTACTCCTTGGTTTAATGCTTTAGTTAGAGTGCCTCGGTTCAGCTTCTTTCTGCCTCCCAAGTACCTCTGAATCCACCAGGGAAAAAACAAGGCTCCTTATAGCTATGCAGCACTCAGACTAATGCAGGAGCTGAAATGAATTAGCAGTGGGCGCAGGAGTCCATGTGAGGGAGGGCCTGAATATTTGCCATGGCAGCTGTTGCCATAGAGACCTCCTAGGATGGAGGGAAAGAGGGATGACACTGTGGCCCCTAACGACCAGCAACAGATAAACCCAAAGGAGTAAATCTGAAAGGGGGAGACAACCGGTTGGCCACAATGTACATTTGCTGTGAAAACGTTATGACCCTCTTTGAGGGAAAGGTTTGTGGCTGACTGAGAGACCTGATGGAAAGAGGATTGCTTGTGGAGAAAAAAGGATTTGTGAGATGTTTAATGGCAGATTGGAAGACAAGTAGGGCAACCCTAGAACCTTTCTCTGCATTGAGTCAGTGGTATTATAGGTTTTTCCCCTGGCATTTAAAAAAGCACGGAGATCTTTTCCAGCCAGTTGATCCAGATGGCTTTTGTTGAAAAGGGGGGGGGGGGGAATTAACCAACAGATTTCTGGGTTTCCTTTCTTTGCAAGCAGAGACATTTCACTCACAGTATCTAGGATTCCTTAAATGTATGTCCTCCATTCCATTAACTATTGGCTTTTATAGAGCAGAGTCAGAATTACAGAATAATAGAGTTGAAAGGGACCTTGGAGGTCTTCTAGTCCAACCCCCTACTCAAGCAGGAGACCCTATACCCGTGATGGTGAACCTATGGCACACGTGCCACAGGTGGCACATGGAGCCATATCTGTGGGCACGCGAGCCATTGCCCTAGCTCAGCTCCAGCACACATGAGCATGTCGGCCAGCTGATTTTCGGCTGGCCCCACCGACGCTGCCCCTCCCCTCCCAGGGGTCTCCATGCAGCCCATTTCGGATGCCAGGTAAGTACAGGGCTCGTGCGGAGGCTCTGGGAGGCTGTTTTTGGCCTCTGGGGTGGTGGGGGAGGCCATTTTTGCCTCCCCAGCCTCCAAGAAAGCCTCTGGAGCCTAGGGAGGGTGAAAAATGGGTTTACTGGGCTCACCGGTAACCTTTTGGCCGTCACGTGCCAAAAGCGGGGGGAGCACGGGGGTCGCATGCGCAGGGGGCAGGGCACGGGGGGCATTGAATTATGGGTGTGGGCACACACGTGCGTGACCCCCCCACACTCTCCCCACTTTCGGCACGCAACAGCAAAAAGGTTAGCCATCACTGCCCTATACCATTTCAGACAAATGACTGTCCAAATGAGTCACCCATGTTCTTCCTTTTAAGTAATATATAAGAGAAGGGTTAAGGTTAGGGTTGCCTGGATTCATGGAAAGCATTAAATCATGGTTTACAAACTATAGACTCTAAGTTCCCACAACATGCTAAGTCAACATGTGGACTGTTACTTTGTGGTATAGTGTGGGAATCCAGCCACTGTTTTTATAATTTTAATGTGTGTTTAACATATTGTTCAAACCCACCCAATTGTGGTTTACTCAATAATCAGTGATAACAGTGTTCTGTGAGGCAGCTTCTGCCTCATCACAACATGTGAAGGCAGACAAACATTTTTGTGGCTCTTCTGGTATGATATCTGAACCACCTAATAGCCAACCATAATATTAGTTCAGTAGGTTTGGGAAACATAGTCTATGTGGTTAGTTTGTGGTCCAGTCTTTTGGGTGAATTCAGAAAATTAGGTCAATTAAATAAGCATAAGTTTAATTAATTACTGAAAAGTGTCTTGTGTGAATAATGCCAGTGGATAAATCATGATATTCTATGGTTTTGTATGTCTTACTCAGATCAGGGAAATAGATGGGGTGGAGTACTTCCTGATTCTACTACAACAGGAGAATAGGAGAAAGAAACAGTTAATTCTGTAAAGCCGATAATAAGCTTTGTGGTCTCTTAAATGCCTTGGACATAAATGGTTTTTCCTTCAGCATTTATTAACTCAACAATCAGACATTGTCAACAAACATCAAGTCTCCCTCTTTGGGTTTTTTTGTCCCCTTTTTTGTTATTTATTAGCTATCAAATTATTGAGGATTCAGATATTTTACTGCTGGAAAGAATTCAACCCTATGGATCAATCTTCTACATATAACATCTTGCAGAAACATTCATCAATATGGATGAAGGTGCTCCAGCCCAACCCACCTGAAGGGGTCCCAGTTAGACAAGACAAGATTAACACACGTATTTTAGCCTTTTGAGAACCAATCTCGATAATTTCCAACTTGCAAAACAAAGACTTATTTCGGCAATTCAATCTTTTCAAACTCTTGCCAAAATTCAAAGGTCAGTGATGTTCCCATTAATATTACTATGGGCAACACCCAGCTTCAGTAGCTCCTCAACATGATAAATGTTTTTCTTTCCAAACTTATTGGTTCTGAGTCTCTAGACAACATTCTCTACATTTCTGCTTCTTTTGCATGCAGGTAGTTCTTACCATTTATCTATCTATCTATCTATCTATCTATCTATCTATCTATCTATCTATTTATTTTCTTTTTATGGCCTTTAATCCCTTTATTCGGGGTGGAGTCAGGACGACTGAATGAAGCTGAATGTTTACTGGCCGGATGCCCTTCCTGATGCCCACTTGGAGTTCACAGCAGATATTTTCTCTTTGCGCTCTGATAGAGAAACATCTGCCACTGCCTAGGAGTGAACTCTCAACCTTCCAAGTGGGAGGCAAGCGTCTTCACTTCTAGGCCACTACATCATACCATTTATATATCGCCTTAATTTTCTTGCTCTGGCACCAAGCACTGACTTGATGACCAGGTGTAGCTACCCTTTCAGATGGAAAGAAAATGGCTCTGGAGAAAAATTAAAAAGGAGAACAAGACAATCCCTGATCATTTATCGACTCATTTTTCTTGCTCACATACAGAGCTGTTTTTTAGTCCTTCTGTGGGGAACTGGGCTTATGCCACAGCTTCCTCCTTCCACTTGTCAGGCAGAATCTTGTTCAGTAAAATTAGCTAGCAGGGAATTCAGTCATTAATCATCTCCCTTGCAGCTCCATGCCCAAGACAGATATTTTGAAGATTACCTTAGGAACCACTTGCTTGTTAAGTGCTGAGATGAATTGCAAGGGAGTGGAGAGAAATGAAGTAGAAGGGAGGGAGAGAGAGAGAGAGAGAGAGAGAGAAAGAGAGAGGCATTTAAAACTTTTAGCAGTCTGAGTTTGGCAGCTGTGCAGAAGGACATTTGTCTGTGTCATTGATGTCTGTTCTCCCATAATGGCAAATTATGGGTTTTTTTATTCAATAAAGGACAGTTGGATGGGTTTACTTAACAGGCTATCATACAGTACATTTTACAAATCATGATGCCTGGGTTCACCAGTACACTAAGCTACAAATAAATGAACTACATTAAACATATTGTGTGTGTGTCTGTCCCAATGTGTTCTGCCCCAGCTACGGACCCCAAAGAACGCAGCACACACAAAGTCCATTCAAACCTTGGTTTACTAAATAAATCAGTCTTTTACAACAACGGCTATTAATTAACTGCATTAATAGCCGCCAAGAATTCAAAGAATAAAAACTGAAAGCTTACTGTGATTGGCAGATGGCCAGAAGCAATTTGCAGGAAGCTGATAAGATAAGCAAGACAAGACACGAAGGTATGTGAACGAAGTTGTTCCCTGCAAATTGCTTCAGTCGGCGTTCCTCCTTAAATAGGCTAAGGGAGTGGACAATTAACCCCAAGCCTTACTCTCGAGGAGACCTCCTCCTGAGGAGCCACTCCTGCCTTTTGGCAGCTCTGCGTGCCTGTGCATCGAGAAGAGGCTCCTCCTCTTCGTCCTCTTCACTTAAGGGAACTTCTGGAGGTTCTGAAGGCCCTGGCTGAATCCCCGCCTCTGCCACCACATCTTCTCCAGCCTCCTCATTGTCCGACTCGAGTGCCAGCTGCACAGGCTGCTGGTGCAGCACCACACCAGCCTCCTCGCTGTCTGAATCAGCTACTAGCTGCACAGGCCGCGTACGGGCCACAACACAATGTGTTAAGACTGCAACTCATATACAGCGGCATCCATAGCAAACTGCAATGAGGCCAAAACGATACGCATACAGTGGAATCTCACATAAATGTGGCAATTACAATATATTATTTTGTCCTCTACAAGTACATAATTTGTTGCATTAGTATGATGTTGTCACCATGCGTGTTTCATCATCTCTCTCCCCATTCCCATGTTCTCAGAATTCCCAGGTTGGCAGATACGGTATTAGGCCTTGCCAAACAACCCTTCAGTGCCTTGCATAATCAACTAGAACAATAAAAAGCATCATGCATAGTTTGGCACCAATTATGCAAACATATTTGCTGTGGTTTATAAGCATCGTTTAGTTAGAGTACAGTTTTGGATGGCTTGGGACTTGCGGTGGTTTTTTTGTTTGTTTGTTTGTTTGTTTCCCTAGAATAGGGGATTTGTGCACAATATACCCAAATTATTAATTCTCTATTGCCAGAGAGACACGATTAAAGAAATGAGATGCCAGATAGCATAAGTAGAATTCTTTAAGCAACTTAAAGAATGTCATCAAGACATTTAGAGTTAAGAGACCATTTCTTTGAAGTAATCTGGAGATTTGGCAAAAACGTACACAACAGTAATTTGCTTTCATAAGCAGATTTATTGGTCTCAGGAAGTGGTAACATTTAGCTAACCTTGTTTGGGTTCCCATCAGTGGTGGGTTTCAAATTTTTTTACTACCGTTACTGTGGGCGTGGCTTGGTGGGCGTGGCATGGCATGGCTTGGTGGGCGTGGCAGGGGAAGGATACTATAAAATCTCCATTTCCACCCCATTCCAGGGGAAGGATACTGCAAAATCTCCATTCCCTCCTGATCAGCTGGGACTTGGGAGGCAGAGAATAGATGGAGGCAGAATTTTTACTACCAGATCTCTGAACTACTCAAAATTTCCGCTAGCGCTTCTCCAGAACTGGTCAGAACCTGCTGAAACCCACCTCTGGTTCCCATGTTAAACAGGATTTGACTTGTTAGTAATAGGAGTGGGGTAGGAGTTGGGCCTAAAAGGCAACTGGAGGGCTGTAGACTAGTTTGGGAAATTGAAAATATATATATATCCTGAAAATAAGCACTAATCAATTACTTTAATACTGTTGCCAAGAAAATGGCATAGTTATGTCTCTGTGGTTACCAGGACTTGAATTCAACTCAAGAGTACATAGACATGTTGATTAGCCCTGTGGTTGGTGAAATAAAATTGCTGGTATCATTCTGTTGATGCATTCAAATGTTTTGGCTGTGGATAACATGTTTGGCATTGATTTATTACAAGATTTATTACTTGCCTCCTGAGTAGTTTTATAATTTAAAAACAAAACCCAATCAATACAAACTTGGCAAGGTGCAAGCCAGTATCAAATAAAATCATGAAAGCGGCATAAAAACCCATTTACAGAAAGTAACATTATTTAATAGATTATGGAAGAAAGGGTATTTTCTGTAATGGTGCAAAAACAAGGGCAAACCTCTTCTCGGAGGGGAAAAATTCCAAAGTTCAGATGCCATCATTGAGAATCTCTTCTAGCTGCTGGTGGTGGCTCACTTCTCTTCAGATGGCATCTGGACAGAGGTTCCAAAGAACTTTACATACAGGCAGTTCATGTTCAGACAGCAAACTTAACCATGTCACCAGTAATTTGGCCAGTTTTCCTTATTGGTAGTTCTGTCAGCATGTATCAAAGACTAAAAGTCACCTGGTTGCAAATCCAGAGCGTTCCAAAATCTACCTGTCAAGAGATTCCCAACCAGTTCTATCCGTAGCTCCTTCTGCATTGGCTGGACAGGCAGCAGGGGGCGTGGCCAAGTTGCTGCAGCTAATTAATATTTATGAAGGGTGGGTTGCGGGATGCCACTGGCATTGTAATCGTAAACCTGGGTGTTTGTTTGTTTTTTCTCCTTTTCTTGGAAAAGTGGCAGTGGTGAAATTCAAATTTTTTTTACTACCGGTTCTGTGTTTGTGGCTTGGTGGGTGTGGTGTGGCTTGGTGGGCATGGCTTGGTGGCCGTGCCAGGGGAAGGATACTGCAAAATCTCCATTCCCTCTCCACTCCAGGGGAAGGATACTGCAAAATCACCATTCCCTCTCCACTACTGGGGAAAGGATACTGCAAAATCACCATTCCCTCTCCACTCCTGGGGGAAGGATACTGCAAAATCACCATTCCCATCCCACTCTGGGGCCAGCCAGAGGTGGTATTTTCCGGTTCTCTGAACTTCTCAAAATTTCCGCTACCGGTTCTCCAGAACCTGCTGGATTTCACCCCTGAAAAGTGGCTATTAGTGGATGTTCAAAATTAGCCCACTTTTATTTAGTTGAGTCACAGTGTTCAAATGACACAGTTGACAAGGGGAGGAGTTTAATCCAAAATAAATTCAGGACGGTTTGGGGGTGTAAGGCTAACCTCTCCTGCACCGCCATTGATTAAATAATGATGTTTGCCTAAGGTGTGTTCTTGAGGGTGCGCTAATTGAGTGGGTCAAAGTTGGTTTAAAAATGTGGGGGTCCTTTTCATGTGACCCTTCATTGGGTCAGGGGTAAAATGTAAAATCTGTTACTACCAGTTCTGTGGGCGTGGCTTGGTGGGGGGGGGGGGTAATGTGATTGGGTGGGCGTGGCCAACTTAAAAAAAAAACTTTTCAAAACATTTTTTCTAATGCTTTGAAAAGCCTCTCTGCCGATCAGGAACTCAGCTGGGATTGTCAGAGACTTTTCAAAACATTTTTTTTACCACCTCTTCGGCCAAGAGGTTGCAGAAAAACATGCTTTGAAAAGCCTCTGATGATCCCAGCTGAGCCACACAATCATCAGAGGCTTTTTTTTTTACTTTTAAAAGCATTTTTTCATCGGAAGAGTTGTAGAAAAAATGCTTTTAAAAGTTAAAAAAAAAGCCTCTGATGATTGTGCGACTCAGCTGGGCGGGGGGGGGGGGGGCGCAGGGATTTTTGCTACTGGTTCTCCGAACCACCCACCACCATCGCTACCGGATCAGGCGATCCGGTCCGAACCGGGAGCATTTCACCCCTGCATTGGGTGCACATAATCCATCTGAACAATTTCCATGCAGATTAACACTCACAGGACAACAGTTACTTTGGTAACAGGCAAACCATCCAAAGGTCAACTTGCTCTGTATAGCCTGGCCCAATGCAGTGATAAAGTGCCCCCCAGAGACTGGACCATTATTAGGGCAGTTTACTGGGTAGCAGATGAGCAGAAAATTTTTCAGAAAGTCAGCAGTGTGACACTCTAAGCCAAGGCTATGATTGCCTGGCTCCTTATTTCTCCCAGAATGCCTTCGTGCTTTGATTTAGGAGTCATTCTGGAAAAATGAAGATGGATGATAGCCACAATTTGGCATCTGCCTTGCTTCATAGTATACTGCTTGCATCAATAATTTTTTTTTAAAAGGATGACGAGAATTTTTTTTAAAAAACCCTAGGTTTTCCATCTTTGGCATTTCTCCAATGAATGCTAAGTGCCTGTTAATAACAGAAGAATTTCCTAATGCTGGCTCATCTGGCCCAGCTAGACTAATAGCAAATGACTTTGAAAATTGATTCAGCCATCATGCTAAGGCAGGGGTTGCTTAACCATGCCCTTGTTGGAAGAAATATCCATCCGGTTCAGTTCCAAGCCGGGAGAAAGACACTGGAAACATGGAGGCTGATCGGAAAGATGGTTTCATGATGAAGCAGAACCACCAAGCACATGGTTCTCTAGTGCAGCGGAAGACATGGAGTTGACAGTGAGGGGTTTTTATACCTTCTCTTGGGCTTTGCACTTGAGCTTTCTGTTCCTGTGCAAGAACGTGTATTCTATTGGCTGTTGTAGGGGTCGTAGCTAGCTGTATAGGTTGTCTGAGTTAAGTTTGGTGGGTGGGGCAATGTCCTTAGGAGATTGTGCAATGCAGTGAGCTTTGTTGCTAGATGGCAGTGGGTTAATCCTATTATGTCCTGATAGGTCATGTCTTAATCCCATCACCAAGGAGTTGAAGGTCTTTTGTCTTGTAGATAGGCTGGCCCAGTCCTGCTGGGGCTATTAAGAAAGACTTGGGGGCTGCTTTCTGTCTTTAAAAGCATGTTTCTCCTTTAGAGAAATATAATACCCTGTTTTCCCCAAAATAAGACATCCCCTGATAATAAGCCCAATTGGGCTTTTGAGTGCATGGCAATAAGGCCAAGCACTTATTTCAGGGTTCAAAAAAGTATAAGACAGGGCCTTATTTTCGGGGAAACATGGTATTCTGCCTTTTTTAATATTTCTCAAAATATTTCATTCTTCTAGGAGGGGTGGCTTCCCTCACTCTGTTGCCTGGATGTCCTCACACGATATACTGAATTTGGGGTTTCTATCATTGGTGAAATTCAATTTTTTTTTTACCACTGGTTCTGTGGGCATGGCTTGGTGGGCGTGGCAGGGCATGGCATGGTGTGGCTTGGTGGGCGTGGCAGGGGAAGGATACTGCAAAATCCCCATTCCCACCCCACTCTGGGACCAGCCAGAGATGGCATTTGCTGGTTCTCCGAACTATTCAAAATTTCCGTTACCGGTTCTCCAGAACCTGTCAGAACCTGCTGGATTTCACCCCTATCATCATGAGATACAATTTAAAAAAGCATAGAGATGTACCTTTAATTAGTTAACTATCTCCCTAAGATGCCTACATTTGGGGCAATGTATAGAAGATGATGATTCCTCCAATGGTATTCTGAAAATGTGAACTCTCAGTAAACAAGGGAAATAATGATGACATCTGGGAAGAACAAGGAGCTTAAAGCTGTAAAGAACATAAGGAGATAATAGAATATTTCTTTCCTAAAACATAGCTATGATCTTACACTGCAGACTGCCTTTTCTTTCTAGAGCAGCATTCTAAGAAGTGTGATGGTAAAAAAAAAAGAACATTTCTTTCTGTTTCTGTGTGTTTCTAAGAGATCAGGGTGAAAGGAAAATGCAGTGAAAACGTTGTATTTTGTATTTCACTTGAGCAACCAGTGTGGCAATCAGGATCAAAACCTGATCAGGACAGGACTTACCCAACGACATGCTTTTTGGACCAGATATGAAACAGAGTGGAGACTAAGTCAAAAAGTCACTGTATTCCCCCTCCCCCCCCTTTTTTTCCAGTTGAAATACTCAATGAGAAGCTACTTGTAAGATTCATCAGTGGTTTTGTAGCTGGAAAATGATTCCTTTTTTTTTTACTCATTAAAATGGTTGCATGCTATTACAATCGCCAATCAGGAGATTTGACTGGGCTAGCAGCCAAGTGGGTTATGCACCTTGTGAGAATGGGGTCAGCGAAAAGCTGTCCCTGATCCTGAAAGCCTTTAAAATGTCACTTCTGCATGTTCCTGAGCTTCATATTTGAAGATGTCACATGAGTCCCTCTAGTGGTCAACTGTGGAATTAAATTACAATGCAGAAGGCCACCCCTTACTGAAGCATTGCCACTCTTTCTACCTTCCTGTGAAATCCCTAAGCCAATGATGGCTAACGTTTTTGCCATCGCGTGCCAGGAGCAGGGGGGTCACGCGTGCATGTGCCCACACCCATAATTCTATGAGCCCTGCCCCGTGCATGCGTGCACGACCCCGCCCCCCCACTCCCCCCACTCCTGGCATGCGATGGCACGGTAGGCCCGTTTTTTGCTCTCCCCAGCCTCCAGAGCCTTTCTAGGAGTCTGGGGAGGGCGAAAACGGCCTTCCCCACCCCCAGGAGGCCGAAAATGGCCTGTTTGCCAACCTCTGGTCCCACCCTAACCCTAGAAAGGCTCTGGAGGCTGGGGAGAGAGAGAAATGGGCCTCCCCCCCACCCAAGGTCCTCCGGAGGCAGGAAACAGACTATTTCCCTACTTCTGGTGGGCCCAGAAGGCCCGAAAATCAGCCGGCGGAGCTGAGCTCGCATGCCCACCGATATGGCTACGCGTGCCACCTGTGGCATGCGTGCCATAGGTTCACCTAAGGAAAGCCAGTATGAGATGTAGCTCTTTTCCCTTTTCTGGTATCAAGGCTAGGAATGGCAATGCCAGCAAACTCCCGCTCAGCAGCACAGGAAAGGGGAAGGAAGTGATGGGGTGGCTGCAGTGGTGGGTTTCAAAAAATTTTACTACCGTTTCTGTGGGTGTGGTTTGGTGGACGTAGCATGGCTTGGTGGGCATGGCTTGGTAGGCCTGGCAAGGGAAGGATACTGTAAAATCTCCATTCTATCCCCACTCCAGGGGAGGGTTTACTGTAAAATCCCCATTTCCTCCTGATCAGCTGGGACTCGGGAGGCAGAGAATAGATGAGGGCGGGGCCAGTCAGAATTTTTACTACTGGTTCTCCGAACTACTCAAAATTTCCGCTCAAAATTTCCAGAACTGGTCGGAACCTGCTGAAACCCACCTCTGGGTGGCTGGCTTCCTTTCTTAAATTGGGTTTGACCAGGACCCTTCCATAATAATAGAGTTGAAAAGGGACCTTGGAGGTCTTCTAGTCCAACCTCCCCTTCCACTAAGCCACTGGACCCATTTAATATTTGGAGTAGTTCCTATGGCTTCCTATTAGCACTGCTTATTTAGCTGCTCAACAGCACATCTAGTGTGGGGGAAAGAGCTTCTCCTGCATCTTCTCTACCCATTTTAATTTAATCTGGTGAAAGAGTATTTGCTTGGTAAACATTTTAGGAGAGAATTTGGTAAAATTCTAGAGCAGGGGTGTCAAACTCAAGGCCCAGGGGCCGGATCCAGCTCACAGGATGCTTACATCTGGCTTGCGGGGCTTCCCAGGAAACAGCAAAGGACCAGTCCGCAGTGCCTCTGCCAGTGAAAACAAAGCTCGGGAGGGCTTCAGGCAACAGAGCTCATGAGCCCATTTTTGCTGGCAGAGGCTACCACAGGCACCCCCAACACAAGTTACGTTGAGCTAGCCACACCCACCCTGGACACGCCCACCCTGGCCTCCCAAGATCAAACACAACTGTGATTTGGCCCTCAATGAAACTGAGTTTGGCACTCCTCTTCTAGAGCCATGTTTCTCGTCCTTGGCTACTTTAAGTTGTGTAGACTTCAACTCTCTGGAAGTCCAATGGCCCAAAGCCTTTCCGGTTTCCCACATTTCTATTTATTTCAAAGGGGGAGAGGTATGTAATGAGAAATGCAAACCTCATCTTGAATCATCAGCTGTTTCTTGCACTCTGGAATGTCTGGAGAAAACCACACCAGGATTATAATACTGAAGGTGGAAGAATTGGAACAGATTCAGGGTCCAGTTTCAACACCTCTCTTTTTCTTTCCAACCATGAATGCTCTATCAGCCTGAATTGTCAACAACAGCATTGTCAGCCTGAATGCTGAATGCAATAAGCCTGAAAATGCTTGTTTAAATCCTGTTCCAAGTTTCCTTTATTCGTAATGAACCAGAAGCTTTTGATGCCATTTTGATGCCCTTCAAGAGAAAAGACACACAACAGCTATCCAGCCTCTGAAGATAGAAACTTGGCAATAAAGAGACAGCTCGGAAAGTTTGGAAGACAAGATTCTGATAGTTTCAGAGATAGAATTGGTTTCTTTCCTTTGCTCCAATGCATAGGTCCCTGAATGTCCTTGCCTATGAGGAAATATAACTGATGCCAGTTCTGTTAGTGGTGCCCAGTGGAATAGAGGCAGGGCTGGAACTCCTGACTAGGCCTTTGGAATATCTCAACTTTGGAAATTTGTTTTGACAATGCTAAAACTAGAAAGTGTGGATGAAGAAATGCCAGGATTCTTTCCCACTCCCAAGAGTGATTTGGTTTACACGCTGCCAAGCTATGATTTATTTAATCATTTTTGATGAAATTATCATTGGCCAGATTCACCCCACGTGCTGAACCAAAGCCATATAAAACCCTCTTATGCCTTAGTAAGAATGCAGCCAATTTATTTGTTTATGGGAGAAGCAATTGTTCAAATAGAATTACTGGCAACAGGATGGTTAACCCCCATATACTCTGAATGCCTATCAGGCTGCTGTCAAATTCCATCAGGATTGCACCCTGTTGCCTCCAAGCACATTTAGCAAATACTATGGCTTGAGGAAGAGGTTGTGGTTTTGTGCCAGGCTAGAATTAAGCAGACGGTGTGGTGGTTGCTGGAATTAGAATTCCAAGCCCTTAAGGTTTCTTAGACTTTGAGGCACCAAGCAAAAACAGCTCGGGGCAATGAGGAATAAATGACCCATTGCATTTCTGGCCAAAACACCCTCCCCCAATCCTCCAACCACCGCCTTTATCTGCAAAAGCATCTCTACCTGGTCTAAGCAGGTCTTTATAATTTCTGTATTTTATTGCAGGTGGTACGTGATCAGATCTCTCACTGCACAGTGAAGCTGCGCCAGACCACGGGGCTGATGGAATACTGCCTGGAGGTCATCAAAGAGAATGACCCCAGTGGATTCTTGCAGGTGACTGGTTTTTTCTTTTTTTTTCTTTCCAGTTAGGGAAGTATGGATTGGCTCTTCCCATGGCTTCGCCCACTGTGAGCTGAGTAACATGTTGTGATGTTTCAAAAGGGCCCATTTCATGATGTCACAACAACTTTCTAAGGAATAGAATGGAAACTAATCAGTCCTTGGTTGGGATTGTGCCTGTGCTGGGGCAAGAATATATGAAAGTGAGGGAAGGCTATGCTGTTCAGGATCCTTTGACAAGATAGCTTTAATGCATCTCCCCAAACACCTAAATCCATTTCCCATTGAATCCAGTGGAAGTCATTACAATTCTATCCTTATTTGCACCTCCCTGCCTGGATTAATTTTCTATTTTACAAGAAGTTGGACTCAGGGACATAAATTCTTTAAAGGGATAATACCTTGAGAAGAGAAATAACAATGGAGTTGGCTTGAGAAAATAAGCTCCTTAGTCTTTTTAAGTATTTAAGATATTCTGTCAAGAATTAGACAGAATTAAAGCCATGTCCCTTTTTACCTGGGTGGTGATAGAAAAGGAGAGAGCTTCAATTGCATAATTAGGATCACCATTTTGACTTTTTTGACTCCTTCTTGGGGGATCACCCTGTTCTTTCCTCCTTGCAGTTTAGGCAAATGAATACAATTGCTTTCTATAAATATTTTGGGGAGTGTTGCTATGGAGATTCTCAGTCATCCAGGTCATGATTGTCCAAAAGGTGCTTTTTATTCCCCCCCAAAAAAGCAACTGGACTTTCTGCTTTTTCTTTGAAGACATTTCACTTCTCATCCAAGACGTTTCTTCAGCTTCTTGGGGAGTGTGGCAGATCTGTAGATAATCTTTGTATGATTTGATCAGTAAACCCCTCATCAATTTTTCTGACCTCCTAGAAACCACAAAAGATACTGAGAGGCTGATAGTTCATGAGAGTAAAACCCCCACAAATTAAAGCCATGGTGGCATCATGAGGGTCTGTATCAATCCTTTTTAGATTCTCTTGCACTCCATGTGACTGGTGGTAAGGGTGAAAAACAAAATGGCCGTACAGATCTTAATCTCAATTATGGACAGAATGAACAACATAGGAAAAAGTGGCTGACTATAGGGAGTTCATTTGTACCTCCCCTCCTCCCCTCAAAAGTTTGGTTCCATATATGGCTAAACAAAAATCCTCAAGTCACCCCAAAGGTGCTTTTGAAAAGGCAACTGGACTTTCTCCAGGAAAGTCCACTTGCCTTTTGAAAAGCATCTTTGGGACAACCATGACCAATGTCTTTAATGATTGAAAATCTCCAAAGACATTAAGATCCTTCAGGGTTAATTAGCTATGTCATAATAATCCTATTAAGTGACCTTGTGTATGTGAATGAAGGTGTCACTGTATCTCTACCTTGCACATCTATACAGGTACGTAGTAGCTACTGTACTGATTGACTGACTGATTTCAAGCTAAGTCCTTGATGAGCTTTTTTGAAGCAGCAGGTTCTTAAAGTTTTATCCCTTTTTGTGAAATTGACATTTCCCCTAGTGAGTTAACATGATCCCAAAACATATAGGAATTGTTAGGCTGTGCATTAATCTCATATATGAACAGCACCACTTACTGTATAGTGTATGCCTTTGTCATCAGTGTCTCTCTCCAATGCATAAAACCACATATGCCTTCTCTGTGGCAGCATCAGTCCTTTGGAACGACCTGCCCCCGGAGATACGTAGGATCCCAGATCTCCGTGCTTTTTGCCGTTCCCTTAAAACTTTTTTATTTCATCAAGCTGGGCTGGCTTGACACCCCCACCCCCACCCCTTTAGATATTTTTAATTGCTAAATTGGTTTTAGTTGGGACATTTTAAATTTTATTGGGCCAATACTAGTTTAATTCTTTTAAAATTTTGAAATTTTGTATGCACTGTTTTTATTTTTGGCTGTGCACCGCCCTGAGTCCAGCAGGAGAAGGGCGGTATAAAAATCGAATAAAGTAAACAAACAAACAAACAAACAAACAAACAAACAAATAAATATTATGTGGAATGTAATCAGCTTCAATAATGTCTGATCCACCATAGATTGGCTGACAGGGAATAATGGGAATTGTAATGCATTGTATCCCCTTAGGGAGATAAGCAAGCACTCATATTTATTTATTTATTCCATTAATAGGGGCATTTAACTGAGAACTCAAATTCTCATTTAGGTTAAGGTGCAACCAGGAACATACTGAGATTGAAAATTAGTTTTGCGTTAACTATTGAGGTTTATGAGCCATGGCGGTTGCAATGGTTAGAATGCAGTATTGCAGACTAACTCATGGTTCACGGCCAGGAGTTCGATTCTGACCGGCTCAAGGTTGACTCAGCCTTCTATCCTTCCGAGGTCGGTAAAATGAAGACCCAGATTGTTGGGGGCAATATGCT
>WNWU01000001.1:80795532-80806952 GCA_012654045.1 Ptyas mucosa
ATGCTGGCTCTGTAAACTGCTTAGAGAGGGCTGTAAAGCACTGTAAAGTGGTATATAAGCCTAAGTACTATTGCTATTATCCTCCCAAGCTATTCTTCTCCCACTGGCCTCTCACAGAGATCTATGCATAAATCTGATTATGGTGCACATTGATTCTTGGCTTTTCCTTCTCAACAGATTTCTGATGCACTGATACGAAGGGTGCACCTGACTGAGGATCAGTGGGGGAAAGGGACACTCTCTCCAAGGATGACCACAGACTTCGACCTCAACCTTGATAGTGCCCCTTTGTTGCAGTCCATCCATCAACTCGACTTCATGCAAATGAAATGTAAATGTATTTATCTGTGTGCTTCCAAAGTGACAATTGACGTAAAGTACTATCCAGAGCTATCTTATATATCCATATCATTAAATATATGTTAAAATAATGAAGGTTCCACAGATTTAAATAGAGTGAAAGGGAGAAAGAATTATGTCCTACTCTCATACATTCTTGGCCTCATCCCCTCTGTCTAATCTGAACTCCAAATCCAATGTTTGCCTATCAGTAGCCTTCATTCTGTTCTCAGAAGGAAATTAGGCTGGCCCTGGGCCACTAGGAACACAATGGAGGATGCATGGCCAATAGATGTGATTTTTTTCTGCCTTACATAATTTTCTGCCTCACATAAACTAAATACATATTATATACATGTTATATTATATAAATCTTACATATTTATATCCTATGTAATGTGTGGGGTGGTATGGGATTGCATCAGTCTTAATTCCTGGCAATTACACAGGCAAGACTACCTAGAACTTCTTTCTAGGTAGAAGTTTTGGAAATTATTTACCACTGTCTTTTTCCTTATGTGAAAGTGGCTGCCTGAAGTTATCCTAGTTAGCTTCCATGCTTGAGGCAGGACTAGAACTCAGGTCTTCATACTTCTCATCCAATGGCTTAACCACTAAACCAAACAAATCCTGTAATATATTAACAGAGTTTATGTAATAGATACATCTAGGATGTCTCAGCTGTGGAGGGTCAGAATAAAATAATTGAGTCTAACCATCCATAGCTGAAATATCCTATTGCGTGCACATCCTCTGTGGGATTTTGGTTTTTACTCACTTGAGATGAGTTAAGCCAAACTAGTGGCTTACATTTCTTATTTTGGAAACCAATAAGAAATTTCATCATTATTTGGGATTTGCTCTCTTGTTTTCATAGATAATTAAAATACATAAATAATTTGGAATTCGCTACTGAATTTCAATGGTAGAATCTTTGGAGAGGTTGGGAACTCCGAAGTAAAATTGATTAACTCTGAAACTTATTTCCCTTTTGTAATTGATCTTCGAATAAGATTGCAATGGGATGGCAACATCACTAAAAGGAAGCAGTCCCAATCTCGCCTAACCTCAGGTTTCCCCTGGCAGCCTCCTTTCCAAATATTAAACCAGGCCTGCCCTGAACTTTTTAATCCATTAAGAAACCATTAAGAAGAATTCTGAAAGCTCGGAGTTTGGAGATTTTAACAGGATGGGCTTGCTACTATAAATCTTATACTGTTGGATGGCTTAATTGTAATCAACAGCTCAGTAACCTAAGAAGTGTCACATTCATTAAGGACAATTTCAGTTTCTCAGAATACTAAATGCACATAATTTCTTCCAAGCTTCTTTGCTACAGTGTTGGGCATACAAAGATTTTACCACTCTGAATTCCATTTTTTTTTTCTGACAGGGAGAGAGGAAATATAATACTGGGACTTCTTTATTTGCCCTTTTATGTTTCTGCATCCATATCCTCAATCACATTCTTCCTTTGATCTGATTCTTCTTGTGCTGCCTTTGTACCAGAGCACACTGAACCACAACAAGCAAAGAAAAAATTGAAAACTATCTTCAAACATGGTTTGAATCAACAATCTAACAATAAAACGCATTCTCTAAAAATTAGAAAATAAAAGTAGGCTTTATCTTGTTTTCTCAGAATCAACAAACATGTTTCATGAACTTTCTGAAGCTGTTAATTTCTAGATTTGCTCTCGGACTAAAACATTTTAGCTGAGTTGGTGTATGAGCCCAAATTCTTTAGCTCACAACTTGCTGGCTCATGGAAGTTAGCCTCTTTCTAAACTTCCAAGATAAGAGATTAACTTCCAAGAGAATGAGATTATTTCATGATGTAGCCTTGTTCAATAAAGGCATTCCAAAATATGATATATAGGCAGAGTTTTGCAGCAGCACAGAACATCTCTTGATGTTCTCCAGATGAAATATTCTCATTGCATATCTTTGCTATTAAGTGAAATATTCTTGGATCTCTCCTCCAGGACCAAGCTAGCTCTTGCAGAATCCAGAAGCCACAATTTGCATCTTGGCTGGAGGTAGAAGTCGGGGTTACACTAATTTCTGTTTAGCTTCCTCCCCAGTGCCCGCACCACCAATCCTTCAACTGGAAGAATGTTGTACCCATAACAACAGTGCCACATTGTCATGGAAGCAGCCACCTCTGTCCACAGTGCAGGTGGAAGGATACATCTTGGAACTGGATGATGGGAATGGTGGTCAGTTCAGGGTAAGCAATTAATAAAGAAATGTGAGGTGAGTGTGGAAAGGAATTTGGCTACCTGATGAACAAAACTATGTTTGACCTGGAGCTCCAAGTGTTACCCTTGACCTGGAAAAATTAGCTCACCTCTGATGCAAAAATCTAATCCAGCCTTCTGCTCGCAATTGTACTCTACAATCCAGCGAGTTAGCAAAGGCTAGTTTTACCCCTTATATGTCCAAATTTAAGAATGGCATGTTGGGAAACATGAGAATGCCCTTTGCTATTTGGAAGAATTACTACCAGAGAAATCAGAACTTGACAAATTGAAAAAGAAGTAATCTGACCCACTACAAGGCAATTTTGTGTGTTTCATGTTTAGGAGGTTTACGTTGGAAAGGAGACAATGTGTACTGTGGATGGTCTGCACTTCAACAGCACCTACAGTGCCCGGGTAAAGGCCTTCAACAAGACAGGGGTCAGCCCCTACAGCAAGACATTGGTCCTGCAGACTTCAGAGGGTAAGTTCTGATTGGAAGGCTTTTCAACAGAAGAAAATATATTCTATGTAGCTCAGGGTTGAATGATTGAATCTTTGGTGCTCTCTGAGCTTGGTTGTTTGCTTGCAGAAGTTTTGTTACCCAATTAGGTAACATCATCAGTGCAAGTGTGTGTGTGGGGGGGGGGGGGGGGGGGTGTTGAAAAAAAAATCTAACGGAATATAACTTTTCTCTATGTGCACATGAAGGAAACAAAATGTTGCCCATCTCAGCACTGCTTGTTTGAACCACGTTTTTTATTCTATTTGCCAAGTTGGAGTTTCATTTCGTCCAACTCCAAAAATAACAAGAGACAAAATGATAACTTGATCAAGGGATATCTTTTTGTTCATTCTTAAATTGCAAAAACACTTGGGGAAGGGAGTGCATGAATAGGATATGCAGAAATTCATAGAGGGTTTGTGTCTGTATGTGAACTTGTTTTAATTCTTGGACTTCTCCCTGGCCTCTCTTGGACCTTGTCAATCTCTTGTGCCTTAGCTTTCACTAACATAATAATAATTCAATTAATTGCCTGGTGTTTGAATTATAAAACCTCATCAGAATGTACAAAAGAAAATTTAGAGCAGTGTTTCCTAAGTTGGTGTCCTCCATATGTGTCAAATTAGGATAATATTTGTAGAAAAACCTTTTATACAAAGATTTGTATTTCAAAATGTGAATCAGTGTGTCAAACTTAGAGCTTTTATAAAAAAAGAAGCAATATGGGTTTCTTATTGCTAATTTGAAAGTTTTCTTGATATATAGAAAAGAGAAAATATATTGTGTAAGCTACCCAGAGTCCCCTTCAGTGGGTGACTATAACAAATCTAATAAATTAAATGAATATGTTAAATATACTGTATTTTAAGAACGCATCAGCTGAAGTATTTCAGTATTGTGTGAAGCAAATTATCATCTTTGCCTTCTATTGTTTAGCCATACAGTCTTTTCTATTTAATTACTTAGGAGACATTCCCAAATGTGAATTGTTAAGACATAAAATACTTTAAGGGTTACTCTTTATTAAAACTGTTCTAAATAATTTTTACAACGTTGAGATGGTATTTTCCCATTATCTTCCAGAATAGGATTAAGCCTTATTCTGTAAACCATGTACAGCCTTTCCACATTATAAGATTCATTTCTCATGTATTCTGGTAGTTGCTTTTCTAAAGATGGAGGACATGGTGCATCAAATTATATGTCAATAATATGTCTATCCTATGCTCCATTATTGCCCCATTTCCCCAGTTGTTGATAGCACTGATCTGTGGTTTTTGCTCCCCTACACTGTTCTAGCTTGGTTATAAATTGATAGGTGGGAAAATCTATTTTGAAATAGACATGGTTAGTGGTTTAAAAACAGGTAAGATGAACCTGGTAATATCAGCTATTTCAGAACCTCAGACAGCTCCAAGGCTTGCAGACATTGCTCCAGTGGTGCTGTTTGTGAACTAATACTATAACTTCTACAATCCTTCAAGTAAAGTGGTGACTAATTTACACAGGAGAGGGCTGTGACATGTAGGCATGAACAATAAATGATTGCCAATGTGGCCACTTGTCTTTAGGTCTCGGCTTTTGTAGTGATTCAAGCTTCTTACAGAAAAGTTTGTGACTTCCTGATAATTTGATTTCCCCCCCTCCCCCAACTGACCTGGGAGATTGAGAAGGTTATCAGACTAGAAATGTTAACCTGCAGCTATCAATAAACCGAACATGTGGAAATTCCTGATAATGAAAGCTGAGCATAAGAATAGACAGTATCTATTGCAAACCTGGATTTTTTTTTCTATTCAATTGTGCCAAGTTCTTGGACACTTCTCACTGTTTCCTTCCTAGGGCTGAGAGAAAGTGACTAGCCCAAGATCACCCAGCTGGCTGGATGCTCATTGTGAGACGAGCTTACTGTCTTCCAGTTTCTAGCCTGATGCCTTAACCATTACACCAAACTGGTTTCTCCTGGAAATTGTAACTCTGGGAAATTTTATGGTGGACTCTAGGAAACTCATGCTCATTTTGATCAAGGAAAATGGGATAACTGAACAAGAAATTCAAGCATTCAAGCAACATCTACCATCAGAACTTAGGGAGGTCATTTGGATGTAACTAGAGAAGGCCAATCAAGTAAAGAGCATCTTTTCCTGAATTGTAGTTTATGAAACTGGAGCATCAAGCAAAGACTCAGTAGAGTGAAATTCAAACTAAAATTTCATTTAGTTGAAATTTAGACCTTTAAACATCTAGGTTTGCTCATCAGTCCCACCACTGTTCTCCTCCTGAATAACAAATCCATTGCTGTTGTATTTGCAATGTAAACTCATGTTTAAAATGCACGATGTGGGCACTGACTGGCCATTGCGTATTAAGTGATTGGTGCCTGTATGACAGTCTTTTACTCTACCATCCTCTGCCTTCGTGTAAAGGATCCTGGGATACCTATTTCAGATTACACTGCACAGAAATTATCCACAGAAAATTGATCTGCTTTGTTGGACTGACCTGATCCCACCCTGTACATCTAAAGAATCATTCTTCATACTGTTACAGTTGCTATTATGAGATGTATTGGCTTGATTAGGACATAGCACCAAGCCTTAATTTTCTTTTTGTATAGTGTGTAGTGTGAATCCAGCCATTTTAGCTTGTTGAATATACTATGCTTAAAGCAAACCATGGCTTCGTGTGAATTCAGACGTTCAGCGACTGTGCGGAATCTTTCCCTATCTTTAATATGTTAGTTGCAATAACAAAAGCTTCTTATAGTTATTTCTGAAGAAAAATGGAAAATGGGTGTTGAACAACTTTTGGAGAAAAGAAATGGAAATTCCCCAACTAGGCTTTTTAAAAAAAACAAACATAGAAATAGCAGGGACTGGAAAACACACTAGAGATTTGCGTGGAAATTAGTGGGGAAAACTCCCTGTGCTAGTTAACTTTGCTACCTCTTCTGCAACGTTTTAATATTGGTAGTCCTCGATTTACAACTATCCGATTCACGATCATTTGAAATTGAAACCAGCACTGGAAAAAAATGACTTATGGCCACTCATCGCACTTAGGACCATTGCAGCATCCCCCCATGGTCATGTGATCAAATTTTGGGTGCTTGGCAATTGGCATTTATTTATGATGGTAGTAGCGTCCCTGGTCATGTGATCACCATTTCTGACCTTCCCAGGCAGCTTCTGACAAATAAATGGGGAAAGCTGGATTTGCTTAATGTCTGCATGATTTACTTAACAACTGCAGTGATTCGCTTAACAACAAGGCTGTAAAATCAGTCATGACCAATGGAAATTCTTGTTCCAATTGCGATCATAAGTCAAGGACTACCTGTACATCCAGGATAATGTGGGGAGAGAGCTCTCCTCCTCCTCCTCTCCGTAGTCGCTCTGTAAGTACCCACTGGGGAGTTGACATTTCATTTTTTTTGTTCTAGAATTGTAATCTTATTATTTAGAACAGCAATCCCTCCTCTCCCACTGCATTGACGCCAATGGTGGTTGTGGTAGCTTGTTGGAAGTATGTCTATGTAATGGCATACAGTTTTTCAACAGAGTTCTGACCTTGAGTTTGCCTTGATCTTACATTTAGACTCCGAACCTGAGGAGCAGGCCCTGACATTCCCAGTGCCTTTGGAAAGGCTGCCGCTGCGTAGATCAAGTCCTTTCTCTTCCACCCTTAACCTGCAAAACAGCTTTCCGGGGAGATCCTACTTTGAGCTAAGATCCTCGTCCCACCAAATGAGTTTGCACTCCTCTTTACAATCTCTGAATTCGGCCGGTGGGTGAACCGAGCACGCTTAGCATTGCCTCTTGAGCTGCGCTTCTGGGCATATTTTTTTTTTTTGTTTCAGGGTGTGGTTCTTGTTTTGTTGCTGTTTTGCTTTCGCTTTCCTTTTTGGATATTTTTTTTGAGGGGGGGTCCCCTCTTCCTGCCCTCCCCTCCCATCCTGCCCGTGACATCCATATGAAATGGGACCAAAGTGTTCTATGTTGTCGGTGGCCTGCTGCTTTCCACCTGTGGAGAAGACTGATGATGTAGATGTGTGACATGTTTGTCTCTCTGTGACAAGGTTGTGGTACATTGAAATGCACTAGTGAGCAAGCAAGAAAACCTCGCAGAACTAGTGAAGTAGCTGCTTCTGTCAGGCTGACTGCAATAGGCCTGGATCCCTAGTTCACCATTTGCTTTCCATAGAATAAAGAAGCTCCAGTTTGCCCATCCCCTTTACCATATCCATATATACAAACACACACATACATATGCAAATTGGCCAGGTGCAAATAACATTTAGAATATATATTGATTCCAAAATGTACATTAGGCGACTGTATTAAGGCAACTTTGAAGATTACCAGAAATCTTCCAGGTTTCTATTTTGCAACCCCAGAGTTAGCCTAATAAATATTTTAACCTACCCTGTTTCCCCAAAAGTAAGACATCCCCTGATAATAAGCCCAATCGGGCTTTTGAGCTCATGTGCTAAAATAAGCCTCTCCCCGAAAATAAACCCTCCCCGAAAATATTAAAATGCAGAGCTGGAAATCAGGTAACACGGCAAGAGGAGCCTCATCTTGCTCCACGTGCCCCAAAATAATAAGACCTCCCCGAAAATAAGGTCAAGCACTTATTTCAGGGTTCAAAAAAATATAAGACAGGGTCTTATTTTCGGGAAAACATGGTAACTAGGATTTTGGCTTTTTTTCTATGACAGATAACCCTTCCTTTTCTTACTGCGTGGCTTAGGTATATTAATGGATTTTAAGATAGCATTTGAGATAAGATGATACCAGATTTATCATTATTGATACCATGATTATTCATGATTGAGACATTTATTGTGAGGCACATGGAAATAGAGACCGAGTTGTTCCGTTCTCCTCCTTTCTGTAGATATTGATAGACCCTCTCTACGGAACATGTTTGCGAAGGCTTCCTTAGGGAAAATATTAGAAGAAGGGCAAGACTTGTTAATTTAGCCTTGCTACTACAACCACCATAAGAATCTGAAGAAAGATGTGGCTTCTATGTCTCCTCGGTTTCCCCAGAACCCCCACCCCCTTAAAGAGGTCAATGAGAACCATTTGTTGTTATAGCTGACATGCAGTCTAGTGGTGGGCATTAGATTAATTTATCTGCACAGACCTGATTCTCACATTATTTTTATGAGTGGAAGGTTTCATGGGAGGATAGTTTTGGTAGAACTGCATCTGCTGAGTGCCCAGATGACCTATCGTGACACATTCCCCAAACTACATGTACAAATATTTTTTTAAAGAACTATTTTGGTTAAATGCTTGAAATATGCTTTTTCTCTCTTCTGTAAATGGTTGGGGTTGCTAATACAGTACTTTTGGAAGGACCAGAAGATAAGATCCAATGAGATCAAGTGTGATCTACATTTCATTGGTTAAATTCTGCTGGGTTTCATTGTATCCAAAATAGCGCTACACACTGGGATGCAGACATATATGTGTTATTACTCATACAATTATTAAGTGTTCAGTTATTCAGAAATTCATTCAAACCTACTTTGAATCTATAAAAGGATCTTAGAACCAAACACAATGTAAGCTTGAAGGGAAGAATTCATATTATGTTCTTACCAAACTTCCTTTCTCTATTGCAATGGTTCCCCATAAGTAGTTCCCTGAAGGATACTACTAGCACTTTTTAAAATATGCACGTTAAATGTAAACATGAATTAAATTGAAAGCATAGTTTGGTCATCAATATCCCCATTTTACATATGAGTAACTAAGAATAATTTGAACAGGACGCCCATCATGTTCAGGAATAAGCCAGACTCTGACTTAGTGCTATGTCACAAGACACTGATGGATTATTATTATTACAGAAACATTTATTTACTTTATTTTTATTTATTTATCACATTTCTACATCACCCATCTCTCCCAAGTGACTCATAAGTGTAGTAATCAGCATGTAATAATAACTATGCTAAGCAATAATATAGTACTAGTAATTGGAAAGTGTGGTTTACATTTAATGTGTTGTATGAAATCAGTCCATTGTGATTTTTCCAATTACTTACGGGTTTTGCAATTCAGGCCAACAGCCACAAAATGCTGGAGCAGAAGTTTCTCCAAGATATGCCAGCTTCCCACTGGCCTTGGAGACCCTTCAGGAAAACAAGTCCCAAACACTCTGATTAAGGCGTGATCAATATAAGCAATTGCCTGGGACGGAAAGTTTAGCTGCCTTTTAAATTTTCCACATGATAAACTGAAGGAACAGAGAGTGTTTGCATCAGTGAACTTTCAGTCAGGCTATTTTTGAACATGATTCTAGTGTCCTTCAGGAAGACTATTAGACTTGCATTCTGAAATAAATTAATTGACTGGTCAGAAAGTATGAAGAACATTTGAGGCACTTTCTTCCACTTCATCCAGTTATTCTCTGCCATGTCGTTTTTGTCAATTTCACCTCAATTCTTTTTACATGGGCCCTTTTATATAGAATAACAGAGCTGGAAGGGACCTTGGAGGTCTTCAAGTCCAACCCCCTGCTTAGCCAGGAAACCCTATACCATTCCAGACAAATGGTTGTCCAATCTCTTCTTAAAAACTTCCAGTGTTGGAGTATCCACAACTTCTGGAGACAGATTGTTCCACTGATTAATTGTTCTAACTGTCAGAAAATTTATCCTTAGTTCTAAGTTGCTTCTCTCCTTGATTAGTTTCCATCCATTGCTTCTTGTCCTGCCTTCAGATGCTTTGGAGAATAGCTTGACTCCCTCTTCTTTGTGGCAGCCCCTGAGATATTGGAACACTGCTATCATGTCTCCCCTAGTCCTTCTTTACATTAAACTATATACTAGATGTTAATTGCAAGATGTTGATAAAGCTGAGGTTGCTGTCACTTACTTATCCCAAATTGGTAAATACTTCAAGGAGATATCAAGGCTGGCGGTGAATGGCCATTGTTGGCTGAACTTGGAAAGAGTAAGCCATAGTTGCCATAGAACTAGGCAAAGGACTGTCATAAAAAAAAGATAAAAGTATAGTGATGCAAAAACTCTTCTCAGCAGAACTAGAAGAAAATCTACAATGCACTCATTGGGCCCAAACCAGCAGAAGCCAGCCCTTTTTCCCAGACGTTCTATGCAATACAGTACTAACATCCTGTTTAAAAAAAATACAGATCTAGCACTCTTTCAAAATAACCCAGTAAACCTGTGTTTAAATACAGACCTATTGCTCTTTGAAAAGAGCACAAATCCATGTATTCTGGTGTGTCAGTAGGACATTTTTTAGAATGGGGTGTCAAACTCGATTTCATTGAGGGCCACATCAGGGTTGTGTTTGACCTTGGGGGACCGGGGTGGGTGTGGCCAGGGTGGGTGTGGCTAGCTCGATGTCAGTTGTGTCAGGGGCACCTGTGGTGGCCCAAGCCCTCTGCCAGTGAAAACAGAGCTCGGGAGGGCCACGTGCAGCCCTCGTGGGCTCCATTTTCAGCTGCAATGACCTCCTGCAACCTTCTGCCAGTGAAAATAAAGCTCGGGAGGGCCGCATGCTGCCCTCCCGAGCTCTGTTTTCACTGGAAGAGGCACTGCAGCCCAGTCCTTCACTGTTTCCAGGGTGGCCCTGTGGGCCAGATCAAAGCACCCCATGGGCCGGATCTGGCCCCTGGGCCTTGAGTTTGACACCCATGTTTTAGAAAGACACCTCTGTGGAAGCCAGATGTCCAGGATTCTCTCCAGTCCAAATCAAAGTTGGCCATGAAAGACAATGCCCAGCATCTGGAGAAACCTAAAATGGCCAATGAGATCTGGGCACATCGCACTCTACGTCTGGGTCATCAGCCATTTTCTTGAGGAATTGCTGTATATATCATGTCCACAGCAATAAAAAAAAATGTGTCTGGAAAAGAGGGAAAACATGATTTTAAACTGGAAGTGAGATGAAGGCAGCCTAATCAGAATATGTTCTTTAAAATACCTTAGTGCCGAATCATGTCATTTTTCAATCTTTAGCAAGGGGCTGCCCCAGAAGGAAAGCAATTCCAAACACTGTCTCTGTGCTTTTGTCTCAAGTCATAACCTCCTGCTTCTTTCTGAGATATGCAGAGTTATTGGATTTTCCCAGAGGTCTTTAACCTTTTAAGCCAGCAGGCACATTTGGAGTGTTCAGAATATATTGTAGGGTCTACAGCAGCTCTGGGGAGGGTGCTTTCAACACTAAATGACTGCTACAATGAGTGGGACCAGTCGTAAAACAAGAAAGGCAGGTAGGACTGGAAATCTGGTGGGCCCTAAGGGAAGAGTGTGTGGACAAATTGGATCCACAGTCAGACTATTGAGGTTCCCA
>WNWU01000001.1:80812593-80830590 GCA_012654045.1 Ptyas mucosa
TAGCATAGCATAGCATAGCATAGCATAGCATAGCATAGCATAGCATAGCATAGCATAGCAATTCTGGGAGTTGAAGTCTACACATCTTAAAGTTTTGAAGGTTGAAAAACACCAGAATAGACATTTTCCAACCCTCTTGTTTTTTAAGCCAACCCAGTTTGCCTCTCGGTCCCACATTTTGGATTTGCTGCAGAAACACTCAGCGAAATCCTTTTGAGGGTCTTTACTGAATGCAGACCCAAATTCCTCCCCTGCATGGCAGCATGCAATGCTTTTTGCAGCAACTGTGCATCTCTGCCTACCACCATAGTCACTCTGATAACTCTTCCACGCTTATGTGCATTGCAGTGGCTTGGTTTTCGTTTGACCCCAGCACTGCTCACTCCGACATCATCTTCTCAAACGACAACCTGACAGTTACCTGCAACAGCTATGACGACCGGGTTGTGTTGGGCAAAACTGGCTTCTCCAAGGGGCTCCACTACTGGGAGTTATCCATCGATCGCTATGACAACCACCCCGATCCAGCTTTTGGAGTTGCCCGAATGGATGTTCTCAAGGATGTCATGCTAGGGAAAGATGACAAAGCTTGGGCCATGTATGTGGATAATAACCGAAGCTGGTTCATGCATAACAACTCACATACCAACAGGTACCTGCCTTCAAATTGGTTCTGTTGTTCTTGTTTTGTGCACTTCAAATCTTTTGAATTAAAATATCTGGGGATGAGGGACTAAATTGTCTTCATAAAAAGCATGCAACATTGTATTTTTGAAAAGGAGAGTCCATCATATGCTAGACCAAATTGTTCTTCTAACTGGGCTGAAGTCAACAACTTTAGTGAATCAGAAGCAGGGGTGAAATGTAAAATTTGTTACTACCGGTTCTGTGGGCATGGCTTGGGGGGGGGTTGGGGGTTAATGTGACTGGGTGGGCATAGCCAACTTTTTTTTTTTTTTACTTTTCAAAGCATTTTTTTTACCACCTCTTTGGCCAAAGAGGTTGCAGGAAAAAATGCTTTGAAAAGCCTCTGACAATCCCAGCTGAGCCGCCTGATCATCAGAGGCTTTTTAAAAAAAAACTTTTAAAAGCATTTTTTTGGCGGAAGAAGTTGTAGAAAAAATGCTTTTAAAAGTTTTTTTTTTAAAAAGCCTCTGATGATCGTGAGGCTCAGCTGGGCATGGTGGGGTGGGGGGGTGCAGGGATTTTTGCTACCGGTCCGAACCGGGAGCATTTCACCCCTGATCAGAAGGGACTCTGTTTCTCAAACCACTTGTTCCTTCCTGAATTGGGACATTCAAATTGGTATTTATAACATCATCATTTGCTACCTATAGTGGAAATGTTTCGGAGCATGCCAGAAGTTTCCCATCCTGGGGTAGAGGACAGAAAGGAAAATAATTTCCAGTTCAAGGATGTTTAAAGGGGAACCACAGTCTGGCAGATCCAGAATCCATTCCATGTGAAAGTACCTTAATCTGTCTTCCACCTTGGCAGTGAAGGGTGCTCAGCCTGTTTTTATTTTCTTGAGCCCAAACTCCACTTGCAATAAAAATGCAACAAAGCACAGCCATCAGATAATGGGTAATTTTTAAGTAAATGTTAAGCACTTAGCTGAGCAAAAGCTTGCTGGAATAAAATTGTCTTTACTCCTCTGATGAAAGATAGCTAGACTGGGGACAACCTAAATTATGTGAGATAAATATTCTTCAACAACTAAGAATATTTTATCTCTCCCCCCCCCCCCCCCCCAAATCCTCTTCCATATTTCTGCCTTGGTGGGTAGATTGTGCCAGGTGATTTTGTAAGTGGGTATATAGATCTTAAATATAAATATAATTTCCAGCCAGAATGATCTTCAGCTGATTTAGAGCTTTAGGTATAATCATTAAAATTCTGAATTCAGCCCGAAGCAATGTGTAATAAATCCCAACTAATATTTTACATTCTGAACCAAGAATCTGGACCAAAAAGAACCCAAAGACTCTTCAAAAACAGGCCCAGGTGGAGGTTATTGTAGAGATACAATTTTGATGTAACTAAGGCATATATTACCATACTCAATTCTAACTTGCCAGTGCTGAATCCTGTTCCCAGTTCTTCAGCCCTACCTACAGTGCAGTCACTAGACTAGAAACACTGGGTTGTTTATTGGGCATCTAAGTAGATGGCATGGCTCTTTGTGCAGAATGTATGTGTTCCTCTGTTAGAGGAACATGTACATTCTTCACAAAGTGCCATGCCATCTTAAAGACCAACTTGGATGTGCTTGCAGGATGGCCCCTCAAATGTCAACATGCAACAGTAGTCAAGAACATTGAACAAGGATGGGGAAAGAAGATTTAAATCTTAATTGGACCCTAAATCTCACTGAAAAACTAGAGGCAATCATTATCTCTAAGTCTGAGTGGCGTAGCAGGCTAATGCCTCCTACTTAAGGCAGCATTTAACATCCAGCTGTCTGCAATTATTGTAAGTTCGAATCTCACCAGGCTCAAGGTTGACTCAGCCTTCCATCCTTTCTAAGGTAGGTGAAATGAGGACCCAGATTGTGGGGGCAATAAGCTGACTTTGTATAAAAAATATACAAAGTATGAAGGCCTTTTGCTTAACACATTGTAAGCCGCCCTGAGTCTCTGGAGAAGGGCGGCATATAAATAAAAAAAAAATTTTTTAAAAAAAGTCTGACTTATCTCCCAGAACTGTTGTGAAAACTAAATGTACCCATCTAACCCACCTTTAAGTTGGAAAAGGAGATGTGTAAATTAAATAGATGCTAATTGGCATTTTTTTTTCAACAGGACTGAAGGAGGTATCACCAAAGGTGCCACTGTAGGCATCTTGCTTGATTTGACCAGGAGGACCTTGACTTTCTCCATCAATGAAGACCAGCAAGGACCAGTGGCCTTTGAGAATATGGAGGGTATATTCTTTCCAGCTGTCAGTCTCAACCGGAATGTGCAAGTAAGGATGGGCTGAGTCCTGGCTGAGAAATGCCAGTTGGTGTATGTAGTGGTAATGGGGGTAGACAGCAACTATAAGGATGGCAGGAATAAAATGCAGGGCTGAGGTGGCAAAAACTGGAGTGAAGCAAAAGACCTGAAATAATCTTCCTCAAAATGACCACCTTCAACATGTGTAAACTTCAATTCCCAGAATTGAGCAATAGCTACATTGGCTGAAATTTTCAAGAGTAACTCCATATTACCAAAACACATAATTTTGTTGTGACCGAGGCCCACATAGTGATTACCAAATACAATTCAGTCCTGAACAAACTTATTTTATTAAAACAGCTGAGAATTCATTCATTTTCAGCTTAGTCCAAAACAAATTCTTCATAACCAGTCCTATGGCCTTATCACCAACCTTTGATGTCTTTGGCAACCTGCCAAAGGCTTTTCTTGGCAAAACCCCCACAAAGTTCAAGAGACGCTGACAAGAAGTACTGGAATCAACGTTGCTTTTCTACAAAGAACCCAACGGCTCGTTGCTGCTCTTTTAAGCCTTATGGGAATGGCCAATCATCTTCTGGCCTTACTCCCGAGTCGCCCTTTTTGCTTCAGGTGCTCTTGCCTTCTTCACATGCGTGCACTAGGAACAGGCTCCTCCTGTTCCTCTGCCTCTCCGTTGTACGCCTCTGGAGGCTCCAGAGTCCATGCATCGCTCCCAGATGGTCCTGGCCCCATCTCTGCCTCCGATGCAGAGCTCTTATCCGGGCCTTCCCCTGACTCCAGGACTGGCCCATGTTCCTCCCCAGCCTCCTCACTGTCTGACTCTGCTGCCAGGTCTGCAGGCTGCTGGCGGATCACAACTAGTTTGGGGAAGGCTGGCCTAGACCATAGGTCCAGCAGTGTTGTTTATCATTGTCACTTCCTTTTGGCTGAGAGTGCTGGCTGAGAGTGAGGGCGGTAGAGCTCAACAATCAGTCTTCTGTCCCTGCCTATGATATGCCAAGATAGCTCCAGATTTAAAGGAGACAGTATTCCCTGGTTCCCTCTTCCTTGGGTGACAAGCAGTGGTGGGTTGCCCCCGGTTCGCACCGGTTCTATAGAACTGGTAGTAAAACTGGCGGGAGGCTCCGCCTACCGACCTTGACGTCATCAAAATGCTTCTGCACATGGGCAGAAGCTTCTGCACTTGTGCAGAACAGTGTGCGCGGCCCCGTTGCAAACTGGTAGTAAACCGGTAGAACCCACCCCTGGTGACAAGGTATGCAGGAATGAATAGTGTTGAGTTTATTATGAACAGGGCTATGAGAGTTGGTTCTGTGACCATGGAAAAGCAAAATCTACCAGATTAAAAGTTGATTCAAAATGCTCTCCAGGTCACACACTGTCCAATCTGGCTTGGTTTCAGGTCACACTCCACACTGGCCTGCCGGTCCCGGACTTCTACAATGCACGGGGATCCTTGCAGTAGAGACGCCCTCATGCCTTTTTCTCAGGACACATCAAGAGAGCTGCACTGACCTTCTTCAAGAATTGACCTCACAGGAGCAAGAAGGAGAATATCTGGTCATCTGGCAACTCCAAAGCAGCAAAAACCATTTTTTAAATAATAATAATAATAAAAAAAGCAGAGGAGCAGAAACTAAAGAAAAACAAGGACAAAGCAGACTTTGCACCTCAACAAGGTGCAGCAATTGACCCCCTACCCCCCACCCCCTAGTTTCTCTAACCCCACATGCTGTGCGTGAGTTAGCTTTGCTATTTTTGCTTTTTGGTTGATCACAAAATTCCTGGACAATCCGAGGTGTAACTCTTTGTTTCCAGTTTGGTTTTATTCCTTCCTAAAGGGTTTTTCCTTTTCCTTGAATGCAAATCAAATATCATGACATAGCAGATGTGGTTGAACCACTTTGACTCCCAGAGAAGAGACGGTTGTAGTCATATTGCTATGGATTAAGTTCAAAAATGGCACACCAAACATTTCTACGACCTGATGGCTTGCAAGAATTGCTTTCTCTGAGTCCATCTAACTTCATCTCCACCTTCTGCTCCTTTGCAGTCTTTCTCAGTGAAGAATATCATCAAAAAGTATCGGACTTGGGTTGCCACGTAGTTGCCATTTGTAGGGACAAATAATAATAATAATAGTAAAAAATACCACAATGGAAGCTCCACCCTTGCCGTATTTGCAATGCAGTGTTGCAATGTAGATATCAAAGAGTGGAGTTTATGTTGTGACACCACAGCACATATCTTGTTTTGGCATCATCCTGGCTAGTTATGGAAGCCTACGTGTATTTCCAAATATCACAAAATCCTTCGGAGACCATCGCATAAGCAGATGCCATCAAATCTAGCGGCCACAGGATCCCAGAACTAAATAAAAAATTGTTGTTTAAAAATGGCCCAAACCTCACAAGATCGCCAAATCTCATGAGACTAATTTGGAGCAGGAATGCCCAATCTTTTACATTTTTATTGGCGGCTTTAAAAATAAGTTTATATTGGTACCCATGACAGGGATGCCTTGTGTCTTCTTATGGACTATCCTGAGATTAAAGATTGAGAATCTATGTACAAATCTTCTGTA
The DNA here is from genome assembly GCA_012654045.1 of Ptyas mucosa. Classification (NCBI taxonomy): domain Eukaryota; kingdom Metazoa; phylum Chordata; class Lepidosauria; order Squamata; family Colubridae; genus Ptyas; species Ptyas mucosa. The sequence continues at coordinate 80,818,135 of WNWU01000001.1, forward strand.
CATGCAGAATTAATAGTTTTTAAAAGTCAGTGTTTTATTTTTCCAGTGAAAGCAAACAGAAAGATGATCGTATAATTTCCACAGAAATGGTAGGCAAGCACTTGTGTTGGAACAAAGAGAGCTCACAACTTCCACACACTTATTAAAGGAATTAATTCCTCATTTTTAATTCATAGATCACTTTTTCGATCAGAACAATAGCCCTGGCAGATCATCACCAATGCAGAAAATGGGAAACATATGTTTTTTTCCCCTCATAAACATACATACATATACAGACTCTTAACCAGTATTAATCATACACATTATCTTTAGTTTCCATATTAATTCATTTTTCTTCCTTAAGTAATTAAAATAAGATATACTCTGGACTGCTTTTCTACCCTTCCATCTCTTCTTTAAACCACAACAACCTATCCTTTTCAACTTTCCTCTTCCTCCTCTCCTTCCCCTTCCCTTCCCCCACTCTTCTCTTCTTCCTCCCTTCCTACCTTCTCTCCTACTCTCATTTCTCCTCTTTTTCTTCCTCTCCTCTTCCCTTTCTTCTATCGTTCTCTCTCCTTCCCTCTCTTCTTCCCTCTTTCTCCTCTACCCCTCTACTCCTCTCTTCATTCCCTCTCCATTGTTGTGTTTTATTTTTTGAACAACAGCAGGAACCTCTAGGGTACATGCAGTGAGGCTGCCATGTTTGTTTTTCATGATAGCAACAGCAATAGCAACAACATTAGAGTTACATCACATTTTTCTCTTGGATCTCAAGCTAGCTTACATAAGAATTCTTCCCTCACTATTTCCCACAGATCATAGAAGACAGGTTCAGCTGGGTAAGCGGAAGATAAATGCAAAGTTGACTGCAACCAACTTTGCAACTGAAACCATGATTGGTTTGCTGCCGAGATGGCAACTCCATCAGATACTTTTGATTCTCTTTTGTTCAAATAATCTAGTGCAGCTTTTTTCTTTATTTTTCCTTCCAGTCTCAAGAGTGTGTTGAAAGCAAGGGGGATCTAAACAATCTAGGATTCTTAGTTTGTATTAGTTTTGTCATATGAAACAGGTCCAAAGCCAGACTTTCCTATATCATCATCATCATCATCATCATCATCATCATAACAAAATAATGGAGCCAAATGCAATAAACCCTAGCTATGTTGCAGAATCAACATCCTGCTAGAGAAAACAAGTGGGTATCATTCATAGATAGCCATTATCTTCTGCCAAACCATCCAAGATGGTTCTACCTCTCCGTGGCAAGCTAACCGGGAAAACAGATGATTCAGATAAGTTCAGCATACGATTGTATCTGAAGAGCCCTATTGAGCCATCAACCTAACCAAGACCAAATGTTGCCAATCGGCTGTGCTCCATGGTAGTTGGGGCAAAATGCAGTCACATGCAGAAAGCACCATTTTGGAGAACCCAAGACTCGGACTCCTGCAGAGGCAGCTGGGATTCTGGATGCTGACCCGTGCTTTGGATTCCTGAATGGTTTGCAAAACAACCCACTTGACTTATGGCTTCCTACAGATGTCACTTACTACTTTGGGAAGATACAAGGCAACCATTTTGCTATTGTTATTGTTCTTAAAGGGGATTTCCCTGATCATATAAACACAGAGCATTATTTCTTGACAATATTTCTAAATAAACTATGGGGATGGGGGAAGTATCTCTTGAGGTGTTTTTTCTGTTTCTGTAAGCAAACTATTATATGGGTATGACTTTCTCTTGATTGTACACTGGCGCTTATCACACGTCTTTTCTCCCAGACATAAATGTGAGCAGTTTGTCAGCCATTTTAGGTAACAGCATTTTTCATAGCTGTAGTTAAAAGTGTTGCATCTATTTTAAAAAGAGGGCATGCTGTATCAGACTGAGCACATGTTTGTGGCTAATGTATGGAAAAGCAAAGATGACTCCTCTGTGTGTTCTTCTTTTCAAGAAATGAACTCTGCCATGGTATTACATTTCAAGATTCCTAAGCTGTGAAACCAGGCCAATTCACGTTGGGTCATCAAGAGATGCTCCATGACTTTGTTAATATTCTCCTTTATCTTGATCATTGCTTTATTTCCGTATCCTGGCATTGTTAACATTTTGCAGTTGTAATGCTGCAATCCTATATTTCTGCTGGGTTAGAATGAATGGTTTTGCAGTGGCCTATCATTCCAGAAGACCTACATTATGTCTGGCTACAGTGCAAAATGGGAGAAGTAGTGGTGCCTAATATAAGCGGAGATTGGTGCACATTTGATTCATTAGCATGGAAAATTAGTTATGGCCTAGGTCAGTGATGGCTAACCTTTTTGCTGTCACGTGCCAAAAGTGGAGGGAGCGGGGGGGGTCGCGGGTGCAGGTGCCCACATCCATAATTCAATGCGCCCCGCCCTCCCACGCATGCGCACGTGACCCCCCCACACTTCCCCCTGCTTTTGGCACGTGATGGCACGGTGGGCCCAGTAGGCCCGTTTCCCCCCCTCCCCAGGCTCCAGAGGCTTTCTAGGAGCCTGGGGAGGGCAAAAACATCCTTCCCCATCCTCCCGGAGGCCTTCTGGAGACCGGAAACAGCCAGTTTCCCGACTTCCGGTGGGACCGGAAGGCCTAACAATCAGTTGGCTGGTGAGTGCATGCGCGCTGGAACTGAGCTAGGGCAACACTCGTGTGCCCACCAATATGGCTCCGTGTGCTACCTGCGGCACCCGTGCCATAGGTTCGCCATCACGGGCCTAGGTACTCGTACAGTTGTATGTATTCCGTGGAACTTTGCTACTTTCTTTGGAAGATCTAGAGGCTTGCTTGGCAATGCCGTAAGATAATAGTTTGTTATATGTTTACATCCAGCAGTGAACAAGGTAGTAAAGCAGTAAGTGGATATCAGATAGTAGAAATTGGGAGAGCTTGGAAACAGCTTAGATGCTGTTCTAGCAGGAGACAAAGTACAAATGAGTGTTTTGATGGTGCAGATCTGTGTTCTCCTGAAGTCCCTCAACTTGGAGAGAAGGACCTGAAAAGAGAGGGACTTCTTGAAGCTTAGTAGTTTCATGGCAGTTAGAAATAGTTAAATTGTATGGCTTGGTTTAGCTCAAAAAGAGATTGTGCTGCCCATGTAGGCTGTGGGTTTTAGAGTTTGACATCATTTTCATGGAGATTGTGGTGGATGGTCCTTCACAGGTTGGGACTTCCACTGCTGCTGTGTCAATGCACGTGGCCCATTTGGGGGATTCAGATTGGTGCTATTTTAGAGGAAGTCACCTCTGAAAGTTATGCTTGTCACGCTGTGCCAATGGATCTTGCTCCCCCCTTGAAGGTGACTGATTATTTAGGCTAATTATGTACATAATACATTTCCCACATTTGTTCATTATGGTTGCTGTCATTGTATTTTTTTCTCCAACCACAGATAGCATGCTGATCTCCATAGTCTTTGCTTTCAATTTAGTGCTTGCTCTCTCTTTCTCTCTCTCTCTCTCTCTTTCTCAAACACACACACACACACACACACCCCAAAGCAAGAAAAAAACCAGTTGTGTTTGACAACAGAAATAGTTTTTTTTCTTTACCACTGTATCATATCATTAAATTATTAATGATTTGTTTTCATTATTTTAATGAGGAGTGGAGATAAGCCAAGAAAGAGCTGAAGAAAAAAAAATCATGTGTAACAACATGGCCACAAAAATAAAACAAAACTCTGAAACAAAACAAGAAAAGACATGTCTGTAAATAGGTTGCTGGGTTCCCACCAAGGATTCCTTCGCTATAGAATTCATCTTTCTCTGTGGTGATGGTAATTCTTGATTTGTTTGCCTTGTTTATGTTTACCTAATTTATTCAATGGGTGCTATTTTGCATTCATATTGTTAATTTTCTTTGCTGCAAAGGAGTCAGGTTCCAAGATGACACATATCTCCTCATGGTTTTACATTTCTAAAGAGGCTTGGTGGCTGGGCCACTACAGCCCTGTTTTCCACAGACATCAGTTCTGCTTCCTTACAATGTTCCTGATGCTTAGAATAGATTCCTAGTGATGCATAACATGTCATTGGCAATTGTTAGCTCTAAACAGCTGCCCTCCAGGCCCACCGGGGTCCTATGTATTGTTCTAATAAAAAGAATAGGTGGAGAACTACAAATTTCTGCTGCCTTTTGGATGTTTATTTGAGGAAGTGTATGTGGTGTGTGTGTGTGTGTGTGTGTTGAGATTTGGACAGGAAAGCTATAATACCAGCAATGTTTACCAGAGCCGTGGTGGCGCAGTGGTTAGAGTGCAGTACTGCAGGTTACTTCTGCTAATCACCAGCTGCCAGCAGTTTGGCAGATCGAATCTCATCAGGCTCAAGGCTGACTCAGCCTTCCATCCTTCCAAGGTGGGTAAAATGAGGGCCCAGATTGTTGGGGACAATATGCTGACTCTGCAAACCACTTAGAGAGGGCTGTAAAGTATATAAGTCTAAGTGCTATTGCTAATATACACAGCGATTAAAAAGTCAAGATGGTGGCCACAACAGTGCAACCCGTCCCCTTTTTTGTACACAGCAGAAAAAGGTGGGGACTCGAATGTGCAGTTGCAGCCATCATCTTGCCTCTTTTATTCTCCTCTATGGACACCCATGGTGCTGAAATTACATCGGAAGCCCAGGCATATCCACGGATGCATCTAAATGGAGCCTATCCTCCCATGCCAGGAATGCAAATAAAAAGGAAAAAAAAAGTTTAAATATAGAGACCTAAAAATTAAAAGGAGTAAATCATGGAAAGGTCTTGGAGCCACATCCTACAGCTTTGGGGCATTACACAGAGCAACAAAGAAATTAAATATATTTTTATGAAAACTGATTATTTTGGTTATAGTTACAATAATCTACCTTGCTGGGCAAATGTTGAATCTTAAGATGTTACTTGAATATTTCTGAGGTTCCTGGCTGGAATCTGAATTTTCAAAGAGCATCTGTTAAATTAATATTCTTTTCAGATCTTCTTTATACTGTGTTATTCTTTGCTGAGTACTATTTCAAGCTATTTAGCTCTCATCAGCTAGCCATACCCTTCTGGGATTCGAACCTGGGCTTGCCTGCATGTTAGGCAGATGTATTAACCTCTAAAAGCCACAGGTTTTTCTCGCTTTGTACCAGGGGAGATTAAATGGGTTTTCTATTGAAGCAACTTGGTCTACCCAAATATGGGAAGGAGCTTATTGCTTCCTTTCATCTTTCAGTGCCAATCCAGGGGCCCTCAGGTAGTCGCAATCACGACAAACTATTTTGTGTTAAATTTATATTTACTGACAAATAAAGGGAGACTAGTATAGATCTATTTCAAGCTATTTAGCTCTCATCAGTTATTTAGCTCTCATCAGCTAGCTATTTGGGTAGACCAGGTTGCTTCGATAGAAAACCCATGTAATCTCCCCTGGTACAAACTGACAAAGCGAGGAGAACCTGTGGCTTAGAGGTTAATACATCTGCCTAACATGCAAGCAAGCCCAGGCTCGAATCCCAGAAGGGTATGGCTAGCTGATGAGAGCTAAATAGCTTGAAATAGATCTATACTAGTCTCCCTGTCAATGCGAATACTAATTTCCAAACAGATTAAAGAAAAATAGGATGCTTGTCCAATTAACAAATGGATACAACCTGCACCTCTAGGGCTCTATAACCACCCCCAAGCCCATTCCCTTGGTGGACCCCCTCATCTGCTCCAAAGTTGCTACAAAATGGTAACATTAATGTGTCAGAATAGAGAAATTATTAAACTCCCACCATGTCTACCCATACCAGTATCTCCTTGTTTCCCTCACACATCATGTTGTCCTGACTTGCTGTGATGACTTCAGTTTCCTGGTCATTCTTAATGTATGAATATTGGGGCAAAATACGAGCTTGAGTGTGCATTTGTGAGTGTACATATTTGGCACAAATCTTCACAATTCCAGGTACTTTCCCACCAAACTGAGAAATCCTCTTTATCTTTGGGAAAATAGCAGAAATACCAAGCTGCTGATGCCTTTCCTTCCTCAGAATCTCTCAGCTCATAAATAACATCTCAGAAAACAGTTTAAATTACTTGCAGTAGGGCCTGAAAGAAGAAGTAATCATTTTATAAATCCAATAGCTAATGTAATTAAACATTTTAAACCACCAGAAAAATATCACAAAGAGCAAACTGGATGTCTCTTACATATCTCTGCTTATACTGTACTGGGCATATTTTCTAAGGTCTAAGAGAAGAGGAGAAAACAACTTCTGTAAATTCTAGATGTATACTTTTGTGCGGATGTGTGGTGCCCAATTAGTATTGTCCTCTGGTGATTGTCTGGACAGTGGACAAGTCTCTGTAGTTTTCTTTGTAAGATTTCAGAAGTGGTTTGTCCATATGTGTTTCCTAGGGCTGACAGAAACTGAGCAGCCAAGGGCACTCAGCTGGCTTTGTGCCTAAGGCAGGACTAGAATTTACGACTTTCCTGTTTCTAGCCTGAAGCCTTAACCACTATGCCAAACTGGTTCTTCGCATGAATACTTTAGCTGGTGCTGTATTTAAGTTTTACCTGTGAGAACAGCCAGCGTCAAAATTTCATAACAGCAGAATGTTTTTTTAAAAATTGATAAACATCAAAATGAATAGGAAATAATATTTGGAGGCATCAATTGGCAATATTCAGTTCATTTCAATGGTCAACCTGAAGTCAGTGTTCTCCCATACAATGAAAAAATACAGGCTCAGGAGAAATCTATAGGTCTGTTCGTTTCACCCTGGCCCCATGTCTTGTTACTTTCCACTTGATGGCAGTGTAACCATGCCTTATTTATTTATTATTTATATGTGCGGTGTTCTGCAAAGAAAATGTTGCTTTCTTCCAAAGCTTTATACCATTTTTACTGCGTTCCAAATAGAGCCCGGATTCACGTTATCACTCAAAACCATGGTTTACTTAGCTTTGGTTTATGGCATGAATTAAAATATGCTGAGTGTGCATTACTTGCAACAAGAAAGCCCATTAAATCACATTCTATCTTGGTCAACTGCTGGTTGGCATCATATGGTACATCAAGAGTATCAGATGAATACATAAGAATTTTGTCCAGAATTCATTTTGTCAGATGCATTAATAATGTCTTCGGTTGGTAAATATACTTAATGCTTTCAGTTTCATAATGTTTCTAACAGTTCAGGGCATTCCTGCATATGTACGTATCGTTGGTGGGTTCCAACCGGTGTTACCACCGGTTCTCTTTGCACATGCGCTTTGCATGTGATCACCGAACTTGCAAGCGCATTAGATTTATGTCCAGCTGAGGCACAGCAATCCACTCTGCCATGCCTATGAGCTGGGCTAAAAAACAACAAATAAAGATAGGTATAACGCAGGGGCGGGCGGGAGGGCCCAGCTCACAGTCATAGAGAACATATATATATATATAGAGAGAGAGATACACATACACACACACACACACACCCCACATCAGGAATGACTAGCACACATGTGCGAGGGGAACCTTTACCTTGTAAGGTCCCAAAATGTACTTGAGTCACCAGAATGCCAAAGAGAGAGACTCAAGATGAGGCTTGCAAAAAAACCAGATTTTATTTATGGCCAAAAACAAAATACTGGGTGGAACTATATCCAGAACATACAGATACAATGCATGTAAGGAGATAGCCACACCTTGGGGAAGGTATGGTGTCCTTTTATACCCTCAGAGACGTCAGCTTAGTACCCAATTCTGGCCTCCTAATTTAGGTTTGTGTATTCCTTGTTGCCCTGCAAGGGGGAATAGAAACTTCCCAATTAGTCATCCCTGAGCATTCCTTTGTTTACTCAATTGGCTATTTGGCCCCCTGGTTCTTCCAAGACATGAGTTTACCCAGATCAAACATAAATTAGGGCTGAGGTGTAAATTATCCCTTGGAGATATGTACCATGCTCTTGGATGGCACAGGAAAATACAGGGAGAAGATTGACATGGGTTCAGGTCAAATGGCAGGGACATATGTTTGACAAATACCAGATACATTACAGAGGCCTAATAACAGAATATATTTGTTACAGGAGATACAAATATAAAGACATAATATGTGTGATACAAATACAAAGGCATATATGTATTACAGGAACCTAATGGTTACAGAATCTAGTATACCAGTATATCATATTCTAGTATTATTTATTATATATTGTTTCCCTTTCAACCGTATATATACTGTACACACACACACACACACACACACACACACACACACACACACACATGAATTCATGTTGTACACCTGATTAGTCAAGGAATTCCAGCTGGTGGGGTCCAGGAGAAAGGCCTTTTCTGCTGTGGCTCCTACCCTCTGGAGCATTGTGTCCTTCTAGGTGAGATCTGCCCCAGCCCCACCATCTTGGTCTTCCATAAGAGTCTCAAAACCTGTCTCTGCCATTTGGCCCCTGGGCCCTGACAGGCGCATTCCATGCTCGGAGTGGTTAATGAAAAGGAAGAAATCCTACCCCCACCCCCCATTGTACCCCATTTTAATTTATTTAATTTTTGTTGAATCTTATATTTATGTTTTACTATTTTCTATGTTTGCTTTTATGATGTTGTTAAGCTTCCCAGTCAGATGGGTGGCATATAAATTTAATAAATAACTAACTAAATAACTAACCACTCAAAAACGCAGCAGCAATGTTTTCAGAATCTGGTATCTTACACCCAGCTCTGTGGTAAAGGTAAAGATTCCCCTTGCACATATCTGCTAGTCATTCCCGACTCTAGGGGGCAGTGCTCATCTCCGTTTCAAAGCCGAAGAGCCAGTGCTGTCCAAAGACAACTCCGTGGTCATGTGGCCGGCATGACTAAACGCCAAAGGTGCATGGAATGCTGTTACCTTCCCACCAAAGGTGGTCCCTATTTTTCTACTTGCATTTTTTACATGCTTTCGAACTGCTAGGTTGGCAGAAGCTGGGACAAGTAACAGGAGCTCACCCTGTTACGTGGCGCTAGGGATTTGAACCGCTGAACTGCCGACCTTTCAATTGACAAGCTCAGCATCTTAGCCACTGGGCCACTGCATCCCTCTATGAGCACCACCCAAATTACAGAGCTACTTTATCTGTCTTCTTTTGAAAAGAACAGAGTATTTTGTAGCATCATATTTATTCACAAACAATAAGTCATGTTTTAAGTAACTGCAAACCGTGTCCTAAAATTGACTCCACTCGGAATTTACAGGGACAGTTAGTAACAGGACAACTCTAGAGATTCAAGCTCTTCCTTTTTCTCATCTGGTACTCAGTAGCTATCAAGATGTACCCCTTGGTGAGCAACTATTAGCTCTGGCTTCTTATAGTTCTTTGTCTCCTACAGCCTTTCAAGCAGAGGGGACTGGCATTTTAAAGTACCAGGCCCAAGTAAAGATGTTCATATTAATTTTCAAAACTCAAGAGGTCTTCTCCTAGAACCACTTAACCCATACACTACAGCTAGCTAATACAGTCTCAGTGCCCAATATAATCAATATTCCTCAAAAATAGTCAAATTCCATGATTTTGGAAATATAATGTAGAACAGTATTCTCATGTTTAACTTCAGAACATTTACTTACAGAGTTAACAATTCCTTGATCATATAGGTAGTCCTCAACTTATGACCACAGTTGGGACCAGTGGTGAAATCCAAATTTTTTTACTACTGGTTCTGTGGGCATGGCTTGGTGGGCGTGGCAGGGGAAGGATACTGCAAAATCCCCATTCCCTCCCCACCCCTGGGGGAAGGATATTACAAAATCTCCATTCTCATCCCGCTCTGGGGCCAGCCAGAGGTGGCATTTGCTGGTTCTCCAAACTACTCAAAATTTCTGCTACAGGTTCTCCAAACTGCTACCGGTTCTCTAGAACCTGCTGGATTTCACCCGATTGGGACCAAAACTTCCTTCCTAAGCAATGCAGTTATTAATTGAGTCATGCCCAATTTTACCTTTTTTGTTGTGGTTGTTAAGAAAATCACACAGTCATTAAGCGAATCCAGCTTCCCCATTGACTTTGATTCTCAGAAGCCCTCTACGAGGGTGGCAAATGATGATCACTTGACCCCCCGGACACTGAAATCATTACAAATAGATGCCAGTTACCAAGTAGCCACATTTTAACCCTCCATGCTGGCTCAGGAATTCTGGGAGTTGAAGTCCATAAGTTGTAAAGGTGCCATAGCTGCCCAACCCAGCTCCAAAGTAACTGCTGAAGTGAAAGTTTTTTCAACTTTCCAGGGTTCTGATCCCCATATTTGTTGATGGCATCCATTGAAATACGAACCAGGTCAGATCCAGTTTATTTCCAGTCTTCACAAGATCAGCCAGATGATGCTACTTGGCAAGACTACTCACACTCTTCTTAGCAGGTTTTCCTCTGGCAATTAATTAAACATTGTATTTATCTCATTATGAGATAACTAATTGTTACTAAATGCTTTTATTACTTATACAACCAACCATTATTAACATTTCCAAAGGATAAAAAAAGAGTATCTTGTAATACTTTAAAGAACAGCAAAAAATCACGTGTCTACAAAAGCTTTTGTCCTCCGTTTAATGACTCTACAGACTTTGTTACATATTTTATCAGCCATTAACTGCAACTAAATTTTCATTATCCCTTACTTCTGCTTCTCCTGGCTCCTATATAGATACACAGTATCCCTTCATTAAACCCCACAAATCGGTTCTATGCTCAGCTATGCCTTTATTCCCAGAAGTAATGCACAAAATGAAATGGTCCTAAATCTTTGCTTTCCAGTTTCTTCTCTGACTACATTTTCTGCATTTTGATGTCAGAGAGAATAGACAAAAAAGGATGGGGGCATATCATGAATTTTATGGCGAGCGTGACTGTCATGCCTGACATTTATAGTTTTTAAAAAGTTATCAGAGAGATGCTATCATCCTAGTAAAGCCTATAGGCGGTCTTGTAAATAAATAAAAGTGAGGGTTTTGCAACATTCCAGTCCCCTCCCCCTTTTAAAAAAGTTTTAGTTTATTTAAGTTTTAATGGCTTTTTTTAAGGTCCTGGGTCAGGATGCCTGGTAGGCAGGAATCTAGGAGGGCTCTGTGCCTATGGCCACCTTTCTGCCAGTCCCAGTCTTTCTTTAAAAGGTAGGACACAAAAAGCATAAGCCAGAAGCAGTGATGGGATTCAATTTTTTTTACTGTTGGTTCTGTGGGTGTGGCTTGGTGGGCGTGGCTTGGGCATGGCAGGGAGAGGATACTGTAAATCTCCATTCCCACCCCATTCCAGGGGAAGGATATTGCAAAATCTCCATTCCTACCCCACTCCAGGGAAAGGATACTATAAAATCCCCATTTCTTCCCGATCAGCTGGGACTCGGGAAGCAGAGAATAGATGGGGGCAGGGCCAGTCAGAGATGGTATTTACCAGTTCTCCAAACTACTCAAAATTTCCGCAACCGGTTCTCCAGAACTGGTCAGACCCTGCTGAATCCCACCTCTGGCCACAAGCCACATATGCTTTGTTGCATAGCTTTCGTGTCCCCCCAGACAATGTATGTTTACTTTGGGGGAGGGGTGAAGGATCTCAAAACCCTAGCAAATTTTGCAGTGTAGGCTTACTGGACATGGCAGGCAGATCTTAACATAGTCCCCTAGTCAACAAATGTTGAAAACCCCTTCCTAAAGGATTCCTATAGAGATGAACTACTGCACAGTATACAAGTAGTCCTCAAGTTACAATCGCAATCGAGCCCAAAAATTATGTTGCTAAGTGAAAAATGACCCTTGAGTTTTGCCTTTTACGGCTTTTCTTGCTACATTTGTGAAATGAATCGCCCCAGTGGTTCAATTAGTAACATGGTCGTTAAGCGAAGCTGGTTTCCTCACTGACTTTTCGCTTCTCATCCAAGGAGAGCCTTGGTGGCGCAGCAGACTAAAGTGCTGTTAACTAGCACCAGCTGCCTGCAATTACTGCAAGTTCGAATCTCACCAGGCTCAAGGTTGACTCAGCCTTCCATCCTTTCGAGGTAGGTAAAATGAGGACCCGGATTGTGGGGGCAATAAGCTGACTTTGTATAAAAAAGAACACGGCTTAGGGGAGGGGGGGCAAAAGCCCTACTAAGCAGGTATATACAAAAGTATGAAGGCTATTGCTTAACGCACTGTAAGCCACCCTGAGTCTCCCGAGAAGGGCGGCATATAAATCGAACCAATTAAAATAAAATAAAATAAAATAAAATAAAATAAAATAAAATAAAATAAGCTTCTTTAGCTCTGACTGGATTCTGAAGAAGCTTCTTGGATGAGAAACGACAGGTCTTCATGAAAGAGCCTTGGATAGTACAGTAGTCTAAAGCCCTGTTATTAACATCAGCTGCCTGCAATTATTGCAGGTTCGAATCTCACCAGGCTCAAGGTTGACTCAGCCTTCCATCCTTTCTAAGGTAGGTAAATCGAGGACCCAGTTTGTGGGGG
>WNWU01000001.1:80830990-80917287 GCA_012654045.1 Ptyas mucosa
GCCTTGAAAAACGGCGTGATTCAGCCTGCCCGATGCGCGCCCAACCGTCTGGGTTTCTCCTGGCTTCAGAGCCGGGCTTCTGGGCAAGCCTCGCCAGTCCCTTCCCTTCCTCGCCCCACCCCGCGGGCAAGCCAAACTTCCCCCAGCCGACGATGAGGAGGCGGTGCCAGGCTCCGGACAGGCGTGGAACCCGACGAATGGCAATCTATAAAAAAGAAGGCTTTGGGTCTGCCCCTTTGCTGGAAGAAAACCCACTTCGGCTGAGTCCGGCTCGAAGAGAGGAGGAACGAGATCCCCCCGTCGTAGGATCGAGAGCAGGTAGAGTGTGTGTGTGGGGGGGGGGGGCGGGGGTCTTGGCTCTTGAAGCCCCAGTTTGCCCTGCCGTGGGCTTTTTGTCTTGCGTGGACAAGGCGCAGGCAGGGTGGATGTGGGGACACGCCCTGTGGCTCCGGGAACGCGGAAGGGCTTCGGGAGTAGTTACCTAGCATCGGAGCGCCAGAGGAAAACGCCCCCGATTTCTCTTGCGAAGTGCCGGGGTGGGGTGGGGGAGCCAGGGAGGAAGGGCTCTCTCGGGGCCCCGACCCCAGCCCCCTTTCTCGCCCCGTCAATGGAAGAGGAAGGGAGGCTCTGCCCCAGGGAGGAAATCTATTTTTTTCCCCCTTACAGGTTCTGTGGGCGTGGCTTGGTGGGCGTGGCAGGGGAAGGATACTGCAAAATCCCCATTCCCTCCACACTCCTGGGGGAAGGTTATTGCAAAATCCCCATTCTCTCCCCACTCCTGGGGGAAGGTTATTGCCAAATCCCCATTCCTTCCCCACTCCTGGGGGAAGGTTATTGCCAAATCTCCATTCCTTCCCCACTCCTGGGGGAAGGTTATTGCAAAATCCCCATTCCCTCCCCACTCCTGAGGGAAGGTTATTGCCAAATCTCCATTCCCACCCCACTCTGGGGCCAGCCAGAGGTGGTATTTGCAGGTTCTCCGAACTACTCAAAATTTCCGCTACCAGTTCTCCAGAACCTGTCAGAACCTGCTGGATTTCACCCCAGCTCTGCCCCCTTTCTACACTGCCTCCTCCTCCTCCAGGTGGAAGTCAGCGAGTAGGAAAGTCGCTGCGCAAAAAGTGACAGGTAAATAACGACCGTGCAACGCCCACAACCTCTGCAGGAAGAAAGGGAAAACGCTCTTTGGCAATAGAAGCTAGTTCCTAAAATGTTTGCTTTTGTCTTGGATCAAAAGGTGGGAACTGATGGGCTTGTGCTTTTTTCAACCAGGTTTGGTGGTTTAGTTTGAGCATATCCACCAAGTTCTGCCCTATATAGGAGAACATGGTGAAATAAATTATGGCTTAGTGGCGTTTGAGACCTGTTGTACTATTGCTCTAGGATTCCTTGGTGCACCAGACGTTATAGGTGTACATAGGGGTGAAATCCAGCAGGTTCTAACAGGTTCTGGAGAAGCGGTAGCGGAAATTTTGAGTAGTTTGGAGAACTGGCAAATACCACCTCTGGCTGGTCCCGGAATGGGGTGGGAATGGAAATTTTGCAATATCCTTCCCCTGCCACACCCACAGAACCGGTAGGGAAAAAAAATTGAATTTCACTCCTTGGTGTACAGTACAAAATGTGAAGGAAGAAATTACGTGCACTGCTTTTAGCTTCTGGAAGAGAGAAATGTAAAGTATATATAGCTTTTGCCTAGGATTCAATCCAAAGTGGTGTTTTCCAGACAAATATCCTTGCTGGGAAATAAATCTCATTGAACCCAGTGGAAGTGACTTTTCTAACCCATTTTCTGGGTGAACGAATGCCCCAAATCATCAGTTAAGATGACCAGCCCACAGAGTTGTGAAGAATCAAAGTAAAGTTAAAACTAAGCAGGTTTGGTATGTTGTGTGAATGTTCTAAGGCAGTGTTTCTCAACCCTGCTCACTTTAACATGTGTGAACGTTTTAACACTAGGCTGAATTCTGGGAATTAAAGGCAAGATATCTTAAGGTGACCAAAGTTAAGAAAAACTGTTCTCAGCTTAATCTTCTAGTGTAGATATAACTGGTGATATGGGCTATATGGCCACATTCCCAATTAAATTGGGCAAAAAGAAATGTTCTTTCTGAATATTGCTTAAGAAAGAAATGTTCTTTCTTATTTACTGTTTTACAGTGCTTTTACAGCCCTCTCTAAGTGGTTTACAGAGTTACTGTTTCCCGCAAAATAAGATATCCCCTGATAATAAGCCCAATCGGGTTTTTGAGTGCATGGCAATAAGGCCAAGCGCTTATTTCAGGGTTCAAAAAAGTATAAGACAGGGTCTTATTTCTGGGAAAACATGGTATTTTGCCCCCAGCAATCTGGGTCCTCATTTTGCCCACCTCGGAAGGATGGAAGGCTGAGTCAACCTGGAGCCTGGTGAGATTTGAACTGCCAAATTGCAGTCAGCCGGTAGTCAGCAGAAGTAGCCTGCAGTACTGCAATCTAACCATTGTGCCACCTAGGCTCAGAGAGAACATACAGGTAGTCCTCGACTTACAACAGTTCATTTAGTGATCGTTCAAAGTTACAACAGCACTGTAAAATGTGATTTATGACCATTTTTCATAGTTATGACCTTTGCAGCATCTCAGTGATCATGTGATCAAAATTCAGATACTGGGCAACTGGTTCATATTTAGGACCTTTGTTGTGTCCCAAGGTCATGTGATCACCTTTTACGACCTTCTGATAAGCAAAGTCAATGAGGAAGCCAGATTCGCTTAACAACTGCTTTACTAACTTATGAACTGTAGTGATTCACTTAACAACTGTGGCAAAGAAGGTTGTAAAATGGGGCAAAACTCACTTAACAAATGTCTTACTTAACAACATAAATTTTGGGCTCAGTTGTGGTCGTAAGTCAAGGACTACCTGTACTGTGTTTCTGCTCGGTTCCTTATGCCAGAGGGGGGCCCTGATCCATAAACTGGTCAAACTAGTTGTAATCTGAATTTTTCAAATCTAAAACTTCTACTGGTTTTGTTGTATGTCATGTATCTGCAAATCAGCTTTGAAATTGTCGGGTTGTTCTTTTTCCCCCAGTTTTTACATTTTTAGCAACTTTTATCATTACTGCTCATGGTAGTTGGAGATGAAGGGTGTTGTAGTACAACATATTTGGAGGGCATCACATTGGAAAAGGAAAATCTACAATTAAATAACAAACCTCTCTTGGCTGGGATGCCCTTCCAGTAATTGAATTGTGCCTTTTGTGGTGTTTATGCTGCGATAGTGTTGCCCCCACACCAGACAACAAAATGAATGTATGTTACAACCAAAGTCGGGATACTTGTAGCATTTTTAGACTAATATATCTTTTTTTCAAAAGCATAAACTTTGATGTATGAGAGTTCTGCAGTCTCATGCTTGATTTTGCTCTTAAAAGTTTCTTTTTCCCCAAAGAGATATTGAGATCTGTAATGGAATGTCTTAGGAGAAGAAAGTGCCGTGATATTTTATGCATTTAAATATATACTTCTGGGAAAGGAACCTTAGCTTTCATCAGAGGTGGCGCAGTGGTTAGAGTGCTGTACTGCAGCTACTTCAGCTGACTGCTAGTTCAGCAGATCAGCAGATCAAATCTCACCGGCTCAAGGTTGACTCAGCCTTCCATCCTTCCGAGGTGGGTAAAATGAGGACCCAGATTGTTGGGGGCAATATGCTATTTAGTATACTGTCGATTGTTGTAAGCCGCCCAGAGTCCTCGGAGAGTGGGCAGCATAGAAATATGATTAATAAAAAAATAAAAAAATAAAAAGAATCTCAAAGGAGTCCATGGCACAAAAAAGTTAAGAACCCTTGATTTGGGGTGTTAACCTGTTTAATAGGACTTCTTGGGAACTGATCTAGCTGTGTTGCGTTATCGTTGTTGAACTTGCACATATCACTAAGAAAGTGTTAACAAACATTTCCCAATGACTTGGAAAATGTGGTACTTGTAATCTGTCACCTGTGTTTAACTTGCACTGGCATAACCACTTTGGCTTCCCCTCCCTCACTTCAATGTCTATATCTTCCCATCAGTTTAGCCACTCTATGATTCTGATGAAACATGATGCAGCTGACAAAACCTTATGCCTTTTAACAAAATATGTTAGACTGAAAAGGCGCCTTTTCAGCTTTCAATTTTCCTCCTGATTATTGGCCACCACAGACTAACACAGATCTCTTCCTAGTAAGTTACACCCAGTTTAACATTTTAGTTGAAGTGTTGGCTCTCCCTATGTAAGCTGTCTCTTGGTTTAACGCCAGAAAACAAAGAAATCAGATCTTTTCTCTGTTCCCTCTCTGTAAGCGACAAGGAAAAATTTGTCCTGCTATCTCAACTTCTCCCCAACTTGATGTCCACCAGATATTCTGGTAACTTCCACCAACTGCCAATATGAATTTGCTGGCTTGGCGTACCAGGAGTTGCAGTCTGGACAGCATTTACAGTCTCTTCCTTGCCTTTCCCTCTGGCATTGCTCTATTTTTTTTCTCCAAAATGGACAACTTGCTTCCGGACTGTACTACCTAAAACTGCAACCAAGAACTCCTATATAACATTGTTCCTCATAAGAAAGAAGAGATCTTGATATCCTTGTCCTGAACTGCTCATCTTTTGTATGAATATCGTGTACATTCTGTCCTACAATCTCTCCTTAGTCAGAATTCAGGATTCTCTCTGTTTTGGGGAAAGACATTTTGGGTGGATGTTTTCTTCTTTTTGCTTCTCTTGCACTCTTTGAATAGTGCCAGCATTCAGATGTGGCAAGTTTCTTTGTAGGCATTTCTTTAAACGTGGTTTTATTTGCATTTCTAATATAATATGAAGAATTAGATAATCTGAGTTGGACCCAGCTCAATGCATTTGAGTCTGGCTGCGGATCTCTCTGTGTCTCTGTCTCTGTCTCTCTTTCTCTCTCTCTCACACACACACACACCTCTTTGGAGAGAGTCTGTGATTCAGCTTTGGAGACCTGCTTAAAACTGGACACTGTTGGCATTAAACTCCTCCCTTCAAGCAGAACCTAGTCCCAAAGAGAGGAGGAGAGAAGCTGACTGCAGGACCCAGAAGTCAGTGCTCTGTTGGTGCTGAAAGCAGATCGAATTAAAATCTTTCTGCTCTGTTTCTCCAGATCACAGCCTTGGCAGCCATGTCTCGGCCCCTCACCGACCAGGAGAAGCGTAAACAGATCAGCATTCGTGGCATTGTTGGAGTGGAGAATGTGGCTGAGCTGAAAAAGGGCTTTAACCGACATCTACATTTTACCCTTGTTAAGGACCGCAATGTGGCCACCCCTCGGGACTACTACTTTGCCCTGGCCCACACTGTACGGGATCACCTGGTGGGCAGGTGGATCCGAACCCAGCAATATTACTATGAAAAGGACCCCAAGGTGAGACAAATAAAGTGGGAGAGATTGGGAAGCTAAAAATTTATTGGTTAGTTTAAATAGTCAAGCATTTTATGTAAGTCTTCATTCAGCATGGAAAACGTTCTATGGGACTCTGAGGCGGCACATGTTCCGTGAATGACAGTATGAGTTCTCTCTGTTGACATTTAGAATGAAAAAGAACTTTGACCCAAACCAATAAAATGAGATTTTTAAATGAGAGTTGGAGAAGGCAAGTAAGTATTATCCTTCCCAAGCTTTGGGAAAGAAAAAAAAGAGTTCTTCATACAAGACAGAATCAATACATCAGTCATGTTTCAAATATCCAATGTCCACCAGATTAGAAGATTTTTTTAAAAAAGATATTAGCCTGTGGTCTCCTCAGTGTAGTGGGTTTACAACTGAAAACGGCTTGCAGCTTTGGCCCTGTTGGCCAGGAATTCTGGGAGTTGTAGTCTCATCTCAATTGGAGGTGGGGGTGACTGCAGAGGATGGTAACTAGAAAAAGACTCACATTCAGAGACAGTATATGTTTGAATGGCATTTTTTTTTTTGAGAAGAACAAGCCATGTCTTGTAAACGTCTTAAAAATACCTATCTGGCTAGTGCAAGTGCCTGTTTTATTTATTTATTTATTTGCTTGTTTGTTAGTTTAATTATATTAGATGAACTCAATCTGGTTAAATGAGATCCCCATGTAGATAAAAATTCCTTCTCTGTTCAACTGCGAAATAGAGAACACAGTTGCTCTTAAGAGTCCTCCCCCCCCCTTCCTTGCCTAAATGATCAAAGGAATTCATCATTCAAAACAAATAACATGTGTTATTACTTCACACAAAAAACACTGGCATACCTGGAAGAAAAAAAAAATAAGGCACAAATGTATCCTTTGTCATAATTTATTTATAAATATGCCAGAAAAGGAAATAACTGTTTCTGTTGCAGGCAGGAAAGTTGCTCCTTTTGCATCTGATGTAAGTGTCGATGTCACTCTTTCTATAATTAGTGGAATTCAAGGAGAGCCAATGTACATATGGTACAAGACAGCAGGTATACATAGATAACAGCCCAGTGAATCAGAGAAACCGTGTATTTAAAATTAGCTTCAGCAAACTTACTCTCAGAATTAAAATGCAGATTTTGAATTGATTCTGTACTCTCCTAGTTCCTAATATAGAGCCGAACAATATACTGATGGAGTCAATCAGTAGGTTCTGGGAGGACTGAAGTTAAAAATGGTTAAGGCAATAAAGGAAATGGGGTGAGATTATGTCACATACTGTGTGGAACTACGGTAAGATTTTTGGGGGGAGGAAAATTCACTTTGGTTTTGTGGGGAGGGCAATTTCCCTCTTTTATTTCCAAATCTATATTGGGGAATGCAAGGGAATGCTCACCCTTGTCTTTCATCTGTCATCTTTGAATTGAATGTTCAGGACATCAAAAAAAAAAAAAAGCGCACACATTTGAGTAAATTAAGTTTAATCAAACTTTGTATTTGTTAAAGGGCCTGGCCTGGCTCCTTTATTTACTTCAGTTAGGCCAGCCAAATCTATAACAGCAAGATTACCGTTAGGTGTTTGGCTCTGAGATGATTTTTTTAAAAAAAGTTTGCTTACTAAATAGTGAAAAAGGAAAGCTAGCGGGGAATTACTTTCGGCGTGCTCCGCACAGGGCTGGCAATGAATGAATTGCATTTGGTTTTGCTAGGCTAATCCTTGAAAGTGGTGTAGAATCATCTGGGCCAAAGGTGAGTTTGAGCCGATTTCACAATCTGATAATAGTCCGTCAAGGGAATCGGTATCCTTTCTAGATAAGGTCCACCAAGTTCAGCGTCCTTTGTACCCATCCTAGAAACAAAAAAAGCAAGTCCACAAGTGGACCATAAAAATTCTGAAATACACCCAGGAGCATAGAAAGCCACCCTGTACTATTTTACTACTTACTAATCTAGCCCGGTGCTAACTACTGTGCTCCAATATCAATGGTTCTGCAGAGCTTCTGGATGAGAAGACTATTCCCCATAATCTGCTACCTGAGCCTTTCCAGGGCTTCTTCCAGACCTTGAAAACTGCAACCCTCAGAGACTCCAGAGCTTATTAGATAATTATTGCATGTAATAGTTAATACAACAAAGGAAGAAATCATGGATGTAATCATATTAACTAGATTGCATATTGATTACATTGAATTGCAATTCAAATACTGTCTCAGCCATATAGACTATTGTTTTTAGTGAAGACCCCTAACTAGCATGCCACTCAGTAGCTGAGTGAAACTTAGAAACTTGGCCTCTGAAAAGGTTTTGTACCCTGATATATGGGCTCCGAGATGCTCTGCATTCCTTTGACTTGGGGTTCCATTGATTGAGATCATTCCAAGGCGTTGTTCCATTGGTGGGTTTGTTTGTTTTTTAGCTTGTTGGGGGAGCTTTCTCTTTAGATTTCTCCAAATGTGGACAGGTTGCAGTCATGAAATCAGGAGTTCTAAACTGAGTGAGATTTTATTATATATCATTTTTTTTTCTCCCAGAGAATCTACTACCTTTCCTTGGAATTTTACATGGGCCGGACTTTGCAAAATACCATGATCAACCTAGGACTACAGAATGCCTGTGATGAGGCAATTTATCAGGTAAAGAAAGAAAGCTGCCAGTCATGTCCTTCTGAAGGTACAAGGAAGCTGTCTCTGATAAACTACCTATTCTGGCGAACTGGTAGCAGCAGCAGCAGGAGGCTCCGCCCACCCACCCAGACACTTCTGTGCAGAAGTGCTGCGCATGCACGCAAGCGCGCATGCACATGAACTGGTAGCGATGGGATTTGGAACCCGTCCCTGGTTGAAATTCAATAATGTCTTCTCCATAGCTTCCCCACTTAAGATCTAACCTTTCCCACGTTGGAACTGTGTCCCCTTCAAAAATTTCTACCAAAGCTGGATTCTGCTCGTCGCAGGAAATGAATCATGTATGGGCATTGAAGTTTAAATCAGAGCAAATGTTGCTCAGATTTTGGAGAGGGAGGTACTTATTTTTTCATTTGTATCACATTACGTACCTTGGAGCCTCTTTTAACAACTCTAAGGCAGGGTTGGGCATCCTCTTTCCTTAGCATGTGGCTTCTAGATCCTCTTTTTGTGGCCCTCAGATACCACCAGCCATGATTACTGAAAACTGCTAGCAAAATTTCCTGTCATTTTCACTTGGGAAACAAATGAGAAATCCAGTGTCAATTCTAGAGTGGGCCTACAAAACACAGGCAATGCTCTTTTCAGTTCTCTAAAAAATTTCTCTTCAAAAAAGATTCCTCCGCCTTCCTAAAATGTTAGCTGTAAACCTGGCTATCAGAATATGATCCACCTCTGCTCTAAAAGGTATAATGTTTTCTGTGATCTTGTGTGTTTTTTAATAACAGCGTTGTTAGAATGCTTTCTGTGTAGAATCTAACATTCCACGCGAAAGAAATCTACGCAGGCTTGCAGGCTTTTTGTTCACGCCTTCAGGGTAGCCAGAAGAAAGATATGACCCTATGTTCACAGCAAGTCAGTTATGCGAACTTGTCTTGGTTACCAAATAGCCAAAGAGGATACTGTGGTTTATAGAGTATTTCTGCAATAAGACCTTCTGGGGAAATGACTACTTTTCTTTAAATTGAGGGTAAATGAGCTTGACTTTCTCTAAGTAGAAACCCTTCCTAGCTCACATAGGAGGGATATATGTTGCAAATTGGCACCATACTGTGGTTCTTCTTTTATCATAAACCTAATTAATTCTGAGCACTTCTTTTGATTTTGCAGATGTCCTCATTTTTTTGTAGATCTGTTGAAGGGTTAAATCCAGTCTACATTTCCTTTCTTTTTTCTTTTTCTGTTTGAATGCACTCTGGAGCGATTCTGTTATTTGTAATGCACCACTATGTGAAGCAATGTTCAGAAGGAAACTTTGGAAATATGCAAGACATACATGCAGTTAAGCTAGATTGCCTTGCAGAAATTTGACTAAACTGCAGTAAAACTGCTTTTCTCTTACAAGCATTTTCCCATTTTAATTCTAGCCAACTGTGGTGAATTCCTTCAGAACCACTGTGCAGATCTCTCAACCTGATGCTATGAAAAATTGAGCAAGCTTGGACAACCTTAATGGCAAAAGCCTTTCTCATATTTTTTTATTTTTGTTTATCGAATTTTGGAACTGTATTTATAGTAGTACAGTGTATAGTATATACCAGCAATGGTGAACCTTTTAGACACCGAGTGCCTAAACTGTGCATGCCCAAACCGAAAGGTGCATGTGTACACACAAACATGTGCATGGGCATGCACACATGCACAGCAGAGACCCGAAGACCAGCTGGCCGGCGGGAGGCAGGGCATCCCAACACCGGCAGCACTGCAAGAGGTAAGATCTTTTTCTTTCGTGAGCTTCTGTTTCATCGTTTGCAGGGAAACAAAAGCTCATGAAAGGAATGCCATGGAGATCTGACCTGGGGCGACGGCATGTGTGCCAGCAGAGGGGGCTCTGTGTGCCACCTTTGGCACCCGTGCCAAAGGTTCGCCATCATGGGTATATACTATATTTATAGTAGCTCTTCCAGCCCTCTCTGACTTTTAACACCCAAGCACAATTTTGATTGGATTCCATTTGTCTCTGTATGTTTTTTTTTTTAGCTAGGGCTGGACATAGAAGAGCTGGAAGAGATTGAAGAAGATGCTGGTCTGGGCAATGGAGGTCTTGGCAGGCTGGCAGGTAAGCAGTCATTGCATAAACATACATACATTGCATACACGTCATTGCTAGGGTGTAGCAATGGCCTATTGACAGCCTGTCCCTACTTTTGCTCTTCCTTTAAAGTCAAATTAAGATCGCAGCAGGGATGGACAAGCCAAACCATTTGTGGGTTTCATGACTCCCCATGATGCATTTATGATGGCCTTCTTCTCTACTTGTCATCCAAATCTGGAAATAGTATTCCGTTTGAGTGATTGTAATGCTTTTGGAAAGAAGGACTAAAACGTATAATGATCTCTCTCTCTCTTTCTCCCTCCCTTCCTCCCCTCTCTTTCTCTCGCACTCTTGTCTTGGCCCTGCCCATTTTCCTTGTTTTAGCCCTACCCATTTTTCAAGTAGCATCTAGCATGCCGCTTAGGCAAAATGATGCCCTCTAGGTATGACTTCCCTGGGCCCTGGTTTTAAGTTTTTAATAAAGCAATGAAACGTGTGTATGGTGGAAGATCCTAACTTCTTTCCCTTCAGCAACTTTCTCCCCTAAATCCTTCGTTGAATGAAACTGTGTTGAGGTGTGGTGGATGCTGCCCAAGGAGCTGAACCCAATTTTGTTTCCCTCCCATAGCTTGCTTCCTTGATTCAATGGCCACTCTTGGACTTGCAGCCTACGGGTATGGAATACGCTACGAGTATGGCATTTTCAACCAGAAGATCAGAGAAGGATGGCAGGTAACTACGAACAATTGGAGGTGCTTCCCATCCAACATTTTCACTCCAAGTGCTGGACAAGAAGACTATTTTATGACACATGAAGATTACAGAAATGCGTATTTTCCTGGGTCTTTTTATTTTTATTTAGAAAGTTTATAAAGAACTCAAGGCAGCAAACATACCTAATACTCCTTCCTCCTTCTATTTTTCATGTAGCAACAACTCTGTTAGGTGTGTTGGGCTGAGAGAGAAAGGGATTGACCCAAAGTCACCCTTCAGCTTTCATGCCTAATTCAGGACTGGGTCTCCAAGATGATTTTAATTATTTTTTATTAATTAAATTTATATAGATGCCAATCTCATCAAAAGTGACTCGTGGCACACAACAATTAGATAAAAACAAATGTAAAACCATATATAAAATATAAAAATCCATATTAAGCATAAAAATGTAAGATGCAAATCTTAGATGAAGGGTGGATAAAAATAACCATCTCAACAATGGTAAAATCTTAAGCAAGGTTTTGGTTTAAAATATGTGCAAGGGCTTTACACATAAGTAAGCGAAATCATTCTGTTTGTTCTGTTGCATGAAGTGTTCTGTATGGTATACTCTTAAGGTTCAGGAGTTTCCAAAAACAAAGAATTCAAGAGGCCTATATGAACAGAAAGAAGAGGGAATGAATGCAGTTGCAACCATCTAGACCATCAAAGATCTAATTAAGAACTGCAGGTTAATAAAACGCCTAAGGCCGTGATGGCGAACCTATGGCATGGGTGCCAGAAGTGGCACACGGAGCCGTATCTGTGGGCACGCAAGCGTTGCCCTACCTCAGTCCAGCACACATGTGCGCGCTGGCCAGCTGATTTTCAAGCCTTCCGGGCCCACTGGAAGTCGGGAAATGGGCTGTTTCTGGGCCTCTGGAGGGCCTCCGGGAGGGTGGGGAAGGCTGTTTTCGCCTTCCCCAGGCTCCTAGAAAGGCTCTGGAGCCTGGGGAGGGCAAAAAATGGGCCTTCCGGGCCCACCGGGCCATCGCGTGCCAAAAGCAGGGGGAGAGCTGGGGGGTCATGCATGCATGCATGGGGGAATGGGGCACATTGAATTATGGGTGTGGGCATGCGCGCGCACAATCCCCCCCACTACCCCCGCTTTTGGCTGCAATGGCAAAAAGGTTAGCCATCACTGGCCTAAGGAATAAATTGTACTAGTTAAGAGAATATCCAGTCTAGTATCTAAGTACCTTCAGGGATGTTAAAAATACCTTCATTTTGTCACTGGAAGTAGTTATAAAATGTCAACATGTTGGAATGAAGTTGAAATTTTTATCTAAGTGGCCTTTGGTAGCATAATATTTTTATTATCTGGTGCTGTATTTGGTTGTGTGAGTTTTCTTTAGATTCTTTTTATGGTGGAATTTCTGTTGTAAGATAGATTTGTAAACTGTTGTATATATTTTGATTAAAAATGCCAAATGCCATCATACTGCAGCCAAATTCATTTCCTGCTCTACTTTTGTTCATTTAAGGAATATATTTATTCAAAGAACTATATAGAAAAAGAGTGAACATTTACAGTAAAGTCTGAATTCCTAGACTGTGCAAATAAGAGAGGGAAACCTGTAAATGGTTAGATTTGTGCTCTGTCTTTCTTTCAAAGACTTTGAAGGAGGTGGGTTAAGATAATGATTAACAAAAAATAAATAAGCAATAAGTTGACAAGTAGATCGCTGGGGTTTAGGTGAAAGGATTACAACATAGCATGCATTGGCTAATTCTTGATTCAGTGAAAACTTTCTTCAGGTGACAGACAGGAAGTTCTGTTGGATCATTAATGTACAGTAGTGAGATTCTCAGTGCAAAGAGAAAATGAAATTATCTGTTCTTGATCAAGGAGAGGAGAATTCTGTTTTCTTTGTACATCGATATTCAACGTGCCAATTATGATAATGAGCTATAATAATGAGAATATTTATGAGAGAGTTTAAGATAGGATATGATAGGATAGGATAGGATAGGATAGGATAGGATAGGATAGGATAGGATAGGATAGAATAGAATAGAATAGAATAGAATAGAATAGAATAGAATAGAATAGAATAGAATAGAATAGAATAGAATTTTTTGTTGGCCAAGTGCAACTGAACACACAAGGAATTTGTCTTGGTGTATATGCTTTCAGTGTACATAAAAGAAGAGCCAGTGAATGAAATGGGAAATTTGTGCTTTCCATATACGAGTTCCATCCCTGATCATGTCAATGAAATGACATGGCTGCAAATGATCTAGAAGACAAATAAAGACCAATGGGCTCATTTCTTCTTGTCCTGCATAGCTTGAAGTATCTTACTAATGCTTGGCCTTTTCTCATTGCAGGTGGAAGAAGCCGATGATTGGCTAAGACATGGAAACCCCTGGGAGAAGGCTCGTCCAGAGTACATGCTTCCCATTCATTTTTATGGAAGAGTGGAGAATACACAAACGGGTGTGAGATGGGTTGATACACAGGTAATGCCTCTTGGAGAAGGGAAGTACATTTCAGTCATGATAGTTATGGGGTGGGAGAGTTTCAAATGTTCTCTGCAACCATCAAGCTTAACTGTGCAAGCTTAAACAGATAATTCTACTGTGCAGCCAGGTTGTAGAGGAGAATCATGCCTGGTGGCCCAAATTCTTTGTGTACATAAGATTAATATCTAAATCCACCACAAAACCTAAGTGGGGGTAGATACACGTTTTCTGAATAGTTTTTATCCCAGAGCTATAATTGCACTCAACAATGAACTAAAGGGCCACCATCAGTGAGCTGTTGGACAGCATTACTTGGTCTGTTGTGTGGATGTTTGGGTGGTTTAGGGGTGGGGAATTGTGGTGGGTGGGAGTGTGTTTGGGGATTGTTATGTGTGTTGGACCTGGTCTTTGAGTGTTAAGTGAATTTCGTTGTATGGGTATACTGTGTATACATGTACAATGGCAATAAAGTTATTTATTATTATTATTATTATTATTAGTAGTAGTAGTAGTAGTAGTAGTAGTAGTTGTTGTTGTTGTTGTTTCGGTTTAAAATCCATATACCACTTCATTAAAATGCTTAAGTAGCTTAGAACAGTGGTCCCCGTTCTTTTTGCCACTGGGGACTGTTTTTGTGGAAGACAGTTTTTCCATGGACAGATGGGTAAGGAGGAAGAGCACGCAGCCTAGATCCCTCGCATGCACAGTTTACACAGTAGGGTTTGCACTCCAATGAGAATCTGATGAGCTGAGGTGGAGCTGAGGCAGTGATGCTAGCTCTGGGGAGCAGCTGCAAATACAGATGAAGCTTTGCTTGCTTGCTCACCGCTCACTTCCAGCTGTGTGGTCCAGTGGGGACATGGGGATCCCTGGCTTAGAATAAATTGTGCCTGATTTTGGTCTTCTTCTTCTTTCTTTTTTTTGCTGTGGTGGCAAATATAGATTGAAATGACAATTATATTTTGTAGCATAGGGGCATCCTGTAAGATAGTGATTCTCACATCCACAGAAGTCACAAGGCAACCATAACTGGAAGGAACTGTAGGAAAAGAGCAAGGAAAGTTTGGGAGCAAGTCAAGAGAGGACTCAGCCTAGAATCATTATGTGTCCACAAACATTCTAAGTCCAGTTCCCCCCCACCCTCACTTGAATTTTGTTAACTCTTATCTAATACCAATTTAGTGTTGACCATTAGTTGACTAGATTCTTTTTTCCCCACGTTTTATTTGTTTTATTTATATAACATTCAATATTCATCAAACAGTGTGTGTTCTAGGTACAGTTATGTTTAGATAGTCATATTACACATCTTTGTTGTGATAATTCATCTCCATCGTATTAATAATATAATAACATAATAATATAATAACATTAATACTTAACACTTAACATCATCTTCTTTAGCAACTCTCCACTTTACCATTTCCTCTTTTTATATCTCCTCCTTTCTAACTAATGTTTCTGTTATCTAGCCATTGATAGAATATAAAAAAATATTCAGTTTCTTCTTTATCCTTAATAGTAAGTGCTAAACTGTCCATTTCTGCATATTCTAACATTTTCTTAATTACATTCCTCTCAGAAGGGATCTCATCATTTTTCCATTGTTGCACAAATGCAATTCTAGTTGCAGTTAGATTCTTGTGTATTGACTTGAGTAATAAATCTTCTGAACGGACATGTGTTCCTATTTTTTGCACCTGACAGAAACCACTGAACATTATAATGGGTTTCTCTCAGTGGTGGGATTCAGCCAGTTCGCACCACTTCGGAAGAACCGGTTGTTAACTTTCTGAGCAGTTTGGCAAACTGGTTGTTGGAATAAATCATTAGGGCAGAGAACCGGTTGTTAAATTACTTGAATCCCACCACTGGTTTCTCTAGAATAACATTCCATTTTTAACCCACTATAACTGGAGCAATCTCTGTCTTTAGGTTGTTTTGGCTTTGCCCTATGATACTCCTATTCCTGGTTATATGAACAACACAGTTAACACAATGAGACTCTGGTCTGCTCGAGCGCCCAACGATTTTAATCTCCGTGACTGTAAGTATTGTCAATAGTAGACTTCTTTCTTCTTTATTCTTTGCCTGGAGGAATTGTTAGGGAAAATGTTCTCTTCAGGCTTGGGCAGACCTAGTTTTGCAAGTCACCAAGGCCCACTTTGATCACACTGCCAAAGTTTTAAGGTAGTTTCCCCACTGGAAAACAATGATGGAAGAATGGAAGAGCTCATGTCTACAGCACTTGTGTAAAAACAAATACTTTGAATTATTATTTTGTATTTTGAAGGGATTTTCCATTAATCTTTGTGCTTTCATTATGGGCCCATCCATGGTGATCTTCATTATGGATTGAACCTTGGCATTGACAGAACTGAAGATTATAGCCCATAATAATCTATCATAAAGAAATAGTGCTTCCTTTACTTAGTCATTGAAGTGTGTGGCCACAGTTCCTAGTGTAATTAGCATTTCTCAAACCCAAATATAGATTGGAGAGTGTCAGGGATTTGGGGAAGGATACAACATTTTTCTGACCTGCTGATAGCTGTGAAAAACAGAATTCTGAGTTTCTCTTCTGCAAACTAGTATAATGTCAAACTAATAATGGGGAAAGAGGTTTATTTTCTCCCTCCTAACTCTCTTGTCAGGGTTTTTTCTTTCCTAAGAAGGGTACAGGCTGTTTTAGCAATGTTGCCAAGAAAATAATTAGGAAATAATTAGATAAATGGATGCATAAGAGAGAAGAAAACAGATAGGAAACCTGTAGTCATCATGATCTACAGTTCCCAGCAGCCTCTATACAGTGTCAAAGATGCTGGGAATTGGTATTTAACAACAATTGGAGGGCCACGGCTCTCTCCGCCTTGCCTTAAATGCAGTAGGAGGAGTAGCTGCTCCTTGTAGAGTGCCCTGAGAAAACATCTCCAAAGCATTTTCTTGGGGCCTAGGGATTCATGAGAAAGCTGGACAACTAAATAAAGAGAGAAATAAATAG
This sequence comes from Ptyas mucosa, assembly GCA_012654045.1. Classification (NCBI taxonomy): domain Eukaryota; kingdom Metazoa; phylum Chordata; class Lepidosauria; order Squamata; family Colubridae; genus Ptyas; species Ptyas mucosa. Next base: position 80,847,339 of record WNWU01000001.1, read on the forward strand.
ATAAATTGAGGAAGCAGAAATTCTTGGGAAAATTGGTAGCACTTGGGGCAAAGGAAGGTCTAATAAAGTGTTTCCCAATTGTAGCCATTTTAAGATGTGTGGACTTCAACTCCCAGAATACCCTAGCCAGGAATGTTGGCTAGGGTATTCTTGTTTGTTTGTTTGTTTGTTTGTTTGACAAACATATACAAGATAGCAAGTATAAATATGAACATGGACATGAACAAAGGAAATGAATACAAATAAATGGGGACAGTAGGACAGGGACGGTAAGCACACACCCCTTACGGACCTCTTAGGAATGTGGTGAGGTCCACGGTAGACAATTTAAGGTTGAAGCTGTGGGGGTTTGAGGATGTAACAATGGAGTCAGGTAGAGCATTCTAGGCGTTGACCACTCTGTTGCTGAAGTCGTATTTCCTGCAATCGAGTTTGGAGTGGTTTACCTTGAGTTTGTCTCGATTGTTTACCTGTGTATTATTGAGGTTGAAGCTGAAGAAGTTGTTGACAGGTAAGATGTTGTAGCAGACAATTTTGTGCACTATGCTTAGGTCAAGCCCAAAATTTCAAGCCTGGTGGCATAAGGGATTCTATTATGAATAGAGGAGCAGAGTACTCTTCTCGTGAAATACCTCTAGACCAGCTCAGTTGTATTCTGGGAGTGGAAGTTCATGCATCTTAAAATGGCTGAAGTTGGGAAACACTGGTCTATTAGCTCAGCATCAGAAAGAGAGAGAAGAGACAGTCCCTTCCATTTCCTTCCTCTGATGTATTAACACTTCTGGTAAGGGAAGACTGAAAAGGAAGTAGAGCTGGCTTCCCCAGCCTGGACATCCAAATTTCCAATCTAATGTATGACTAATGGCTGAAAGTTCTGGAAGTCATAGTCCCAACATAACTCAAGAACACCAGGTTGAGGAGAGCTAGGATAAAGGATTCCTTTTGAAGAGCTGAAAGGAAACTTGGTAGTTCGCTTAGCAAATTTACTTTTTAAAAGTTAAAGCAAATGCCTTGTTTTGGGAAGAAGAAGCCCCGGACATTCCTAAAATAATTCTGTGCTAAGTAAATAGGAAAAAAAGTTGTTTTTTCAACCCTCCATTCCCGCCTCCTACTGATACTGAACAGCCATGCATGTTTTATTTCAATTTCCCTGTGCAGTTAATGTTGGTGATTACATTCAAGCTGTGTTGGACAGAAACTTGGCGGAGAACATCTCCCGTGTCCTCTATCCAAACGATAACGTAAGTTCCAAGCACTGTGAAGTGTGGCCTGCTGGTGGGAAGGGAACGAAAGGAATGGGGACTGTGACCAGTTTACTTTTTAAGCGGGCACCGTGCTAATCATTCAGAGCCAAACAAGGTGCCTTTTTTGCATGAGTTGCAGCGTTGATTGTCTTAAGTCATCAAGCCCATAACCAACTAAAAGGGAGTCTGTCCTCATTCTAACACAGGGCCTGGGAGATGAACCAGGACTTAAATAGTTTATGAAAGGTCTTCGAACTACTCAAAATTTCCACAACCGGTTCTCAAGAACCTGTCAGAACCTGCTGAATACCACCCCTGGAGCCATCCCTGTAAAGAAATGCTTCCTAGGTCCCATGAGATGACACTGATTGATAGGTGGGACATGAAGCATACATGCTCTACCAACCTTGACCCAATGAGCAGAAACATATGGAAACAAGTGCTCCATCAAGTAACTAAGCTAAAGTGCATACTTGTGGGGGTTTATACATGATAATCTGCACCTTGAATTGCCCCAGAAGCCAACTGGGAAATCATGTACTTGTGAAACAATGGTGTCATGTGACACACCCATCAGAACCCACCCCACTGCATTTTGGATCAGCTGTAGCTTCTGAGTGATCTTCAAGGACAGCCCTTATGGTAAACCAATCAAGAGGTGGCCAAGGCATGAGTGACTGTCTGAAGACTCTCCCAGTCCAGGAATGGTCACACTTCATACACTTGATAAAGCCACACAAAGACCCTCCTGGCCACAGCTGCCATCTGGGTTTTGATCCAAGGGAACCCTACAGATTGTGCATCAGTCTCACATGGGGTAATGCTACTCTATCGATAATGAAATCAATAGAGGACAAACGAAGGCATCTGGTCTTCTTAGGATTAAGCCTGAGTCTGACCCTCCCCATCCAGACCTGCACCACCTCCAGGCATTGGGTCAGGACTTTGACAGCATCGTTGGTGACCCTAGGATCAAGTTGTATAATTGGGTATTCATCAGCATATAGATGATCTCTGACTCCAGACTGATGGATCAACAGTTTTCATGTAGAAGTTGAACACTTGTTAGAGGAAGTGTTGCAACACTTCCCCTAACAAACCCACAACAGAACCACAGTTTATCTCACTGTATAAAGAGGAAGTGGAAACTGAGAGGGATGTATGCAAAATTACCAATTACATCCATAAGGTGTCTACAACAATTTATACTAAAAAGCATACAATTCCTTGCAAAGTAAAGCTGAAATCTCTTGACATATATTAACCGTGTGAATTTTTCCCCTTATTAGCATATTTTGCACACAGACTCTGCTGCTAACCCCTAGAAAATATGCTAATTTCTGTGCTTATTAACCTGGCTTTCCTTTTTTCCAACACTGACAATTTAAATTAAAATAATCTAATCAGATAAAACCAAAAGTAATGTTTCTACCCTTCATCAACCACCTGGCGGTCTTAAGCTTGGATAAATGGGGAGGGTTAGGGAAAGCAATGGTGAACTGCCCTGTAAAAAAAAATCCCACCAGAACACTTTATAGCACTAACTCAACAAGAAGGGGCAAGCAAAGAACATGCTGGCTAGATAACATCAAAAGTGATAGAAAGATGAACATCCAACAACTGAAAGAAGCTGTGCTTGACAAGGTAGAACAGAGAGCAGTTGCCTATAAAATCGTCAAGAGTCACACATAACTGGTTGAAACAACAATGTTTCTAGATGTTGTATCAGGGCTTGCTGCATACTCCCAGTCTATGCAGTATTTCAGGTTGAGAGAGTTAATTAAATGAAGTTACTACAACTGTAACGGCATGGATGGATCCAATCAATGGGCTGTCCATGCCAACCTTCCAATCCCCCCAAGAACTAATCAAAGGTCTCCAGGAAGATGCCAAGAAAGACAGGAAGGCAATAGCACACTTATGCAGTTGCTTTCTACCCCTGGCATTTAGAGATTCAAAATATTTCAGTTATTCCCATAATAACAAAGAGCCATTGATTGACCCCCCTTTTCCCCATAATTTATCTAACTCTCTTCTTAAGTTATTAGAGGTAGTCCTCGACTTACAATGACAATTGGGATGAGAATTTCAACTGATAAGCAACGTGGTTGTTAAGCGAGTCATCATGTGACCAGACCCAATTTTATTATCATTTTTACTGCAATCATTAAATGAATCGCACAGTTAAATGAATCCAAATTCCCCAATTGACTGTCGAAAACTGGCTGGGAAGATTACAAATGACTGTAGGATGCTACAACTAGTCATAAATGTGAGCACCTGTGTCACGTAACTATCGGGTTGCACAAACATCCTAAAGGCGAGGACAGGTTATAAATAATTTTTTCTGAGGTTGTTGTAACTTTAAGGACTACCTGGATCTTCAATTTTTTGAAAATTGAAAGTCTTAGAGAAATAAAATGATACTGATGAGATATCAGAGTTGGCATCTTTTGTCTGGTCCATGGGTGAGGACACATTAGAGGGACATTACCCCAATCAACCTCTCCCAGTTTTTGTCTACAGCTGTATGCTGATCTAGGATTGTAATATTATAGCTGCCCATGGGCTCATCATTGGATGAAGGAGGCAACCTCATGCTGGGTCACTGCAAGGGAGAGGGAAATTACTGAAATCAAACAGATAATGCCATCTTTTCTTCAAGCCTCTCCTTGTCCCTGTAGCTAAAACTAAAATTGAGGATTTTGACTATACCCAAACTGCTTTTCTTATCTGCTTATATAATGTTATAGATGCTTCGGGGACCAAGAAGGACAATGGCAATTTAAGAAAATGTAGCATACAGTCGGGTATTTCTTTGCCATGATAAATATGTGATAAATGCCATTAATGGACTTTGATCCTCCTCAGACTCACTTTGCATTTTTCTTACCAACCTGACATTCTTTCTTCATCTGGTAGTTTTTTGAAGGCAAGGAGTTGCGTCTGAAGCAGGAATACTTTGTGGTAGCTGCCACCTTACAAGACATCATCCGACGGTACAAAGCCTCCAAGTTTGGGACTACTGAAAGTGTCCGGACTGCTTTTGATTCATTCCCAGACCAGGTCATTGCTTTTGGGGTGATATATCTGGGGGGAATTGGGTTGAGGCATATCATGGTCTGGCAGGCAGAACTTGGTAGTGAAGTGAGATACCATCTTGGGTGTAGAAAACCAGTGGGATGAAGTCAGGAAAGTATTAGGCTAGGACCAGGAAGACCCATGATCATATCCAGACTCACTCAGCCTTAGAAGCTCTTTGGATGATGTTGACCAGACACTGTCGCTCCATTCAATCTCACAGGTTTGTTCTGGGGACAAAATTGGAGATGGGAGTGTTAAATGGGCCACCTTAAATCCTAGAGCAGGGGTGTCAAACTGGCGGCCCGTGGGCCGAATGCATCACACGCAGGCCACGTCCACCCCACTTCTGCAAATGGGGAAATGTCATAAAATGTTGTGTTGTGACAACGTTTGACACCCATGTCCTAGAGGAAAGGGAAGATGTGAATCTAACAAATAAAACAAAAGCAAACTGAGAATAGTTTGACTACTTATGCAGTTTAACCAGGGCTTGTGCCCAAGAACCTTTTTATTAGGTTCCTCTGGGAGATCTATGATAGTAATAATGGTGGCATGCAATCATGTATTTATGCATTGCTTTCCCTAGCTTGACTTAACTTTTAGCTCCTTACTTCTTGCAATTATCCAGCGGGTTGATAGATTTGATTCCATTTTCCTGCTTAAACTTTTCCCTCTGAATTTTTTTTTAATATATTTTGTTTCTTGTTTTTCAATAGGTTGCAATCCAGCTGAATGATACACATCCTTCCATGGCTATTCCTGAGTTGATGCGTGTCTTCTTGGATATAGAGAAGCTGCCCTGGTCCAAGGTTGGGATCACTTTTCTGTTGTCAGCTCTGTCTCTAGGATTTACAAAACCTTCACTATGTTTTCCAGGGGGCTTCATTTAATTCAGCTTCAGCCTAATTCTGTAGTCTCTGTGCTATGGCTTCGAGTCTTCTTTTGCTTCCTATTTCCAGTTTTCAGAAAGTTGGTTTACAAAATATGCTAAATCCTAAATCTAAAAAAATAAATTGTTGTGCAATGCCCAAACAAATAAAACACTTAATTTGATGACATGGTTCATGCAGCATGTTAAACCTCAGTTTGACCTAGTCTAGCATACTATGTAAACTGAATCATACAGTCATTGTCTTAGATCTCAAAATTTGGGGAATAGGGGTACTAATTAGGGGTACTAATATCCTCAGATGTGTCTCAAGGGTATAATCTTATCACATGATAACAGTTTTTTATTATTATTATTTTATTAGTCATATTTCTATGCCGCCCACTCTCTGAGGACTCTGGGCGGCTTACACCAAAGACAATATACTAAATAGCATATTGGCCCCAACAGTCTGGGTCCTCATTTTACCCACCTCAGAAGGATGGAAGGCTCAATCAACCTTGAGCCGGTGAGATTTGATCCGCTGATCTGCTGAACTAGCAGTCAGCTGAAGTAGCTGCAGTACTGCACTCTAACCACTGCGCCACCTCGGCTCTCGGTTCAATGGTGATGAGGGCTATTGTAAAGCAATAACACTTTAGGCTGCGTTCAGTTCCAACATAGCTTCAAAGATTGCTATCAAAATCTCCAGACTTATTACAATCATAAAAGCAACATGATAAAATAAATATTTGCACTAGAATTGTTTTTAAAATTAACAAAAAAGGGAGAAGATGCATACTGGGAGGAGGTGTGGTACTAGTCCATTAACTACTAATTAGTCCATTAATAAGATTTAATTAAATTTAGATGTAAACTAAATTAAATTTGATCTTTGACTTGGCCCAGCCTCCAATTTGATGGGAATGTGGCACTCTGTAAACCACTTAACGCTACGGGTGCCCTTCAGCCTAGAACAGGGGTATCAAATTTGTGTTGTCTTGTGACATATCACAATGTTTCCCCCTTCACTAAATTGGGCGTGGGCAGCGTGTGTAGCATCTGGCCCACCAGCTGTGAATTTGATACCCCTGGTCTAGAAGGGGTAGAAGGGGTTCTACTAGAAAGTTCCTCAAGTGGTGGTGGAAGTTCACACTAGCACCACCTACTGGGTGTTGTTGGCAAGGCATCAGTTGCTTCCACATACAGCACGACATTGTATTTCCCTACTTTGAACATCTAGATGTATTAGAACTGCAGTCGCTACCGTAGTTAAACGTTTGTCACCCACTCTCTTATTACTTGGATTCTAGTGAAAAGCCAAAAAACGTTGGACAGTCTCTTCGGTTGAGTTAAAATTTTATAGTGATATGGTAAAGTTTCTGAGTTGAGCTTGACTCCTAATGATTTCATGGACAGGGATGCTAATTTTTTTGGAAGTGATTTGCCACTTATAGAATATATTTGTATTTATATTTATATAATTATTTTGAATTTGATTCAAAAACTACTTCAGAGGGTGCAAGGGAATGAGCATAACCAGCCCTCCAACTCCTTAAAACAACAGCATCATTTCTTAGGATCACATGGTTGCCCTGTGCATTTTCCAGACACGATTGTTTAATGTGGCTGGGGTTAATACTCTCATATGGAGAAATGTATGACTTTGTGGCCACAGCTGAGCAACCGTTTTCTACCACATGTGATGTACCATGAGGAGCAAGCAGCAAGCCAATTTGTAGTTTGCCAAACTCAATCAATTTGTTTGCATTCTCAAAGTATAAGAATTGAAACTCATCCAAAGAAGTATAGCTAGACAAGGGACTGAATATGTCTAAAGTATTGTCATTATGAATTTGATTGATTTTGTCCTCCAAAGTGTATAGCCTATATAACACAGTGTCTACTGGGGACTGTATGTGATCTTGACCAAGGTCAGATCTCAAAATAGTTTGAACCACTTGAGGAACTCCAGGAAATCAGGACTCTGACTCTTTGTTCAGGTTCGAGAAACCTTTTAATGTGTATATCATATTGGCACTTAGAAAGGTGAAGCTAGCTCTAAATTATTCCCACGCACAGGGATAGTTAAAAGAATAGGATTTCCCCACCCCCACCCCAGGTCTCTCAGGTCACATGAGCCAATCAGTCCAGGCGTAGGTTCCCGCCCAGTTTCGGCAGGTGTCTGTTGACATGACCTTGGTTCACACATCGGCTGGTGGATGTTATGACTAGACATCTGAGGCATCACATTCCTAGGTCCCACCCCCACCCTCCTTGAATGGCAGTCAAGAGACGAAATAGCAGTAAGCATGGCTTCAGTTGAAGTCATTTTGCAGATTGATGATCTCTTTGTCAGGCTCCAAAAAACAAGAAAGATGCCAAACTAAAGCAAACTATTTGTATCACTAAATTAGACTCCGAGAACTCCTCAGGAGAAGCTGCCTTGACTCTCTTCCTCCCAGATAATCTAAAGTTTGCCGTTTCTTGTTCCTCTGGAATGTAGCCCCCTCCCTCTTGTTCTAGTTAACTCCCAGCTTCCAACATTACTCTCACCTGAAATGGGGAATGACGTGGATGTACTTTTTGGGTGTTTTTATTGTTTTATTGTTTTCAAAAGTTTGGATTGTTTTGTAGTTTTAGAATTATAAGTCACCTAGAGTCACTTGGCTGAGATGGGTGACTATAGATATTGAATGAACAAATAAATAAGGCAGTTGATAGAGTTGACCATCGCCACCTTCATGATAAAATGGAATCATGTGGAATGGATTGTTACCAGATGGATTTAGTTGGTCACTATATGGATCTATGTCTACATTCTAGGAGGTGTATACTGAGATAGCACAAGGTTCTGTCCTGGACTTAGTTTATGTTCAACATTATCAATATGATTTAAACAAGAAGATAGAAGGGATGCTTATCACATTTGCATACAACAAACAGCTGGGGGGTTGGCTGACACTCCAGAAAATAATATGCACAATTCTCAACAGTAAGAAATGTAATGTAAGATTTCTGCATTTTGGTAAGAAAACTATATCCTCAGATACAAATTACATGGTTTAGGAGTAGTAGTTGGGAGAGGATGCACAAGAATAATCACATAAATTGTTTTTCTCACTTTGCTTTATTATCTTTCTCTTCAAAAACACAAGGCCTGGGATATCACTACAAGGACCTTTGCTTATACAAACCACACAGTTCTCCCTGAAGCTCTTGAACGCTGGCCAGTCGAGCTGGTGGAGAAGCTGCTTCCAAGACACTTGCAGATCATCTATGAAATCAATCAGAGGCATTTGGATGTAAGTAGGGTTTCATTAAACCTTCTCTAACAGCTCTTAATTTTCTGGATGAATTTAAGAAAAGGTAAAGGAACGGTTTTATGAAAACTGACTCCTCCCCCAAGTCCCTTTTCAAGCTGGAAAAGTTGGATTGAGCTTTTGATTCAGTCAATAAATCTCTGTTCTGATAGCCATGTTGAAATGGAAAAAAGTTATGCCAATTGCATAGCATTTGCCTTTAAAATGTGGTTAGTCCAAGGATCCTTTCTTGCTAAAATCCAGACTGAATTGTATAGTTGGGAATGCACTTGAACAGGATTAACTGATGTTGCTTTTCACCTTCACACATACTCAGAAAATCAGAGCCCTGTTTCCCACGGATGTTGACCGCCTCAGGCGGATGTCCTTGATTGAAGAGGAAGGGGTCAAGCGTATTAACATGGCCCACCTTTGCATTGTTGGCTCTCACGCTGTGAATGGAGTTGCCAAGATTCACTCAGATATCGTCAAATCTCAAGTGTGAGTAGTGGTGTGTATTTTGTTTGTGTAAAGCAACCTGGGACAATTTCCTTTTACTTTTGCCAACAGAAAAGTTTTTGATTTGATTTAGACTTCTGAATGTTCTACTGTGGGATCAATTTTGAGATTTAAGGCTGAACTCTGGGTGCCACTGAGTTTGTGCTAATATATAATTTTGTCTGTTGTCTCGATAATTTTCTGCCCTCCCAAACTTTGTGTTCTATAATTAAATTCTTGTCTGTTGCCATATGCATTCTTTGGTGACAGACTGCAGGACAAATTTTCCCAAAGTTACCTCATCTTTATATTTTGACACCCTCAATTTCAATTTACTTCGGACTTTGCAGAGAATGCCACAATTAAACACCCGTATGAATAATTTTAAGCATATATGCTAAATATTAAGATTCAGATGTGGGCCACTTTTGTTCTTCTGTAATGAACTGGATATTCAACAAACTTTACATAGTTACTGAATTAACCATTTTCACACTACTTACAATATACTAAATTGTATTCTATTCAAGGTTAAAAACTAAGACTCTGTGCAAGTAGTCCCATTAAATCTGCTAGTTCTTTAAATGACCTAATTAAGCAGATCATGTAAACGTAAACCTTATGCGAGCAAATAAATCGTCAATACAGTAATGGTTTGTGAAATAATTTTGTACTACATATAACACAAAAACATGATGCTGTTGCTTCCAGTCTTGTTATGGGCTTTCAATCTACTTATGCAAAAAATTAAGTTTATTTTTAAAAAGTGTGGGGTAATTATGCAATTAGTATTAATTAAAAATTTAAAAAAATTGGGTGGCCAATGTTTTCTGTCACATCTGTTTAACTAGTCAATCTTGAGGGTTTTCCATGAACATATTCTTGTTTTTTGTTCAGGTTCAAGGACTTTGCAGAGTTGGAGCCAGAAAAGTTTCAGAATAAAACAAATGGGATCACTCCTCGTCGTTGGCTCCTGCTTTGCAACCCAGGACTTGCAGAATTAATTGCGGAGGTAAAAAAATGCTCAGTTGCTCTGCTTAGCAAAATAATTATTGTAATAATTTGTATGTGCTTTTTAAATAATTTTTTTTAAAAAAAATTCCTGATGTATAATCAGGCAATTTCCATCTCCTTTCAAAGCTCTGAAAACACTTTGTAAGTAAGATATCTGCTTCTGCTGTCTACTCATCCACTATCATTCTGGTTAAATAGTCTTTGTAGGCATCTATGGAGATTCTCAGTCATACAAGTCATGGTTGTCCCAAAGGTGCTTTTTCAAAAGGCAACTGGACTTTGTCTTGGTGCATATGCTCTAAGTGTACATAAAAGAAAAGATACGTTCATCAAGAATCATAAGGTACAACACTTAATGATAGTCATAGAGTACAAATAAGCAATCAAATCATATTAGGAAACAGGTAATATAAATCATAAGGATACAAGCAACAAAGTTACAGTCATACAGTCATTAGTGGAAGGAGATGGCTGATAGGAACAATGAGAAGATTAATAGTAGTGCAGAGTTAGTAACTAGTTTGACAGTGTTGAGGGAATTATTTGTTTAGCAGAATAATGGCGTTTGGGGAAAAACTGTTCTTGTGTCTAGTTGTTCTGGTGTGCAGTGCTCTATAGTGTTGTTTTGAGGGTAGGAGTTGAAACAGTTTATGTCCAGGATGTGAGGGGTCTGTAAATATTTTCACAGCCCTCTTTTTGACTCGTGCAATATACAGGTCCTAAATGGAAGGCAGGTTGGTAGCAATTGTTTTTTCTGCAGTTCTAATTATCCTCTGAAGTCTGTGTCTGTCTTGTTGAGTTGCAGAACCAAACCAGACAGTTATAGAGGTGCAGATGACAGACTCAATAATTCCTCTGTAAAACTGGATTAGCAGCTCCTTGGGCAAGTAAAAAAATAACCTCGGAGAGAATGAAGGACTTCACAGTTCAACCCTGAGCCACATATATTGAGCCTAAAGTATTTTTTTGAAATATCAATATGCTTAGATGCCGCATCGTCCGTGGGCGATGACAATGGGATGACTCTGGATTCTTCAAGATTTCTGTCTTTTGAGATGATGCATATGTGAAATCTCTTTCTCCTTTGTACAGAAAATAGGGGAAGAATATGTGAAAGATTTGAGTCAGCTAACAAAACTCCATCGGTTTGTGAATGATGATGTTTTCATCAGAGAGGTGGCCAAAGTCAAACAGGTAAGGGGAACGAAACCAGGCTGGAAATTTCCCCTTTTCAAAGAATTTTCTATCTCCAAAGTGCTTTACAGATCATCTTTCATTGCATTTTGTTTATATATGGCAAATTCAAAAGACTCAAGTGACAAACATAGAACATCATTTTTATCATGCCAGCACCAGGTTAGGCTAAAACAGGTAATTTGTTCAAGATGATGGAGAGCTCTGTGCTTAAATAGATACTTGAACCCAGGGTCTCTGGGAAATTATTGTATAGAGAGAGAATTAGAAGATGGATGTAAATTGATCATTGCTTGGTAGGAAATCTGGAGAGTATCAGGTTTTGGAAGACTGCAATACAATAAGACTTTCAGAAAAGGTTTGGAGTGACCTGATAAGGGCCATTTAAGAGGCACTGTTGAGCAAATCTGTCATATTTCTTCCTTTCTGCTTACCAAAGGGAATACAAACCTCAGGGAAGACTCAGATTTGATCTTTCACAAAGTACAACACACTTTCTACCGGGGTGAAATGCTCCCAGTTTGGACCGGATTGCCCGATCCGGTAGCGATGACGGTGGGTGGTTCTGAGAACCAGTAACAAAAATCCCTGTCCACCCCCCATGCCCAGCTGAGCCACGTGATCATCAGAGGCTTTTTTTTTAACTTGGCCGAAAAAATGCTTTTAAAAGTTTAAAAAAAAGCCTCTGATGATTGCATGGCCCAGCTAGGATCATCAGAGGCTTTTAAAAGCATTTTTTCTACAACCTCTCGAAGAGGTTGTAGACAAAATGCTTTTAAAAGGCTCTGACGATCCCGGCTGAGTTGCCTGATCATCAGAGCCTTTTAAAAGCATTTTTTACAACCTCTTCAGCCGAAGAGGTTGTAGAAAAAATGCTTTTAAAAGTTAAAAAAAAAGTTGGCCCCGCCCACCCAGTCACATTACCCCCCCCCACCAAGCCACGCCCACAGAACCAGTAATAACAAAATTTACATTTCACCACTGCTTTCTACCAAAGTGTGCTGGTGTAGGCAGGCTACAACAACATGCATATACACAAATAAGAAAATAATTGCTGGGTAAGTTTCTGCATTCTCCATAGGTGAAGTACAAGTGGCTATGGGGCTCACAGCCCAGTGACTAGATGGGAGGGAGAAAATGTTTCCTTGCATGCAACCTAGAATGTCCATATAGGAGGTTTTCCTCCATTTTCCTGGAGAAAACGTTATGCTCAAGCTGTAGCGCCTTGGACTACTTCATTTTCCCTCAATGGTGGGCTGGTTACAAAATGGAAGTAGTGTTTCAAAGACATGTCCTTAGCTAAAAGCAAATGCCGTATTTTTCAGAGTATAAGACGCACCTACCTTTTTGGGGGAGGAAAAGAAGAAAAAGAAATCTCCCTTTGCCTCTGAGCAATTTTGCCTCGTTGCAGCAAACAGCAAATAGCCTGCTTTACTTTCATTTTCGTTTTCAGCATTGCTTGATTAGCACAAGGGAAAAAAAATCTGCTCCAGCAATTTACCTCTTTGCAACAAGCAGCAGAGCCCTGCGCAAAACAGCTGAGAGCAAATCAGCTGAGAGTCGGGAGGCCGATCCAATCAACTTATGCTAATTAGGCTGTGCTGAAGCTGAAAGGAGCTGTTTTTTCTTACTGTTTGCAAGGAGGTAACTGCTGCGAGGCAGAGGCTAAAGGGTGGGGGCCAGTGGGTGGGCGGGGCTACATTTTGGTGTATAAGACGCACCTAAATTTTCACACCCTTTTAGGGGGGCAAAAGGTGCGTCTTATACTCCAAAAAATACGGTAAGTCAATTTTTGTTGCTGATGCAAGAAAGCTGTGTAGATTACCCCTATGTTCTTCAGGGACAGTAGAAGAACTTGTTTCATTGCCAACCTAGTCGATCTTTGCAAATAGAGTTGAAAGGAACACATCCTAGAGCGAAAAAGATTTTGGCTGGTTCTGTCTTCTGTTCACTTGGTTATAAAACCAGAAGAATGGTCATACCTCCCTTTCTCTTCCCAGGAAAACAAAGTCAAATTTGCCCAGTATTTGGAACAGGAATATAAAGTGAAGATCAACCCAGCTTCCATGTTTGACGTGCAAGTCAAGAGAATTCATGAATACAAGCGGCAGCTCATGAATTGTCTACATGTGATCACCATGTACAACCGTGAGTAAAGTTGTGCCTGGTACAGCAAACAAAGCATTCTGGTTATAGCTTTTCTGCTTGCATAAATGTAACAGCATCGCTTTAAAACAGAATCAAAGGGTATAAAAAATACTTGATAATTTTTAAAGAATTATAATCTGAAACAAAAGAGTGGCGCGGTGGCCTAGAGGTGGAGCTCTCGCCTCACAATCAGAAGGCTGTGAGTTCAATCCTAGGTAGAGGCAGATATTTCTTTCTCTGGGCACACTGAGAATGTATCTGCTGAACAAAACACCGCGTTGGCGACAGGAAGAGCATCTGGCCAGTAAAGACTCCGCTCCATTCAGTTGCATCCACCCCACAAGGAGTTACGGGTTTGTTAAAAGAGGATGATGATAATCTGAAACAAAAACTCTACCAATCAATGGGAATAATAGAAGATTTTAGGAGGCTCATTTTAAGATTTATCAAGATGCACAGTCTATAGAAATAAAGTAAGAACTATTCAAATTGTGAGGGTCATAAGGAAAGATACTGCTTCCCTGGCTTAATTCCAGGTCCTGTCTGCCTGTTGGCTTAGATGACTTTACTTCTTTTTGAACCCTTTTTCAAAGCCAGTAATTCTCACCAACTGCCTGATGTAGGTAAAAACTTCAGAATTACATTCCATTTTATCTCAATGCTCCTCACTGTAGAAGCTGTTCATTGCTTCTGGCACAGAATGGCACAGTCTCCCATTTTTAGTACAGTTGTGTACCAGTTCACAATTATTGCTCATTGAGCACATGATTAATAGAGCATCACAGAATCTGACAGTGTGAACATGGGCCACACAGTAATACACCAAGTTTGTGATTCCTTCTGTTGTACTTTGTGTTGCCTTTCTCCTGGATTCCTTTACAGCAGGGATCTCCAACCTTGGCAACTTTAAGCCTGGAGGACTTCAACTCCCAGAATTCCCTAGCCAGCTTTAAGCCTGGAGGACTTCAACTCCCAGAATTCCCCAGCCAGCTTTAAGCCTGGAGGACTTCAACTCCCAGAATTCCCCAGCCAGCTTTAAGCCTGGAGGACTTCGACTCCCAGAATTCCCCAGCCAGCTTTGCTAGCTGGGGAATTCTGGGCGTTGAAGCCCTCCTGGCTTAAAGTTGCCAAGGTTGGAGACCCCTGCTTTACAGTGTCCATGGTATTCAGGATCTGACACCTGAAAACACCAGAGATCATTAAGATAGGGTGAAATGCCTCCACCATTCCTCTGTGAATAGGGAGAAGAAGGGCTACTTCCCAAGTTCCCAGTGAGGAATTTGGGGACTTCCCTTGGCAAATGCCAAATTTCATGCCCTAATTTTATTTAAAAGGTGGTCTTTGACGCACAAGCATTCGTTTAGTGACTGTTCAAAGTTACAGTGGCCCTGAAAAAGGTTATCTACAACCAGTCCCCATATCTGACACAGCATCCTCATGGTCATGTGATCAACATTCAGGTGCTTGGCAAGGGTCACATGATTGCCGTGTGTGATCTTCCCAGCCAACCTGTGACGAGCAAAATCAATGAGGGAACCTGGATTCAGTTAACGACCAAGTGATTTACTTCACAGCCACATTGATTCGCTTAACAACCATGGCAATGAAGATTGTAAAATCAGGCATGACTCATTTAACAATCACCTTGCTTAACAATGGAATTTTTTTACCTCGATTGTGGTCATAAGTCGAGGACTACCGGGTAGTAACCTTCTTTAATTAAAAATAAATGGGAATATTGCATTCTGTATGGAAAAGAGTCAGTCTTAGATTGGCTGTTCCCTCATAGTGTTCCAAGCCTTCATTGAAAATAAAAACTGGGTGATTTCAATTGTGTCCTATGGTTGGAAATATTCTTCTCAGTTAGAAAAATGACATTGTGGCAGAGGAGTTAGAAGAACATGGGCCCATTCAGCCTAGTTTGCCTTCTGCTAAATGTTTTGTGGTTTGACCAAGTCCACTATAAAAATCACTTGATGTCAACCGTCCTACTCGATCATCTAGTAAAGAATATATTTTACTAAGCCAAAGTAGTTACAGAAGTAGCAAAGCTGGATCTGGCGTTTTTCCATGCAAACTGTACAATTAACTTTCCCTTTCCCCCTTGCTATCTCCCTGTTATCAGTCAATGTCTAGTTGGGTGCCTTCATATTGTTTGGGTAATGGACCCTCAATTTGCACCTTTCCAGCTCTGTGTTCCGATGGTTGACTTTGGGTTGACTGGTGTGTCTCACACCTCAGGCTGGTACGACTTGGTTCCCATTCCCCCCTCCCCCGATTCCTCCCTAAATTCCAATCACTCCACCCTCCCCCACCCCTTACTAATGTCAGGCTATCAGTTTGTGATGCAAGGTTAGCAGAATGGCAGCCATGACACTTGAAGAAAATGTTCATAGCTTTATCTGAGAATTCCAGAGGTGTCCATCAGCACCCTCAAGGTTGGGAACTTCTTGGCAAGAAAGGGCAAAGGAAGCCAAATTGGCTGCAGTTGTTCAAGAAATTGCTGAGCTGACATGATGGGCCTCAAAGAAAGCAACTCCAGGGAAGCAAAGAGAGATGAGGGCTGGAAGAGGCAAATACGACTCCTTTATGACTGGACAGAAGTCAAGCTTAGGATCTCTTGTCTTTCTCCTTTGCAGGCATTAAACGAGATCCAACAAAGCCATTTGTGCCCAGGACTGTGATAATTGGAGGAAAAGTGAGTGATGAATTTGAGGCTCAAGATTCATCTTTTGGGTGTTCTGCAAAGCAAATTGTAACATTGCTAGAAATGCCATTTTCTGCCTCTATCCTGAACTCTCATTACTATTCCATTTTTAATTACGCAAATAGGTAGCGTGAAGAGAGTCTTTTTTTGTTTTCTCACTAGGCTAAATTTGTGTGTGTGTGTGTGTGTGTATATAGAGAGCAGTGAAGATGGCAAGAATGTCTGTCTGTCTCTCTCTCTCTCTCTCTCGCTCTCTCTCCATCTCCACATCTGTCTACCTGTATCATCTCTCTCTCTCTCTCTTTCTCTCTCTCAATAAAAGTTACTACCCCTTAAATGTATGCAGCTTTTAATATCCCATTTTCCCCTGCCGCCCCTCCCCCCATGAAAAATCCCATGCATTCTAGCTCACTTTTTTCCAAATGGTGCTTTCTAGATGAATTGGAGTTATGCAACTCTCCAAATTCTTTTGGGCCTCTTTGGAAATTCTGGGAATTGTAGTCCCATTTCATTTGAAAGTGTAGCAAGTTGGGTAATGCTAGGTGCTAGTCAGTAGATGCTTGCTTGGTTATGTTGGTTTTCTGTTGCTTCTGCAGGTTTTATTCAGCTTGGAAGTAGAATTGGTAGCCATGATTATCATAATCTCAACTCCTAACTGCCGCATTGCTTCCTTCCTTCCAGGCTGCTCCTGGGTATCATATGGCGAAAATGATAATAAAGCTGATCACTGCTGTAGGCCATGTAGTAAACAATGATCCTGGGGTTGGAAACAAGCTGAAGGTCATATTTTTGGAGAATTACAGAGTCTCGTTGGCTGAAAAAGGTAATACATCTTGAGGCACCAGGTTGGGATATTAAGGAAAGAGAGCAGTTTGATGACCAATAGTCATGCTATGCCTAAAAAACTAATGAATAGGGCTGACCAGAATTTCAGATTTGATTCCAAAAGAGGCTTCAGAGCATTGAATATAGGACCCATCTGCAGCTTTTTCAAGCAGCTTCAACATTACCTGTGAATGTGTGGCTGCCATGTAATCCTAGGACTAATGCAGCTGCTTTAAAGAGTTATGGAGAGATGCTCCTTTTATGCCCCTGTCAACTCCAGACTATCTCTTTGGAAATGAATCTGTAGTGCTTCACAGCACAATACCATTTACACCAGGAGTCAGCAACCCGCGGCTCTAGAGCCGCATATGGCTCTTTCATCCCTCTGCTGCAGCTCCCTGTCGCTCAAAATATGTGTTACAACCGCCAATATGTGATACCTGCCGGCACACGATTTATTGAGCTTTTTGATATCCCTGCCTTAAATCATTTGCGATTTAGCGGATTTGCCTCCAGAATCTTCTAGACTGCTTCAGTTAGTTGAAGGAAAGCAAAATACTCTGGCATTTTCTGCAGAGTTGTATCTCAGATTGCCTTCCGCCGTGCCCTTAAAACACATTTTTTTCCAACAAGCCGGGCTGGCTTAAGAAGAAATTTTAAATGTTTTAATTGGTTTGTTAGTTTTAAATTTTGGGGCCAAATTTATATATATTTTAATTGTTTTTAATATTTGTATTTCATGTTTTTATTTATGGCTGTACACCGCCCTGAGTCCTCAGGGAGAAGGGCGGTATATAAATTGGAAATAAAGTAAAGATTGATAAACTTTGTGCATCTCTTTTACTTGTATTACATAATCGTTCATAATAGCAATTTGTCTTCTTTTTTATTATTTCATAAAAAGGGGGTTAAAAGGTCTCATTTTTGTGCACCTCAATTAGGCCCCATAACTGAGATTTTAAGGGTGAAACAAATATACAAGCCTACCTAGATGTTAAAACTGGCATTGAAATGTAACATTTTTCAAGATGTTGAATAATAACCTCCTGTGAACAGAAACATCTCTGCTTTCTTAGACCTTTTCCAAACTAATGGGCAGGTTTTATTATTGTCATTCTTACCAGCTATAACGCGAAGGAGCCTGGCACCCACCACAAGAGATTTTGTCTTTTTGGTGGGCTTAGTTCAAAAAGTGCACAAATCAGTAACATGGAGTCGGCTTTGCTACATGGCCAACCAGTTGCCTAGACTCATTCTCTAATCATTAGCTGTAGTTTACTCCTGGGTTACATCTGAACCTCAACTTCTCGAGTTTCCTATGTAGAACTTCTCTTCCATCCCCATAAAATTTAAGTCTTTGCTCTGCAGCTTAGAAAGTGATTCATCTGTTACACTGGGTTCAGATCATGTATAAATGTTTTAAATAAATGAATAAATAAATGCTGGCTGTTATCTCAAATATTCTGCAGTTTTGTTGCAAATTCTGTTTTGTCAGTGCATGATTTATTCTGCTGGGGACTAGGAGTGTGTGAGTTTCTTGCTTATCTCCACGCTTTAAAAAATAAGATTAAAATGCATATGAAGGAAAAAGGAATGCCCAGATACTAAGATAATATTTTCTTGGCAGTGATCCCTGCTACAGATTTATCAGAGCAGATTTCAACAGCCGGCACCGAAGCCTCAGGCACTGGCAACATGAAATTCATGCTCAATGGGGCTCTGACCATCGGGACCATGGATGGTGCCAATGTAGAAATGGCAGAGGAAGCTGGAGAAGAGAATCTTTTCATATTTGGCATGAGAGTCCCAGATGTGGAACAGTTGGACCAGAAAGGGTAAGACTGGTTAGCAGGTCAACTGGGGCACAAGTGGTTATAGGAAAAATTCTCAATTGTCTGGATTGAAATGGACTTTCAAAACTTGAATGGGGGAGGAAGACACAGAGTAAACTAATGGTGTTTGTGTGACCTCACATTTTAATGGCATAAGATTTAGCACTATGAGTGCTATGAATTTATATTATTGGGATGAAACATGTATGGGGTTCTAGTCATGCCTTAATAAGACACCTAGGCCTGGAGATAGAATGTTCTCTTGAACTTCCCACTTCCTACAGTTATTTCTTTTTTTGTCCAGATGTTAATGTCACATTAAAAAGAGGAAATGGGTGGAATCAATCAAAATGCTGAAATAGTTATTGAGTTATATTTTCATGGATTAATTGCTTTGAATGAAAAACATTTGAGCATTTCAGATAATAAACCCTCATGATATGGATCCCACCTGTTAGGGAACGATACTTGGTGGGGTCTCAAGAGGTGGGACTTTTCTGTCCTAGCACCCAACTTTTGGAATCTTCTTTCCCTGGAAGTGAGGTTAGCTCCATCCCTGTTGACATCCCATTAGTTCCTCAAGAAGTAGTTGCCATCTACTTGGGGATGCCAGGGGACCTGTGAGAGCTTGTGATGGCTCCTTTACTGCCGTTAACATTATCTTCTCTTATTCTTGTACTTTTAATATATTTTTAGAAATGAATGTTTTTATATGTGTATTGTTTTTAATTAAATGTTGCATGCCATCCAATGTTGCTTTTTTTGTGAGATGGGCAGCTGTACAAATTTGATTGATCAATAATGTAAATAAATAAAACATTTTTTGGATTCAGTGCCTCCACCCACTCAAAACAAGCCCTGATTCTTTCCCACAATGATATTCTGCATCTTGCCTCCACTCTCTGTGTGCACCTTTCCTGGTCTGCTCTCAAGATGAATATTCTGTGGCACCTGTTGCTCATCTAATAGTAATGGCTCCACCTTCTTCCACCAGGTACCATGCTCAGGAATATTATGACAAGCTTCCTGAATTGAAGCAAGCTATGGATCAGATCAAGAGCGGTTTCTTTTCACCACAACAACCTGACCTGTTCAAAGATTTGGTGAACATGTTGTTCTACCATGACCGGTGGGTAAAAATGCCTTACAGATTTGTTTTTTAAATGGCCATTTGTGTCCTTATCATTTGTCAGAGAGACATTTGAGTCCAAATAAGGTCAGTTTTCTTTGGTCCCTATAATTAAAAAGCACCAAGAAACTTAAATCCAATATGATGTTCTTCCCTTAAATAATTTTGCCATGCCAATGAAATTCAGGGTGGAGTTGCAGGGTAGTGGTTTATGCATACAATCAGTTTTAATGTTTGGGATCACCAATTGTTAAAGAAAATGTGTTACTCCCCACCCAAGTGGTGACTTGTCAAAGGATTTTTGCAGTATCCTCTATTCTTGGAGAAGGTTTTGGACTACATTAAGATGAAATGTTCTTATGGGCCAGTGGACTAATTCTAAATTTTGGGGACATACTTTTGCTTTGCTCACAAATTAGATAATATGGGGGTAGTTTATTATCATAGAGTACCCAATTATCAGAAACAGACTGGTGTGGTTGTTCCCCATCATTCTCTCTTCCTTTCATGGATGCTTCTTACAAGATACATTAAAATTTATTGTTCTGGACACTTCTGGAATACAGTATTTGTTTCTATTCTGAACCATTCTGATCTAACATGGTCTGGCAGTTTCCCAAAAGCTAATCCTTAGAACAAAAATTAATTTGGAGTGTTCCAAAGAGGTCAAAACTAACAGCGTTCCGTGCGTCTTTGGCGTTTAGTCATGCTGGCCACATGACCAGAGAGATGTCTTTGGACAGCGCTGGCTCTTTGGCTTTGAAACGGAGATGAGCACCGCCCCCTAGAGTCGAGAATGACTAGCACAAATATGCGAAGGGAACCTTTACCTTTTACATAAAGAGATAGTGTTCCAGAATAATGAATTTCAAGACTAACCAGTGATCTAGGTCTAGCAATCCAAAACTCAGATTGCTTCAAAGCATTTCACGCTTTTTGGTTTCTTTCTTTTGTATAGGTTTAAAGTGTTTGCAGACTATGAAGCTTACGTCAAGTGCCAAGACAGTGTCAGTAAACTCTATATGGTAAGCTGGGTGTGAAGAATGTTTACAATGTTTATTTGTTAAGTATCCGAACTAATAATCAAAGTGCTAATTCATCAGTGTTCTGTCCTGTGTACACAAATTAACTATCTGATCTACAATGAATTTGTACAACACACATACCCGGTTAAATTAACCATGTTTACTGGACCAAATTTTCTGAGTTTGCATGACATACTGGACTAACTGCTAACTGAATTTGATGGATTAACAAAAACTAGAGTAAAAGTGATTCGTGTATCATGCCAAACTATTCAGACTTAATTTTTTTGAATGCTTTATGCAATGCATCTGCTTAGTATTTGTGACTTGAAAATAATTCACTTTGTTGCCATTAAGTTGGCTGGAGGTGATAAATTTTATTCACTACAGTGACTGAATTAGTGTGCTTTTAAGTCTTTCTATAACTCAGATTCTATTACTCTATATGGTAATTAGTGACCTGGATTCTACAAGCGAACAAATAACTAAAATAATTAAGCAGCTTTTACAGCCCACAGAGTACTGTAAGCACTATGGGGCAGTGTATAAGCCTAAAATGCTAATGCTATTTTAATTAAAATAAGACAGCATTAAATTATAGCTAGGTCATTAAGATGATCAGAGGATGTCTAATTTTATGGACAGTAGCATAGCATATTCAAGAAAATGAAAGCATTACTGATGTGATACAAGCAACTGTGCATAAAATAAATCAATTGTTTGGGTACTTCACTAGATAGGAATCTGTAGAGATTCTCAGTCATCCAGGTCATGGTTGACCCAAAGGTGCTTTTTTCAGGAGGCAATTGGACTTTCTTGGTTTTTTTTTTCTTTTGAAGACGTTTCGCTTCTTATCCAAGAAGCTTCTTCAGCTCTGACAGGATAGTGGGGAATGGAAGGATTTATACCCCTTGAAAACAGCTGGTCATTTGCATTCTTTAGAGGGTCATTGAAGCACTTGTTTATCTGTGTCCTCAGGGTCACCTGAGTGGTGCTCCTGGTTCCTGTAGTCTGCAATTTTTTCCCTCTGGAAATCCATTTCTACTCCCACACGATTCAGAGGGTGTTCATCCCACATTGTATAGTTAAAACTCTGTAGAGTTTCTCAGTCATCCAGGTCATGGTTGTCCCAAAGGTTTATTCGCTCATGAGAATTGAGTCACAAAGCTGCTGACCTCAGCGGAGCACATGCTCACTGTCTTACCACATGAGCCACTGCGGCCCCCTCTTGAAGGACTGCAAAAATGGGATGGCGTTATCTACATACAGGCTGTAATTTGCCTACTCCTGATGTAACATGTATTGCTTGTTAGGAATTTGAGGTGAATTATAGTGTGTCATAAGGGACTGTACCATGTTCAATAGTAACTCTGAATTTGATTGTCATGCAAGAGCCGGGTTCACATAAGCTCTTTGTTACAGAACTCCAAAGAATGGACCAAAATGGTCATCAGGAACATTGCAGCCTCTGGGAAGTTTTCCAGTGACAGGACCATCAAAGAATATGCCCGTGATATCTGGAATGTGGAACCTTCTGACCTCAAGATCCCTCCACCCAATGTACCTCGCGATGTTGCTGATGAGATGCTGGCCAATGATTCAGCTGAAAAGTTGCGTGTGTGAATCTGAGAAGTCCTGCAAGGTTTAACTCCGCATGGATGACGCACAGTACCCTACATTGGAAAAAGCATGCGTAGATTTGTTTAGCAAGTACCGGTAATAAAGTGGCCTCTTCTTTTCTCTTTTACTTACAAGCACCGAGAGCATTTATCTGTTCTCTCCTTTTCCCTTCTTTGGGAACTCTGGGAATTGTTCCCAAAAATTTTGCTCTAATACATTCTATTTCACCTGATGGATCTTAAGTGTGCCAAACCATTTATCTCCCATGCTAGCTGATATTCTCACTGGCCATGCTGGGTATCAGTCCCAGCACGAGAGAGTACCAGCTTGAGTTAGGACACCCAAACAGTTCAAAGGGCACATTTTTTTACTAATTTATAATGGGTGTTATAAAAAATACCATAAGAAAACCAAATAATCTGTTTACTCAATTGTTGTCTTTTAATGAAAATGAAAGGGCTTGTCCATGATGTATATTCATAAAGTGAACTATTAGCAGAAAGAATGCATTTTAAGAGAGGAAGGCGTCAAATTCATATAGTTTCATATAGAATTCATATAGTTTCATATAGAATCTGGAGTACCTGTTCTTCCTTCAAGAGGTGAGCATGTGCTCCTACTTAAATAAATAAAGATAATTCAAATAAAGATAACTTTTTGAAGTATTCTGAAGAACACCTTGTCGTTTTCAGCAGGGTATTAATTACAGCACTGAGTCTTTGAGGAAGTTGCCCTATGTAGTGCACTATAAATCAAATTGATTCAGCTGTGAGTAAGAAGACATGCTGAGACAAAAAGAATGTTCTGCTAAAATAAAGCTTATAGTAACTAAGATGAGGTGCATTTATAGAAAAAGAAGAAACCTTTGGTAGGCTCAAAAACTCCTGTATTCTTTGCCCAGTAATGTTGTTCTGTAATGTACATCTGCAAATTCACATGATAAAATAAACTGAAATCCACTTTTTTTTTATCTTCCAACTGTTCGTTGTTTTAATATCCATGGCAAGAACCGATGTCTCCTTGAGGTTGCTGTTAAGTCACTGTCCACTTGATTGCTGATCCTACGTAATGCTCTTGAGGAAGTCTCTGTTACAGAATACACAGAAAGAATTTATGTTCCTTGGATTTGATGTCATATAAAACCAACCTCCTGCTCAAATTGTCTGATTCACTTGGCCAGGGTTGTGTAGGCTATTTTACGCAGAAAAAGTATGAAACTATCTACAAAGTGTGGCGGGAGAAGCTTTGCACACATATCCTTCAACATAATATCCTCCCTTTCTGCACATAGGGAACTCAAGCCAGCTAAAAGTTAAGAATGAAATATTAAGCAATTAGAAACCATCAAAACAACAATATATCTCAGGGGTGTCAAACCCACATCATCACATCATGTGACTTTTACCCCATTCGCTAAACCAGGAGTGGGTGTGGCCAGTGCATGACGCATCCGGCCAGCGAGTTTGATACCCCTGATATAGCTGAATGTAATACTTTAAGCCCAGGGGAGGCAGTGGTTAAAGTGCAGCATTGCAGGCAAACTCTGCCCATAGCCTGGAGTTTGATCCTGACAGAGGACTCAAGGTTGACTTCCGAGATCAGTAAAATGAGGACCCAGATTGTTGGGGGCAATATGCAAATAATGCTTCTACATTGTAGAGAGTGCTGTAAAGCATTATGGGCCGGTATACAGGTACTATTGCTATTGTTTTTTAAATGAGGGCTAGAAAAATAAATAGCCCACTGACCACTCAGTGGTGGTCATCTGGACTTTCCCATTCATTTTTTTTTTAATTTGATTTATATGCCGCCCTTCTCCGGAGACTCAGGGCGGCTTACAATGTGCTAAGCAATAGCCTTCATACTTTTGTATATTTATACAAAGTCAGCTTATTGCCCCCACAAACTGGGTCCTCAATTTACCTACCTTAGAAAGGATGGAAGGCTGAGTCAACCTTGAGCCTTGGTGAGATTCAAACCTGCAATAATTGCAGGCAGCTGATGTTAATAACAGGGCTTTAGACCACTGTACTATCCAAGGCTCATTGAGGTTCATCATCCCCAACCCCATCACAACAGTACAATATGTAGCAATAACAATTGGCCAATTTGAGCATGCATGGAACAGAAGTATTGCATGATAGATTTTCAGCCACTGGAGGAGAGTTCCCTTCCAAAGTGAGCTCTCTCTTGACATCTCGGAAGCCCTAGCTCACCTACTTGATTAAGCTACTCTTAAGCAAGTAAGAAGAAATCTACATTTTGCCAATAAAAATGGATTTTCTGTACTATGCCCTAGTTTATATAACATATATCTGAAATTTATATAACATGACACCATAAATGTGGTTGCTTGGGTTTTCACTTAATATATTCCATGAATTCTGCCCTTTGGGCTTATTCAGTAAATCATGGTAAGCGAATCATGGCTTAATATAAATGCAATCAAACTTGTAGCGTTTTCAGGTTGGACTGTATTCTGTGTCCTT
Organism: Ptyas mucosa; assembly: GCA_012654045.1. Lineage (NCBI taxonomy): Eukaryota > Metazoa > Chordata > Lepidosauria > Squamata > Colubridae > Ptyas > Ptyas mucosa. The sequence goes on from WNWU01000001.1 coordinate 80,872,318, forward strand.
CCCGATCTCAAGCCACTCAAGCATCAAAAGAGGAAACTATTTTCACAGAAGTCTTAATGGTAGCATAAACTTGGCTCCGTGTGCTTACTTGAGAATGGAAGCGAGCTCAGGATGAGAGGATATGTGGTCGTGCCCCAAACCCATGGAAGAGGGGAAGGAAAGAAACTTGACGTTATCTTTCTTCTCAGAGGTTCGGTATGAGATCTCAAAAAGCTGTGCGTGTAGAAAAAGAAGAAGAGTGAGTGAATCTCCCAAGTGGACTGTTAAGTACTGCTGCACAACTGATTCCCCCCACCCCCCTCAAAAATGTAATACAGGTAATCCTCGACGTATGACCACAATTGAGCCAGAAATTTCTGTTGCTAAGCAAGACACCTGGTGAGTTTTCCTCCATTTTACCACCTTTTCTTGACACTGTTGTTAAGTGAGTAACTGCAGTTAAGTTAGTAACACTGTCAGGCTTCAAATAACGCATCCATCACAAACCAAACTCTGAGGCCCAATCACCCCAATCCATTTCAGGCTTGACAAACACAGTTGTTAAGTGAATCTTACTTCCCCATTGACTTTGTGTGTCAGAAAGTCGAAAAAAGGTGACCCTGGGACACTGCAACTGTCCTAAAGGGATGCCAGTTGCCGAGCGTCCAAATTTTGATCACTTGATTGTGGGGATACAGCAACAATCATAAGTGTGACAAACAGTCATAAATCACTTTTTTTCAGTGCCATTGTAACTTTGAATGGTCAGTAAATGAATAGTTGTAAATCAAAGACTGCCTGTATGATGATTGGGCTCCACTGGTTATTAAACTCCCAGCTTTTCTTGCCCTTAGCCAAGTTGCCGGGAGCTACTAATTATGGTGGTTTCGTAGGCTCTGTAAGCCCCAGGATAACACTCTACCCTCTCACCCCATCAATGGCAACTACACAGCATCATTCAGAGAACAAAAGTGAGCCCTGAAATTACAGCTGCTACCTACAAAGAAAATGGTCGCATTTAAAACTACATCATCCACTTTTGTTCCATGAACTGGGAGAAGGATTCACACAAGATTGTTCCTCCTTCCTTCAAATTTTATCCTTGCCAAAAGCTTCGTGAGCAAAACTGGTCATGGAACACAAGACCCTTAGTTCTAGCGTGTGGGTTAGCAAAAGTATTTATTTTAAATCATAAATGGCAGGAATCTCACAAAATCTTAGCTCTCCTTGGTGGGGCTCTTCAATGTTGACTTTCTGCAGGGAGATGGAGGTCTTGCTACCGGAAATTGTGACCTGATCCTACTTACCGTATTTTTCGGAGTATAAGATGCACTCCCCCCCCAAAAAAGGGTGAAAATCTGGGTGCATCTTATACACCAAATGTAGCCCCACCCACCCCCAGAAAATGGGGCAGGCGGAGGCGGCAATAGGCTATGGCAATCCCTTGCAGCCTGAAACAGCTGGTCTTCAGGAGGCTGATCCAACCGACAGTCAGCTGCTTGTGCTAATCAGGCTGTGCTGAAGCTGAAACAGTTTGTTGCAAGGAGACAAATTACTGGGAGGCAGAGGCAGATTTTTTTTCTTGTGCTAATCAGACTGTGCTGAAAATGAAACTGAAACAGGATGTTTGCTGTTTGCTGCAAAGAGGCAAATTGCTGGGACGCAGAGGCAGAGGCAGATTTTTTTTTTCTTGTTATCCTCCCCAAAAAAGGTAGGTGCATCTTATAGTCCGGAGCATCTTATACTCCGAAAAATACGGGTAGTGAGGTAGCTTTGAGAGACAACAACTTGCCCATCTCATTCAGAAATCTAGGCTCTATGTACAAATAGTCTTCAAAGGACAACTAGGACCAGAATTTCCAGTGTTAACAAGACGGTTCGTAAGTTCATTGTGGCTGACTTTATTACCTTTTTTATTGCCATGGGTGTTAAGTGAGTCACTTGCAGCTGTTAACATGAATCGTGGTCGTTAAGTGAATCTGGCTTCCCCCATTAGGTTTGCTTGTTGAAAGCCAGCTGGGACTGTCACAAATAGAGATCACACAGACCCCCCCAGGATGCTGCAACCATTGTAAGCACATGCCAATGGCCAAGGGGATGAATTTGGATCACATGGCCACAAGGATGCTATGACAGTTTTAACTGTGAGGACCAGTTGTAAGTCACTTTTTTCAGTGCCATTATAACTTTGAACAGTCACTAAGCACATGGCTGAAGGTCAAGGAGTACCTATAGCAGTGGTGAAATCTAAAATTTGTTACTACCGGTTCTGTGGGCGTGGCTTGGTGTGTGTGGGGGTAATGTGAGTGGGTGGGCGTGGCCTTTTTTTTTTTTACTTTTAAAAGCATTTTTTTTACAACCTCTTCGGCTGAAGAGGTTGTAAAAAAATGCTTTCAAAAGGCTCTGACGATCCCAGCTGAGTTGCCTGATTGGCAGAGACTTTTTTTCTTTTAAATGCCTCTGACGATCAGGTAACTCAGCTTGGATCATCAAATGCATTTAAAAGAAAAAAAGGGTTTTTTCTTTTAAAAGCCTTTGATGATCCCAGCTGAGTCACACGATCATCAGAGGCTTTTTTTTTTACTTTTAAAAGTATTTTTTCAGCCAAAGAGATTGTAGAAGAAATGCTTTTAAAAGTAAAAATAAAAAGCCTCTGATGATTGTGTGGCTCAGCTGGGGGGGAGGGGGGGCAGGGATTTTTGCTACCGCTTCTCTGAACCACCCACCTCCATCGCTACCAGATCGGGTGATCCGGTCCGAACTGGGAGCATTTCACCCCTGACCTATAGACGTAGTTCAATGGTGTAACTCAAATTGCTATCAACTTCAGAACCTCCCAAATCTGAACAAATGACTAAGTGAAGGCACTTCTTCTCTGGGAAATTCCCCTGAAGGCTTATGGGGCAACAGTACGTAATAATCAGAGGCCATGGCCTCATTTCTACTGTTGAAATCCTACTGCTTATTCCTGGCTAATCTATAATTGTAACGTTGTATGCCACCCAGAGTAACCTTGTGGTGAGATGGATGGCCAATAAATTTAATAGCTAAATAAATAATGCACATTTGCAGGAGTCCCTCGCATTGGAAGCTGGATTGTCTCTTGACATAAAAGATGGGTTTGCTCTGTTTGTTCAGGATATGGCTATGTTATCAAGGATTTAAGGCAATGGTTTAAAGGGAAATATTAAAAGAAAACCCTGAGAAGCCATGGTGGGGTAGTGGTTAGAATGCAGTATTGCAGGCTGGCTCTGCCCACAGCCAAGAGTTCGATCCTGCCCAGCTCAAGATTGACGCAGCCTTCCATCCTTCCGAGGTCAGTAAACTGAAGACCCAGATTGTTGGGGGCAATATGCTGACTCTGTAAACCACCCAGAGAATGCTGGAAAGCACTATGGGGCAGTATATAAATCTAAATGCTATTGCTATAAGTTCTCAGAAAAGGAAGGCCTGAATTTTATAATGACCGATGAAGAATCATCATCCTGAGAACTAAATGGAAAGAGAATCTGTTCCTCTTCTCTCTAATACTAGAATAGGAGTCCCCAACCCCCAGTCTGTGGACCGGCAGCGGTCCATGCCACACAAACAAGCAATGCCCCATCTATGGGATGCAGGCAGCACAGAAAACCACGACCCCTCCGGTCCACGGAAAAACTTTTCTCCATGGAACCGGTCCCTGTACTAGAACATTCCACAAATGACCAAAGGTATATTTTGCTAATGTCATTTGGATTTTTTCCCCCAAGACTGCTATGGAAACATAAAACTGTATTGATGATGCATGCTGCAAAAGTACAATTCACAATTAGCAGAAAAACAAAACCTGTTTATATATGCAGTGACTTTCCACTTGTATAGCTTATATCTATAGAAAGAGTAACATCTGTGTTTTTGTATATTATCCCGTTATATGTACATAGAACCCTTTTAAGAGAGTAATTGACTACAGTTACTGTTTAGTTACCTTTCTTCCATGTTGTATAGGTATCATCTTATCATCTTCTGAATGCAAGATCAAAATAGGACTAGATAACACTTTGAGACTACGGACAAGAAAAACAATGTTTTAGCTCAGTTCAAGTGTTTTGGGGTATCTTCATCCTGCTTTTCAATCAAAAATTGTCTTCCAAATAGATGAGTAACATTTCTAACTATTAATGAAACCTTAAGTCGCCGTGGGCTGGCAAAATATCCCATGAAGTCATAGGACTACATAGCTCTCCTACTCCAAAGATGGAGAGAGATCTACCTTTATAGGATCAATAAAGGACAATATTTGTAGCTCAGTGTTGAAATGAGGGGTCCTTGGTACTCTCTGAGCTTCATTTTTTTTCTTGCAGACGGTTCATTACCCAAACTAAGTAACATCATCAGTGCTACTACTGTAGTTACCTAGTTTGGGTAATGAAACGTCTACAAGAAAACAACCAAGCTCAGAGAGCACCAAGGACTCCTCACTCATCCTTGTAGGAGATCTTAAGAAAACACATCAGAAATGTTTATAAAACTTAAAAGTCACTCATTTTTCTTTCAACAATAATACAATTTATTTGCAGTCAAGTATCCCATTATCCTGAATTTCCCATCTTTCCTGAATACTTTTCCCTCTCCGGACAGTGGATTTCAAATCACTGGTCAAGCCTATCTCCCATCTGAGTACATCAAAATCTGATTCTTCTCTATTTCTCTTCTCCTGAATTATCACAAATGTCGTACATCAAGTTAACAGGGCCAGCAGACAAGTGGTGGAAGCCTTCAGATACTGTCATATTTAACCAAGAGCGTCTGCAGGATCTTGTTGCTTTTGACACACTGATGAAAGCACTGAGGTGGCATCCTATCACAACGTCTCCCTCTTTTGGACAAGTGTGTAATATCTCTGCAGGCATAGAGAAGGGGCAGGGCTGGCACACTGCATAGTAACATTTGTCAATCTCTCCCTCTATGCAAATGCCACTGGATCTACCATTTTGAAAGAAGCAAACCAAGCCTAACATTTGATTGCAGCATAAAGACAATTCTCAGAATAGTAAAGGTCAACTTATTCCAGAACCTGGCATGTTCCACATAAGTTTGTGATTGTGTAACTCTGAACTCACTTTTCGTCATTCAGAAAGAACATCTCCGCTTGGGCCATGGTGTCCAAAATTAAATATTCAAAGCCAGGAAACTTGCGGTAGATCTGGTTAAAGAAAAGAAGAAAAGGTATTTTCCATTCCTAGAAACTCTTTTGTCAACTGCTGTAAGAAATATCTTGATTTAGTTTTTTGTTTACAATTATTGTTAACTTATGTGCCACTTCAGTCAAACTAACTGAGCAGCATTCAATTCCCATCTTCACAGATTCAGATGAAAAGCAAAATTAAACATAATATCATTGAACAACAAAAAAAAGGAATGTAATTTTTTTTTTAAAAAAATTGATTTATATGCCGCCCTTCTCCGGAGACTCAGGGCGGCTTACAATGCGCTAAGCAATAGCCTTCATACTTTTGTATATTTATACAAAGTCAGCTTATTGCCCCCACAAACTGGGTCCTCAATTTACCCACCTTAGAAAGGATGGAAGGCTGAGTCAACCTTGAGCCTTTGTGAGATTCGAACCTGCAATAATTGCAGGCAGCTGATGTTAATAACAGGGCTTTAGACCACTGTACTATCCAAGGCTCTTGGATTGTAGAAAAATTGGAAGTACCATGCTGAATGGAGCAGCAATTGAACCATCATTACTCATCAGAAGCTTGTTTTAATGGACTTGGATGACTGAGATTCTCCATAGAATTGTTTTAATGGACTTTCTAACTTTCAGGAGGGATGGGACCTTTTGGATGTTTGCGCACAAGATATTCCAGGGGATGACATCCATAAATGAAAGACTCACTTCCAAGACCTCTACAATTGGCAAGCTCTGAGAGACGGGATCCAGAGTGAATTTGCCTTACTTGATCTTATTGGGCAGGCAAAGGTTAATGGGAGAAGACAGTCCCCAGATATCCAATTCTCAGTCATGGAGGACTTTAAAGGTGACAACCAACAGTGCTGCTCACACAGACGTCATATATAACATTATATATATAATACAACTTCCAATACCCAAAGGGCTGTCACAGAGAAGAGGGGACTGACTTATTCTCCAAAGCATTAGAGGGCAAGACAAGGAGTAATGGGTGGAAGCTTGTTAAAGAGAGCTCCAACCTAGAAGTAAAGAGAATTTTTTTGACCGTGAGAACAATTAAACAATGGAATAACAACTCCCGGAGTTGTGGGGGCTCCATCACTGGAGGTTTTCAAAAACAGACGGGACAACCTTTTGAGCAGGTTGGTTAAGGTTTACTGCCTTAGACAGAGGGTTAGACTAGAAGACCTCTGAGGTCCTTTCCACCCCCAGGATTCTTTGTTCTATATGGGCATATCAAAGCATTCACTAACTACTTGAATTGCTGCGTTCTGGAGTAGCTATATCTTCCCAATGCTCTTCAATTGCAAGCTCATGTGGAGTGCATTCCAGCAGGAGGTGATTAAAACGTATGTTTTAATCTCCCATCCCAGAAGATGGAAGGCTTCCTGGCCAATGCTGCCATCTGCTCAAGCAGCAGCTGTGAGTACAGGGGGACCCTCAAATTATGGTCCAGGTCCATGTAGGGAATGCAATCTCATTTACAACTAAGGATGGAATCTCTACAGATTGAAATGGCTTATGAATGCAGAGCCATTCTATTTTGTTAAAATTAAGCCTCCACCTGTTCTTCCTAAACCAGACCCTAACAACAGCAACAACAAGTGATGCTGTTAACAACATTAACAGCATCACTTGGCTGACCTGAGAAGTAAAGAAATAAGGTTGATATCATGTCAGTAGATGACCTCACCCAGCTCAAGCAACACAGAATAGTGTGATTCTCCCATGCCAGTTTTGCAAGAGATCAACTACCAAGTGTGATCAATGCGGGTCTCCGTGCCATACCTAGCTCTGAAACCTGACTGAAATAGGTCTATATAATCTGTTTCTTCCAGGGCTCTCTGCAGTTGCAACCCCCACTATTTTCTCAACAACTTTTCCCCAAAAAATAAAAGTTAGGATATTAATTGATAATAATCTGGATTGAGCAATGGTTTCTTGAGGACAAGATACAGTACTCCCTCACTCAAGGATACATATATGCTGAAAACCTAGTACCTATTTTGTTCTTAATAACAAAAGTAAGAATATTAATGGAGAACTATATTATTCTTCCTATGGGGAATCATTTTACTTTTGCTAATTGTGTTTCATACAATATGGAAGATCCTTGGAATAGAAATGTGACCTTCTAATTGCAGCTGAACTACAATTCCCAGCATTCTTCATTGCTATACGAGTCTACGGCAAGTCAGAGTTTTTGTTCAGCAATATCTGGAAGGACTTGATTCCTTTTCCTTCTTCTAGTTGTGTTCTGATATCTATTTTCTCTTCTGCATGAACACAAAACTGCAGGTGTTCTCAAAGTTCATATGAGCCAGGCACATATATTCCCAACAGCTTGGCAGGCTGCTACATAAAGAGTGCCAAAAGTATACGTGGAACTAAAAATAAGAGTGCCAAGGCTTACTGTTGTTAATGGGATGGTGGCAGCTGCATCCCGGATGGTGGTATAAGCAGCCTCCAGGATGACTGCATCCACTATGATACCTTCTAGAGGAAAAAAAGAGGATTATATTAGAAAAACAAAAATCAATGGAATGGAACAAAAGAGGGGCAGGTTGTTTTCTGAGACATTCTGAAAAACCAGAGAAACAAGGTACACTGGTCTAGCAGAGACAAAGTACATCAAAGCCTCAAGACTGAATATATAATCCACAAGTCTCAACATCAGATTAAATTAACAGGATTCTGGTAGGAGGCCCAATTAACCACACAAAAGAAGCAGGATTAAGGGAGAAGGCCCAATTAGTCATCCAAAATCCCATCAGGAGCTGAGTTTTATTGCAAACTATTATCTTCTTACCCAGTTTTCTTGAAAAATTAAGACTGCTGCTGCCATTCCTCCAGGGGTGAAATCCAGCAGGTTCTGGAGAACCGGTAGCAGAAATTTTGAGCAGTTCGGAGAACCGGCAAATACCACTTCTGGCTGGTCCCAGAGTGGGGTGGGAATGGAGATTTTGCAATATCCTTCCCCCAGGAGTAGGGAGGGAATGGGGATTCTGCAGTATCCTTCCCCTGGAGTGGGGTGGGAATGGAGATTTTGCAGTATCATTCCCCTGCCATGCCCACCAAACCACACCCACCAAACCACACCATGCCCACCAAGCCACACCCACAGAAAAAGAAAAAAAATTGGATTTCACCACTGCATTCCTCCCACCTCTTTAATTCTAGCTGCTCTCAGCTTTCTAAACTGGAGGACTTTGAAGGATAGGCTCCCAAAATAGGCAGAATAAATAAATAGATGGAGCTAAACCAAAACTAAATATGTTTGTATGGAATTAATTCAATGCAATTACTACAATTACCCTCCGGGAATGTCATGATTTCCCCATTTGAGCATCCTGAAAACTACAATTTGATGGCAGATTTTACAAAAGCTCTGAAACTACACCCAAAGGACCCCAAAGGCAATTGGTTGCACACTTTTGCTTGAAACATTGGGGCAATTTGCAAACAATTTGGTGATGGAAAACATGCCTGGCCCTTCCCCATTTTTTCCCCATTCAACATTGATAGAGCCAGTGTGAAAAATGCATTGCAACTGTCTTAACATGCTCAAACAGCAGAAGTAAGTGATAATGATAAGTAAGAAGTGCTTGTCCCACTCTTCACAGGCAGAGTAACTGGGAGGAGTCAAAGAAGTCAATATGGCAGCCATGAGCACACAATAAAAACCTTGCCCCCTAAGCACTTGCAAATTGCTCAGGTGAATCATCCAAACTATAATGTAGATAACAAAAAGGTGCATGGGCCACTAGAGCAACTGGGCGCACACACATACACAAAGACACACACACAACTGGGCAGTCTTTTGGTGTATGTGCAACAGGTAATAGTATTGGGGAGGGCAGTTTGCACGAATGGGCAACAATGCAAAACGAGTGAAGCTAATCGTGCATTAAATTTTCAGATTTTCTTTTTTGCTGTTTGTGGATATTTGGATTATATTTGTTAACAGTGTTAAACATATATTGTGGTTTTTGTTTTTATATTTCTCTCCTGCTTTATATTGGCAAAAAAATGTCCTTGGGCTAAAGTAAACAGTGCCAGGCTCCCTGGGCTTATAAGGCTATTAAAGGGTCAGTCTGATCTAGTGATTAAGTCAGGAGGTTAGAAACCGGGAGACCACGAGTTCTAGTTCTGCCTTAACCATCAAAGACAGCTGGTGACATTGGGCAAGTCACTTTCTCTCACACCTACTCATTTCACAGGGTTATTGTTTATGGGGAAAACAGAGGGCAGAAGGTGTGTTGGATATGTTCGCAGCCTTGACTTACTTGTAAAAATAATAAAGGTAAGATACAAATAAATAAATAAGTTGCCTTCCCCTGCAATAGACTCATCCTCAAGCCAATTTTGCAGAGAAAATTTTGTTTGAAATTGGCCCAGTTAAGCACTTGGGATCAGCTTTGATGCACCTGGAGAAGAGGTATTACCTACAATTATGCAGATAGCCTATATAATTGTACCATTTTCACCTAGCTGAGACAGATTGGGGAAGAAACTAGAAGGAACTTGAAAGTGAACATTAAAGTAGGAAGGAACATTATGTTTTACAGATTCTTAACAGATTCCTGGTAACTCAAACATAACAAGAGTTGAAGAAACTTCTTGGGTGAGAAGTGCAACATCTTCAAAGGAAAACTAGTAAGTCCAGTCGCCTAATGAAAAAACACCCTTGGGAGTTGTCATCTTTGAGATGTGTGGATTTCAATTCCCAGAATTCCCAGAATTCTCCAGCCAGCTCCAGTCAGGACCAATGTTCCAGATGTTTAATACTAAATATGTTTCCACATCCCTCTGCATCTACTTTTATTACCAGCTCTTACCACATTTCCAATATTCTATTTGTGTAAACCAGTGGTCTTCAAACACTTGTAGACATCAACTCCCAGAAATTGAAGGGAGTTGAAGTCCATATATCTGAAAGTTGCCAAGTTCTAGGTCAGGGGTGTCAAACTGGCAGCCCACGGGCCGCATGCGTCACACGCAGGCCATGCCCATCCCAACTCTGTGAAGTGGGGAAACGTCGTGATATGTCATATGATGGCACACATTTTCTAGGTCAGGAGTCTGCAACCTTAAATACTCCATTTGGACCCATTTCCCACAGAAAAGAAAACACCGGGAGCCACAAAAACCTTCCCGTGCCTGACTATTTCTTGAGCGGCCATAAAACTAGCATATGTAGTTGAGTTAAGTGTTCTGTTTTCTTCTGAAACTTTTCTTTTCTTGGATTTATCCATGGTTGGCCTACCAGGGGTTGAAAAACTCAATGAATCGCATGCCAGTGAGTGTTGGCGGTTGTGATGCATATTTTGAGTGACAGGGAGCCATAGCAGAGGGGTGAAAGAGCCACATGCGGCTCCAGAGCTGCAGGTTGCTGACCCCTGTTCTAGGTCATACGGACAATGCAAAAAAGAGAATCTTCCACAAAAATTCAGTGAGAAATGTTACTTTGTCCATATAATAATTACCTTGTTCTTTCAGCCTTCTGGCAGTATTGGTAGCAATTCTACAAGGAAAGAAAAAATAGTGAGGATAGTAAAAGTCTTAACTTTTGAAGTAAGTTAAAAGAGATAAGATAAATACTTATCTCTTTTGAAGTAAGTCCCATCCATGTTGTTTGTTTTGGCATAAATTAAGGAAGAGCTACTGCCTTAAATTGATCAAACATCCTAAACCAGTGGTACTCAACCTGCAGTGCACGGATCCTTGGGGGACCACAATGTCATCACAGAGAAATGTTATGATTTAAATGTGAAGTCTTGGTGGTTTGTGGCCACAAAAAGTATTTAAAAGAGGACCGTGGTGAAGAAGAGGTTGAGAACCACTGTCCTAAACAATCATGAATTTCTTTCATGACTGCCACGGAGGCCCCTTCCCAAACCCACTGAAAGCTTCTGAAATCTGTGCTTAGTACATTTTAGCTATTTAAGTGTTTTAGAGTTCCAAAAGATGAATTTTATTTTAAAATACTACTGAAGTTGAAATTCAGCAGGATTTGTGCTGCTGACCCATAGCTTATATATTCCTTTCAAGTCTTCCTGACTTTGATCATCCTACAGTGGCTTGGTTTGTGGAAAAAAACAAGCATTAAGAATTTATAAAGTACATGCACTCACACGCATGAACACATGCACCAATGTCCAAATCATAGTCATCAGCCTTCAAGCTATCAGAGGGAAAGAAACATTTTCTCTTGCACTGGAGGTCGAAGTAAATAACCTACCCGGTGCCCAGGGAATGTCCCCAGAAGACGATCGTGCTGTTTCCACTCCTTGCTTTCACCCAGTTGTAAAGGCAGAGAACATCTGTTGTAAAGCCTTTTTCACTAGGGTTACCCGTAGAGTCTGCGTAACCTTGGAGAAATCACGAGGTAAATTAGAGGGAAATATACTGAACACCTAGAAATGAACTTTGCCTTGAGACTTACCTCTGTAGTCCACAGCCAAGACGTGGAAGCCGCCACCACTCATTGCCTGTATTAAAAGTTAAGACAAATTTCAAACACAAACAACTGTCTAAACCAGAGAAAGTCATATCCCAAAACAAAGTTCACAAAACGTTGCCACTAAGACATCACATCAACCTTTCCCAGGAGATCAGACTAGAAAGTCAGTGTCATGTACATCAGTACTCCTTTTTTTTGATAAAGCTATAAAAGTAATCCTCAACTTATGATCACAACTGAGGCCAACATTTCTGTTGCTAAGCAAGACAGATGTTAAGTGAGTTTTGCCCCATTTTACTACCTTTCTTGCCACAGTTGTTTTAAGTGAATCACTGCGGTTGTTAAGTTAACACAGCTGTAAAGTGAATCTGGCTTCCCTATTGACTTTGCTTGTCAGAAGGTCGCAAATGTGATCACATGACCCCGGGACACTGCAACCGTCTTAAATAGGAACCGGTTGCCAAGAATCCAAATTTTGATCACATGATCATGACTGTTACGTCATGAAGGCAGTCAATGGCATGCAATGGTCGTTAAGTGTGAAAAATTGTCATAAGTCACTTTTTCAGTACTGTTGTAACTTTGATCACTAAATCAACTGTTGCAAGTCAAGTATTACCTGTAACAACAATCTTGAAGTCTGAATGTGCTTCCCTCCTCTCTCCCTTTATCTTTATGAGAACTAGGGAGAGTCTTCCCAGAGACATTTACTCAGTTACATTCCAACCCACATGTGTTCCTTTTATCTGACCACTGCCTTGGCAGTAGCTCTTCCTCTTGTTCCTCAAGGCCATTCCCACTTTCATCTATGCATAATGCAGTTGGGTTGGGCTGGGTAGGATAGGGTTGGAATTGTTCTGACCTAGGCTTCCTTAGAAATTAAACGGCACAAACTTAGTCCCGGCAAAACTCGTTAATTCATACGGCTGTAAATTACTTTCATTTACAGTCCGCAAGGCTTGATATACAGTCTTTCAGAGGAAGGTTATCAACACCCACCTATCTCAAGTGGAATGCTGGCAAAGAGCTAATTTCCAGATGCAGGGCAAGGCCAAACTTGGCACAGAGTCACAAACAGAAGTTTCAAATCTTGAATCGGCCAGATGAACTAATTGCTTCCTGCAAAAGCTCACGTCCTGTTCGTTTCTCTTTTATGTCTTATGGGAGGGGCCAATCATCTCCAAGCCTTACTCCCAAGTCGACCCTTTTCCCTTAATTGTTCCTGTCTCCTGGCAGCCATGCGCATACGCACGCTGGGAACAGGCTCACGCTGTTCTTCTGCCTCACTGATGTCAGACTCCGGAGACAGCAAAGAACTACCGGATGGTCTTGGACCAGAGGTGAAATCTAAAATTTGTTACTACCGGTTCTGTGGGTGTGGCTTGGTGGTGGTGGTGGGGTAATGTGAGTGGGTGGGTGTGGCCTTTTTTTTTACTTTTAAAACCATTTTTTACATGTAAAACCATGTAAAAAAATGCTTTCAAAAGGCTCTGACGATCCCAGCTGAGTTGCCTGATTGGCAGGCAACTCAGCTGGGATTGTCAGAGCCATGTAAAAGAAAAGAAGTTTTTTCCTTTTACATGGCTCTGGCGATCCAAGCTGAGTCACCTGATTAGCAGGCAACTCAGCTGGGATCATCAAAGCTTGGATTGTCAGAGCCATTTAAAAGAAAAAAAAAGGCTCTGATGATCGCGTGGCTCAGCTGGGCATGGGGGGCGGGGGCAGGGATTTTTGCTACCGGTTCTCCAAACTGTCCACCGCCATCGCTACCTACTCACCCGAACCAGTCCAAACCGAGAGCATTTCACCCCTGCCATGGACCCCTCTCTGCCTCCGACTCAGAACCATCATCTGAGCCTTCCCCAGACTCCATGTTCTTCCCCAACCTCCTCACTGTCCCACGTTCCTCCCCAACCACCTCACTGTCCGAATCTGCTGCCAGCTCTGCTGGCCACTGGCGGGCTACAACAGGAATTATAATATTGTCCATTCAGCTATTTAGAAGAAAGCTGTGGTTTACAACTGTTTGAACTGTGTAAACCAGCGGTCCCCAACCTTTGAAGTAGTGGGCTGAGGATGGGATGAAGGTAATGAGGATAAGCCATATAAAAATAGTTACCAGGACATATTTGTGCTGGGATTTAGGGCAATACAAGGATGAGTCCCATGTAAGCTACAATCTAGAAACCACTTCTAAAAGACATCTACATAAGTAGATGTATCATATTTGGACAATCTAGACAACTGTTTGGGTACTTAGTGTTCTTTGCTGATATTTATTTCCTGCAGATTATACCAAGTTGTGTAATATTATCAATATATGGAGGAATGGAATTTGCTGATTATTTATATACAGCAGCTTGCCTTGCTAGTCTTAGTTTGGGGACTGGTTTCTTCCTTGATAGTTCCCTGATTAGGGTATTGTTTTTCCTTGAGCGTTTATATGTTAAGGAGGATGTGCTTTGGGCTATTAGTTTCTATCCCTGATTTTTTATTCTATCTTTTAAATGGTATGTAGATGTGTTAGTTGATGGGGGGTTTTTTTGTTTTGTTTTGTTTTTAATTTTGATTTATATGCTGCCCTTCTCCGGAGACTCAGGGCAGCTTACAGTGCGTTAAGCAATAGCCTTCATACTTTTGTATATTTATACAAAGTCAGCTTATTGCCCCCACAATCTGGGTCCTCATTTCACCTACCTTAGAAAGGATGGAAGGCTGAGTCAACCTTGAGCCTGGTGGGATTTGAACTTGCAGTAATTGCAAGCAGCTGATCTTAATAACAGTGAATTAGTCCACTGCGCCACCAGGACTCCTGGTCGATGGTTGATCTATTGGAATGCTTATGTATTTATTTAAATGATTTGTATAGCTACTCATCTCACAGGCAGTGACTCTGGATAGCAGACAGAGGATTAAACCAAAAGAAACAGGTAACATGCAAAATATTGGACCCAAATACTGATAAGTATGTCATGATAATATGACATAGCCCAAGGTTTTAAAAAATCCAATTTTCCATCAATGAACAATCCACCACAACACCATGTTTCCAGGAATGTGTTCTGTCAATCTTCCACCTGTCTGTTATAATCTTTACAGTGTGCACTGTAAATAATGTCCATTTCTTCTTCTTAGGTTATTGAATCTTTGGGTTTGTTAAGATGTTTCAGAAGGTTCTCTTTTCTTTTTCTTTCTTTTTTCTGTTTACAAAAAAACTACTGGTTTTTTTGTAAACAGTAGTAACTGTTTGAGTAACAGTAGTCTGTTGGCTGTCTCAGAGATATTTCTGATGTAGAGTAGTTATACTTTTCATTGTTAAGAATCCCTGAACATCAATGAGCAGTCTTAAAAAATTCATCTTGCTTTCTGACTGCATTGATGTTCTTGGATATATAAGATGAAAAGGATATCTCTCCCAATATGTAGTCAGTTTCAAACTGGAAAATGTTGACAATTTACTTCAAGCCATATCCAAAAATTCTAGGGAATCCAATTTATTACAATTGTTTTAAATTTATTATACCTGTCCACGCCATATAGACTCTTGGCAGCTTACAAATATAAACACTAAAAATCATTAAAAACATTTATCATAGACAGCCCAGATTAAAACAATCAAATAATTCAGACAACCACTAGATGACACCAGAGACACGGATATCTGCATCTCTTTGCTGCCACCTACTGGCCAGCTTCATATGGGAGGAATAGGCATTGAAGTGCTCTACAGCAGGGGTCCCCAACTCCAGTCCATGAACCAGCACCGGTCTGTGGCATGCCAGCAACCAAGCGGTGCAAACAAGCGAAGCCCCATCCGCGGAATGCAGGCAGCACACAAATCCATGCCCCTCTGGTCTTCGGAAAAACCTATCTCCATGGAACCAGTCCCTGGTGCTCAAAAGATTGGGAGCCACTGCTCTACAGCACTGGATATGCTCAAATGAGCATTTGCAATAGAAAGGATAGATTTTTGAAGAGACTATAAATTATTATTGTCATGTAGTTTAAAAATAACAATAAACGTATCTGTAGCTGCAGATTTAGCAGTAGGAAGTTCAAGGTACATAATTTGTTATATAACTGCTAAGAATAAGGCCCTCAGTCCCAGAATGGCAGCATTGAAGAGAATAAAAAGAAATGCATAGAACAGGTAGCTAAAATGGAAGCATTAAGATATCAAGAAAAGTATTAAAAAGCAAGACAAGCATAGGTATGGATCTGTGAAAACAAAGGCACCGTAGTCCAGGCAAACATTACTAGATGCAGATTCTTTCATACATACCTTTATGAAATTAACTCGGTGAGATGTTGCCCTGGAAGAGAGTTTAGAAATTAGCTACCATAAAATACCTAAGGAACAAGGATGCTGTAGCTGCCTACTTCACTGCTTCCAGAAACATTTAGTTAACTCTTATGGTCACCAGAATCCTGGTCTAGGTGGGTATTTGGTCTGATTCAGCAACCAAGCTCTTCAAATGTTCTTTGATAGCCTTCCACCAACTGGGTGCCCTCCAGCTGCCTTGGCTTCCAGTATAGGCATGCAGCCTAACAAATAGAGGGATGAAGGTGTAATATAACTGGAGGGCATCAGATTGGACAAGGTATATTGATGTCCTCAGAATATTTGTTGGCTTTATTTTAAAATTCTTATTTCATGAATGGTTATTGAGGGGAAAAAGGGAAAGAATTGAAATGAGTTATTTTGTTCCATAACAACTGGTATTTTAATATGAGTTAGAAAACCTTGAACTGATGATTTCCCTAGATTGATTTTAAAAAAAACTGAAAGAAGAAAATCAAGCTCCAACAGCAAGTCAAGAACTAACAAAATGTAGGCAACTAAGTTATAGTTAGATTTTACTCAGTAAAACATATGTCAATATGAAAAGGTATAATTAGACTCTGTAGAATAGGCATGTCCAACTTTTTAGCTTCCCTAGGCTGCACTGAGTGAAGAGGAATTATCTTGGCCATGAATAAAATATATAATGTAGTTAATATCACTAAATGTCACTAAACATCACATAACATTAGACGTTTATGATCTTGTGGGGCCACATTACTAGCTATCCAGGGCCCCATGCAGCCCATGAGTTGGACATGCCTGCCACAGAAACTTCCTTCTTTGTGTTGAAAAAAAGAACAAATAACATAACAAGTATCAAGCTTGTGAATGCTTTATTTATTTACTTATTTATTAAACCAATTTATATGTGCATTACCTCTCTTTCCAACTAGGTATGTAAACATATGAACAGACAAACCTCATCATCATCATCAAAAACTTTTCTGAGGACCACAACAAACATAGAAATGATCCTGGTATCTGTCTATGTCTACATATCACCGACACAGCGTTTGTGACTCTCCATTCAGAAAGTAACATGATGAAATTCTGTGGAATCACTGAACAACTTTGTGTTCCTATGTTTAGTCTTGTACAGTTTGAGGAGCAAACACTGAACTTGTTTTTCAAGATTTCAACTATGAACCAAATCAGGTAGCATTTTGGTATTTTTATAAGATTTAAGATATTGTATTTGTAGTACGTGTGGGCAGGCCATTATGGAGATATTTGCATGAGGCCTAACCTGCAGCATCATTGATTCCCTGACTACATTGGGAATCACTGACTCAAGGCATTGTTTTATTATATTTATTTTATGAAATATTATATTGCCCAATTAAGAACAATTCTTTAAAACTGACAGTGGAGTCAGCTGGAATTGGTGAAAAGGGAACTAATAGATGGTACTGATTGACTGGCATCTGTATTGTCATCAACCTATTTCTCATCACATCTATAAAGTGGTTTTTGAATTATTTTTTACATCAATTTTAATGTTGTTTAGTTATAAGGGAAAGGAAGAATGTGTATATGAACAAGCATCTCCCAGCTGTTTCAAAAGAACAAAACTTGTGGAGGAGAATGAAATAATGGAAACTCAACTCCAAAATTTGCATTAGAAAGAGAATCTTCTACAATTCTCCTTTAAATTCTCCTTTGTCTTGTCTTGGATGCGAGCTATGAAGTTTCTCTAATTTCTATTTCCAGTTGGAAAATTTGAACTGATATTCTTGTGATGCATGATATTCTAAACATGCATTTTAGTAGTAAAGCATATTATAAATAAAACACAGTAATTAAACAACTGAAAAGCCATTAAAAAGACTAATAAAAAATTGCAGACTTTTACAAAAAAAAAGAACTAAATCTGCGAAAATTCAGACTGACTCACTATTTGCAAATATGAGCAGGTGTTATGGGAACCTCTGCTAAGACAGACAAGGTTTTGTTTGCCAACATGGAAATAATGAAAACCTCTGCAAGATAAAGGATGACGAACCATCTCTCTCTTCCTTTTCTTTTAACATGTCAATCATGACTCCTGTTTATGCAGAAAGAGGCCTCTGGGTATTCACATCTTGCTGGATGAGAAACCGGATGCGTTTCCCAGACTGTAGCTAAGATTGTGCATGCATTCCTGCAAAAGAAGCTGGAACAATGCTTGGAGAGGGAGAGGTTTGCTCAGTCCTCCTCCAGACAATAAAAGCCCTGATGAGCATAATTCCAGCTTTTTCTTAATGACTATGAATGCCAAATCCTGGCTGTCACTATTCCCAGGGTTATAATTTTAAATTCAAATATATTATTAGCCTTGTACAAGACCTCAGTTTTCACAAGAGGTTTGCCTCTGAATTCACTGCTCAACTCCTCCAAAGCTTTTCTTGCTTAGTCCTAGGGAAAATGCAAACTCTGAGAGAAAATAAACAGTACACTAAACATTATTTGGAAGCAGGGAGATTCTGGGAATGGAAGGATGGGAACTTCCGATCTGTTTTGTTCGCCAGAACCAGGCCTTAATCTTATCCTATACCATTCCAGCCATGTGCCTTTGCCAGTTTTCCTGTCTCTGGACTCCTGAATTTCACAGGTGCTAAAATTCTTGCTACTTCATATGTTTCAAAGGAGTGGTACTTGAGTTCTTGCTTTTAATTATGATTATGCTGAATGTCTATGGAGATTCTCAGTCATCCAGATCATGATTGTCCCAAAGGTACTTTTTCAAGAGGCAACTGGACTTTCTGTTTTTTCTTTGAAGACGTTTCGCTTCTCCAAGCTGAAAAAGCTTCTTGGATGAGAAGTGAAATGTCTTCAAAGAAAAGCCAGAAAGTCCAGTTGCCTCTTGAAAAAGCACCTTTCGGATATGATTATGCTGAGATGGGAAGCCCCAATGGTTCCAAAGCAATGAACGGATGGGCAATACTGGCATCATGTTACAGACACTCTGCAAAATGGACTTGGATAACATTCCTATGTTAACTCTATAAAAGAAACTTATTAAAGCTTTGAAAATTTTTGTTACAAGAAAGAAAGGAAAACTGAAAAGAAATTATGTTCTAGGATATTATTTGAAAGTATTAGAGAACAAGATTGTCAAAGGTAGTAATGAAAAATAAATAAAAAACTTATTTAAAAAAAGATTGTCAAAAGTAAAAGGAAAGAATATAAAGTTGGCTTATTTGATCAAAATTAAAACAGATAGGTTATCTCTTGTAGCCCTTCATGGTCTTTTGTTAACCAGAACTGAACAACTTTAAGAATCCATTTATAGATAAGGAAAAAAGAGAATTCACTGCATTTTAAGAGAAAGTGATAAGTAACAAAAATTGTTTATCCTTGTCATCAGAGAAGTATTTCTTCATATGTTTCCTTTTTTATTATATTCTTGTTTTTTTCTCCCATTTCTGTTTTTTCTATATATTTTTTCTTTTCTGTACTTTTACAGTTTTATTGAATTAGTTTTTATCTTCTTAACTGAATTGTTTAATAATATTGCTACAAAAATGAAAAGTCAAACTGCTTAATTCATCATTTTATGGGATCACCGTATTGCAAGTTAAAAATGCTGACAACTAATGGTAAAAAATTTAGCTTATGATAAAGGAGGTGTGAAGTCCTTGCTTCTCAGCCCAGCAGAGACTTAAAGCCACTATCCCCCTCCCTGGATTGCCACCCCAACATAGATCACGTAGGATAATCTCAGCACTAATGTTTCTGCTGAAGTACGAAATTCACCTGGTACCCCCGTTGCCATGGAGATAGATGATGATGGGGTTATCATCTGCTAGGGCCTCTTCATACCAGCTGAAGTCTTTTCCTTCAGCTTCCTTCCATCTGTTGTCTGCTAGAGTATACCTAAGACAGGAAGCCAACAAATCAGACAGGCCTCTTTTTAGATAGGTCAGACAAGCCAACCTCAGAAGTACTAACTTTAAGTTTATTGTAAGATTACATTAACAGAATCTTGCAAGCCTGAAAATATTTCTCCCTTTCTTTCCTTTTACTCTCCAGAAAACTTGAGAGGATCCCTTCTGAAATGTTTCCCATGCCTTCCCTCCTTCAGCAACTGAGATTATCTTTTACATGCTGATTGTCCAAAGGAGGTAAGTTACCTTTGTCCAAATTACTTAATGAACCAGGTCACTGAATTAACTGAAGTAGCCTAGATGTTTATTTTAAAAAAGAATTCGATTCATACATGCATCAACAGAAACAAAGCAAAAATGGGAGAACACTGATCTAGCTTCCCTACTAAAGATATCACAGGAGATGTCAAAAAGATCAATGTGGCAACTTCAATTGTGCAATCAAAGATGCTTTGTGCATGCATAAAGGACAGGGGTCAATTGTGCAGTTGTGGACACCATATTGTCTTTGTTTACTTTTCCATGAATGGCCCACCTTGCTACTTTGGAGTAGACTGGGACAACTCGCTGCAGCCAACTCACCAGGCCAACGCACTGCGTGATAATTCAATGTGGGATAACTCAAGAGAGGGTTAAGTGAATTGCAGTGGGCCTTGTCTCACTTTAGGTTTGAACCTTCTCATATTAGAAGTTCTTGAGGTGAGCTGCAATTCACTTGTCCCTCTCTTGAATTATCCTGCATTGAATTGTCCTGCGGCTAGTTGGCCGGGGCATGTTGTCCTAGACCTACTTTGAAGTAATGGTCTCTTGGTCACAGATCTGATCTCAAGTGAGCATGACCAAGGGAACTCCAAGCTGGACCTAATATATTTATTTATTTATTTTAGGAAATTTAAATTGCTGCCTATTTGCACATGGCGACTCATATAATCTATCCCAAAGAGGCTGATGGAGCCAAGTACTTACTCACCAAATGCCAAAAGTGATTCCTGGTTCAGAGGTAAGGTAGAAATTTTTGGTGCTCTTTAGAAATACCTCAGGGCTCTCATAATCTACTCCAAAAGGGTAAGCCACTGCAAAAGAAAATAATGACGAAGTTTGCTTTCAGTGTAATCAGTTGACTGCCCCACCCATTTCCAGCCCCCTATGCCATGACAAAGATTCTGAAAACTTCAAAAATTTAAAATTGCTTTAACTGGTTTATTTTCCCTGCACCCACAGAATGCTAGGATTTACCGGTAATAATATTGTGATGGACAGAACCACAAATCCTTCAGAGATCCACAGATTCTATCTAAACTCAATTCTGATGATATTTTGGATCAAGGGCCAGCAACATTTTCACGAGCCAAGCACTCTTGTGTGATTTTGTTCAACCTAATTTTTTTGAAAATGCATTTAAAGGGATCAAGATCTCACACAAGATCAACAAATCTTATGTCAGATGTATGGAAGACCTGGAAGAAAGGCACAATCTCCAAGGAATTTGGTGGGGGGTTTTTTTGCACTAAGAGGAGAACTGGGCCATTTCTTCTTTTAAATTTATGTTTATTTAAATAGATATAATCTGAAGCAGTCCCCAGCTTTGGAAAATCAGTTGGAAACAAGTGAGAAACATCTTAAAATCCCTGCCCCATGCAGTTATCATTAAGCTAGTAAGATACATTTTTTCTTGAAAATGCTCTTTAAAACAGAAAAGGGCATTAAAAATATCAAGGAGAGCATTTCCTTTATCTATGACTGTAGCCTACTTCTCAGTTTATTTTTTCTCACGCTCACCCTGACTGGTGGAGTATGTTTAGAAACTAGTGCTATGCAATTGTTATCTATTTATCAATCTTTATTTAAACAAGCTTCTTTTAACTATCAGCATGGCTTTGGAGAGCTTGTTTGGCATCATGATTAAAAGTACTGGTCTTAAAACTGAAAGCTCTAGTCCTGATTTAGGCATGGTTTCAGATGAATGCCTTCGCCTACCCGCCTCTCAGTTGCCAAGAAACCTGCATGTACTTGTCCACGTATCTGCCAGAATCAAGACTGATTCAAATGAAGAACACAGCATTTTTTTAAAAAAATTGTCTTTATTTGATTACAACAGGAAAAAGAGAACATACAGTGAAATATAATACTGTGATCATCCTTCATTAAAATGCTTATGTAAAAAAGTATATCACTTTAGCAACCTAGTAATTTAGAAACCTTAGGGACATTATGAATTCGATCTTTTGCAACAATATTTTGAATGGATTTCTTGAGCAAGATGCAGATCCACCCTGTGTTTGGGTTACAATTGCGTTAGCTGACATTTTCAATAAACAGTAGCTTAGTCAAGTTGGTAAAAACAAAGATATTTTCAGTGGTTTACAAGAAGTCCTTAATCAGTAACTGATCTGTGAATTGCTACAGGCATACAGGAAGAAATTTTATAGATACTTCTATTTTCAATTGAGATAAGTGGATAAAACAACAGGAATACTTACAAAAATTGAGGTAGACAAATTTTCTTAATACTGGAGGGAATAGTCGAACAGTCAATGGTATAGAGACATATATAATAAATACATACAGTAACACCGCCATGACTATAGAGATATAATTCAGAAGTTCCCTAGAGGAAAAAAAATGGAATAAGATTTAATGTACTGTTGCTTACAATAATTGTATTGCTTACAGTGGTAATCCAAGGACAAAAGGCTAAGAGTTATGATGGTTACAGATAGACGTATGACCACAATTAAGCCCAAAATTTCCATTGCTAATTGGAAGGCAGTTGTTAAGTGAGTTCCACTCCATTTTACAACCTTTTTAACCACAGTTCAGTGGATCCGTGTAGTTGTTAAGTGAATCACGTGGTCATTAAGCAAATCCAGGTTCTCCCGTTGATTTTGCTTGTCAGAAGCTGGCTGGGAAGGTCGTAAATGGCCATTTTGGGACCCTGGGATGCTGCAACTGTCATAAATGCCAGTGACCAAGTGCCTGAATTTTGCTCACACTACCATTAGAAATGCTGCAACGGTTGTTAAGCATGAAAAATGGACATAAGTCACTTTTTTGCAGAGTCGCTATAATTTCAAACAGTCACTTAACAAATGGTTGTAAGTCCAGGACTACTTGCCTGTATTACCTCTAGTACTAAACCCTAGGGAACCTAAACAAGAGAGACAAGAGAGATGGTTGGCCACTGAAAGAGCAGGAGGGTTTAGGAACTTAGGAACCAGTCACTTACAAACTGTTGGAAGTTATGACAGCCTCCCCATACCCTCAAAAAGTTACTTATGACCCAGTTTTGAAGTTCTGGTGGCTGGGCTCTTCTGTTGTGACCTAGGCCCAAGTAGTTATTACCAGACACAATCAGTCCTAAACAAACTTATTTTATTAGAACAGCTGAGAACTACTTCATTCTCAGCTTAGTCCAAATTAATAACAAAACAAATTCTTCATAAACATTCCTTTGGCCTTATCGCCAACCTTTGTCTTCTTTGGCAGCCTGCCAAAGGCTTTTCTTGGCAAAAGTTCAGAAGCAAGAGACTTTGACAAGAAACAAATGCAGCAACATTGCTTTCCTACAAAGATCCCAAGAGCCTTTGCTGCTCTTTTAAACCTTCTGGGAGGGGCCAATCATCTCCTGGCCTTACTCCCGAGTCGTCCTTTTTGCTTTAGCTGCTCTTGCCTTCTGGCAGCTCTTCGCATGCGTGTACTAGGAACAGGCTCCTCCTATTCCTCTGCCTCTCTGCTATCTGCCTCTGGAGGCTCCGGAGTCCACGCATCGCTCCCAAATGGCCCTGACCCCATCCCTGCCTCCGACGCAGAGCCCTTGTCCAGGCCTTCCCCTGACTCCAGGACTGGCCCATTGTCCTCCCCAGTCTCCACACTGTCCAACTCCGCTGACAGCTACGCAGACTGCTGACGGACCACAACATCTTCCTGCAGCCATGTAATTGCATTTCAGATGCTAAGCAACCTGCCCCAACTAATGGCTGCCTGCAGCGTCCCACTGTCACATGATCATGAATTATGTTTGTGTTAGAGACTGGCAAAAAGCAGCCCTTGTGAGCAGTGGGTTAGCTTAACAACTGTATTATTTGTTTAAAAACCACAGTGGTCACTTTACAATTGCAGCATTTTGCATTTGCTGCAAAAAAAGGACATAAAATCGAGCGTGGTCATGTGTTGACCTTAATGATAGTGCAATTTACAAAGGTAATTCCAAGCTCAATTAGGGTCGTACGTCATGGATTGGCACAATGTAAAATGTGGGAAACTATGGTTCCACAAATGTTGGGCCATTGGTCTCATTATCATTGATTGTGAGCCTTGAAATCTAGGCCAACAGCTACTGGACTTGGTTATTTTCAGCCGCCTTATTTTTTGTGGTTCAAAACTACAATTTCTGCCATACGAAATTTCTGCCCAAGGCAAGAGGAAGCAAACTGAAACCTACAAGACAACACTGGAACTGTAGAAAGCTCTTCAGCTTCCAGTTGAAAGCTTCATCATGAAACTAATTATCAGTATTTTTATACAATGATAAGTATTAGTGACAATGGTGCCTATGCAAAGTCCAGCTAATACAGCATTTTTAAAAGGATACTCAGGACCATATTAAAAGGATACTCAAAAAAAAAAACACCTTAAATATCTAGGCCAGGGGTGTCAAACTCATAGCATCACGTTTTCGTCACATGATGTATCGCAATTTTTTCCCCTTTGCTAAAATGGGTAGGCGTGGCCAGCATGTGACGCATCTGGCCCACAGGCCGCAAATTTGACACCCCTGGTCTAGGCAATATGTGTACAATACAGGCAACATTATCGGTGTCATCAGCTTCATCCTACATCAGCTAGAATATGTTATTTTCCATCTGAAGTACAATCGTCAGAACTATTCTGCCCCAGCTATGGATCCCAGAGAATGCAGCACACACAAACTATGAACCAAACTCAATTTACTTCTAAACATAGTTTTTTACAAATGCAGGCTGTTAACTAAAACGTCCTTAACAACCTGCCAGAAATTCCACAGAAAGATAAAGTCTTATGAGAGTTGGCAAAAAGCCCAGAAGCAAGGTTTGCAAAGAAAATCAAGATTCAATGATCCTCGAGTGAACATGCGTTGTTTCCTGCAGCTTTTTAGAAGCTGTGTGCAAACTTAAATAGGCTAAGGGAGTGGCCAATTAGCCCCAAGCCTTACTCTCGAGGAGACTTTTGGCAGCTCTGCGTGCCTGTGCATTGAGAAGAGGCTCCTCCACTTCGTCCTCTGCACTTAAAGGAGCCTCTGGAGGCTCTGAAGGCCCTGGCTGAATCCCTGACTCTGGCACCACATCTTCTTCAGCCTCCTCGCTGTCTGATTCGAGCATCGGCTGCACAGGCTGCTGGCGCGACACCACAACAGCCTCCTCGTCGTCGGGATCAGCAACAATCTGCACAGGCCGCTGGCGGGCCACAACAAGAACTTCCAAACTCTATTCCCATAAATCATACATAGTGATCACAACTACAGCCTGGTTTACATAACTGACTCTAAGCAATAATGTGACATACTTCACTCAAATTTAGCATGTTCTTTCAACCCAATCATATATGGTTTATGTAACAAGCATAGTTAAACAAACTTTGGTCTACTATAAACCAAATCTAAACAGGGCAGCCCTATCAAGCTCAGAAAATCAGGAGTCCAGAAGTTCAAATGAGTATATAGATTATATAAATGGCTTACATGTGAGATGAAGGGGGAAGACACACAAACACACACACACATTTTTCTTACTTTTCTGCTTTTCTTTCTTTCTCCACTTTCCATTTACTTTTTATTCTTTTAATTTGTTTTGTATTAGTTTTTATCTTTTTAATTGTAATATTTAATATAATTACTAAATGAAGAAATGCAACACCAGTTTTAGGACATGGCAATTTTCTAAGAATATATTTTCCCCCCTTTACATTTATTCCCCAGTAATATTTCTACTTAATTTTGTTAACATTGGTTCTCCCTCTGCCAGGAGCAAATGTCTTTATTACATGCATCCTGCAGCACAGAAGACTTTCATAAAACTATGACAAGCAGAAGAGGTTACTGTGATTAAGGAATCTTCTTAATCCTAATTTCTCCATATAGCTAATAAATTACTACTTGCAGTCCACTACTGTTACATCTATTTGTTTTTTAAGAAAATAGAATTGTCCACCTGATGAGCTAGATTACAATTCTGTGGAGCTCTTGGTGCTTTCTGAGCTTGGCTGTTTGCTTATGTATCTTCCATTACGCAAGCAGGTAACATCAATATGAGTATGGGATTTGCTTTCTATTTATTTACAGTAGCTTGCCCTGCCCCTATTGATGGGGATGTGGTCTTCTCCTTGGTAGTTCCTTGATTAGGGAATTGCTTTCCACTTAACTGTTTGTCTGGTGTTAATCCCTTCTTATCTGGATGTTGGTTGCTGAAGAGAATATGTTCGGTCTTTTTGTTTCTTTCCTAGCTTCTTTATTGTCTTTTCAATGGTGTGTAAATATGATTTATTTCTATTTCCTCTAGCTGATTTGTCTGAATGCCAAGCTTCCAGGACTACAATTCCTATCACACACACACACACCCTTCTAACCAGCAGAGGTTTCAATTGGTCTGGTTGGAGATGAGGACAGTTGTTCTCACATATCTGTTCTCACATATTGTGCAAGATCTATTCCATCTTACTGCATAACATCTTTGTTACAAGATGTAGTAGGTTCCAAATATTTATGCTTCGTACCATATCCTACTCAAAAGAATAAGTCAAGATTAGCAAGCCTATTTTTCCAATCTTCTGGGATCTGATAACCAGACTTAGCTAGAAAATAGAAACGGAGAGAATGCAGCGGAGGAAAGGAATCTTATAAAAGAATGTGTATGTATTCTGCACAGAATCAAGGGTCCTAAGTTACTAATTAGACCTTAACCAGGAGCATCCACAATTGGGATGGGTGGAATGTGTCAACCATGTGAAAACAGCTGGCACAACTGGACAGTCCAACCCCCAACCACTGCATGGATGTAAAGGGGGATTTATTGATTCAACTGACACACATCCCTGTGGACACTCCTGGGCCTAAAACTAACTTCACATGCTAATCTAGCTGTTCTTAAACTGGGGTTAATTTGGGTTTATCATGAGGGTAATAGCAATAGCACTTAGACTTATTTACCACTTCACAGTGCTTTACAGCCCTCTCTAAGCACTTTACAGAGTCAGCATATTGCTCCCAACAATCTGAGTAATGGAGCAATTTGCAATTATGAGTCCTATTTGGGACATGGTGTAAAACAGTACAGTAGAGTAGATTTGGGGGTGGGGGAGAGAGATAATGACATTGGGACCAAGAAAAGGGGTAATTGGGTCAAGCCAGGGGTGCTCTGGCTGGCCCCAGAGTGGGGTGGGAATGGAGATTTTGCAATATCCTTCCCTCAGGAGTGGGGAGGGAATGGAGATTTTGCAGTATCCTTCCCCTGCCATGCCCACCAAGCCACGCCCATCAAGCCACACCAAGTCCACCAAGCCATGCCCACAGAACCGGTAGTAAAAAAAATTGAATTCCACCACTGGATCAAGCGGTTTAAGAACCACCAATCTAATCCTTACACACGTGTGATGAAAAGAGTCAAACTGAATACAATGATAAAGAGAAGGGGAATTTCTCAATAAAATGGCAACTCTAGGGATTTTAGGCTCTCTCACTGTGGTATGACATAAGAGAGTCAGGTTTTTGCCTGGAGGAAAGGTGAAGGCAGCAGTCCCAAGGAGGTGAAGAGATTTATCTGATGAGGTTCAACACCCCTAAAGAACTGGGATCACACAGACAGGCTCAGAAGGGACCAATTTGTGAGCCATGCCAATGGAGGAAGAACAGATGGCACTCCAGCAGGGAAAGGGAGGCGGTCCTTTCTTTAGTTGCCAGACTGGTTTGTTTCAGTTGAAAAATTTACATACTGATAAATTTCTCACTGTTTTCATTCAACTACCCTAACCCTAATAATCATTGTTTTGCCAAAATACTCTGGGCACTTTAGTTTCTTAATTGTTCAAAGCAGCTTTAAATGCTTGTATCACATTGGATGAGTGTCTTAATATGAACAGTGCCTGCATTATCAGAACTCTCATCTCAGCACACCTGGGCAAATCTGCCCAGTCTATCTGTAGTCTATTACTGGACATTCCTTGCGTATTTTCAAATCTGCCCAGCTTGCATTCTGCAAATTTTCTATTCCAAATAAACATGTGAAGTCCCAAATCTTGGTAAATAAGATGGTTGTGGATTAAAACAGGACAGTTTCTAAATCCACAGTCTCCTCCAATTATATTAAACTAAAACTTCAACAGAGTGCTGGTAGGATATTATGGGAGTTGAGTGCAGTACATATTAAGGAAGACTAAATTTTGGACAGTTTTATTACAGTCCCACAAGCATATCCACGATATACTAGAAATTAGTATATCAAATATCGTGTTAAACCATAGTTTGTTTTAACATGCACTGTTGAACAAGCCACAGTTGAGTAAATTTCTTAAATAAGCTAAAATGGAAGGGGAAATAAATCATACATTAATCTACACGCTACATTTATATAATATATACTGGTGAATAAAATGAATTAAGACTAAAAGAAAAAAGTTCTGCTTTTTAAAATTTCTGTTCCCCAAAACCCGTGTCGATTGTGCATCTTACCGGATCAGTTTTTCTCAATTGTGATTACTTTTAAGATAGGTGGATTTCAACTCCCATAATTGCCCATGCTGACTGGTGAATTCTGGGAGTTGAAATCCATACATCTTTAAGTTGTGGGTACTCTATGCCAGGAGGTCTAGCAGTTGCTAAATTTGAGACTATAACCTGTTCTATTTTCCATCAGCAGTTCTTGGAGGATGTGTTTGAGCACAGTAGTAAAACAGTAGGATTTTAGTGAGATCCATTGCCTTGGTTTAAACGACACACATAACCAGGCTACTGAAATATCCCAGTTGTGCAATATGCTGAATCATAAGCTAATTGAATGAGCTGGGTTTTGGCCCACGAACTAACCAGTTCTGATCACGTCAGAGTCCACCAGGTTCTGCCAAAATCAGTGCATTGTATATAATAACTTAAGGACCCCCAAAAGGCACTGGTGCATTTTGGGCACTTTATGTATTTCAAATACATAAAGCCTGAGTGGCACAGTAGACTAAGGCACTGTGATTAACATTCAGCTGCCTGCAATTACTGCAAGTTCTAATCTCACCAGGCTCAAGGTTGACTCAGCCTTCCATCTTTTCTAAGGTGGGTAAAATGAGGACCCAGATTGTGGGGGCAATAAGCTGACTTTGTATAAAATATACAAAAGTATGAAGGCTATTGCTTAACGCATTGTAAGCCGCCCTGAGTCTCTGGAGAAGGGCGGCATATAAATAAAAATAATAATAAAATTAAAAAAACATGATGATCACATCAGCTCACATAGACCAGAGATAATGGAGTTGGAAACCTCTTAGCCTTATAAAGTTCACCCGGATAGCTTTGACTCAGCTTCCACCACTAGGCTAATAATATAAGGATACACAAGCATCCCTTCCGTTTACCCTAGTCTGGAATCAGGCTAAGATTTAAACTGCATAGTAACCAAAGTCCCCAAGGCAAAAAGTCCTCTTGGAGTGCCGCGGGAGCGCGTTTCGATCCTTTTCCACCTCCTTTTATTTATCGCGCTCCTTAAAGCGCGCTGCGCTCGCCGGCTCCTTTCCCATAGGTTTCATTGTATATAGAGTCTGTTTGGAATGTATTCAATTGTGAGAACAGCTCACACTGTTCGCCTCGGCTCCTTCGTCTCCTCTCCACCCGCCCCGGATGAAAATCGGCAGCAAAAAAGGAGCAGAGGACCAGCGACGCGGCGGCAAGGAGGGATCTCCAGAAGGCAGCGCCGGAGGCAGAGACACCGGCTCCCCCATCCGCTCACCGGGCCTCGCAGCAGCAGCGCCTTACCCGTCAGACAAGTCGGAGGAGGAGGCGTGGTCCATGGCAGCCGAGCCGAGGCGATCTCCCTTTTCTTGACGGCCGAGAGGTTGGCGCGGATACCGGCACCTAGGCAGCACCTCGCCGCTTCATAGTTTACTGGTAAGGAAGTAAGAAAGCAGCAACTCTCCGCCTTCAAGCAAAGGGGCGGATCGGAGCCGGAGTCAGCGGACGTCGCCCAATCGGCGGATGGGTGGCAAAGCCTCGAAGGAGAAGCTCGCCACGGCAGCCTCCGCAGAGCCGGCTCCGCCGGTCCACGCCTTAGGCGCGGCTTGAATGGTGGGAGGCTCGAAGCCACGCCCAGAACGCCCATAGATTCGAGCCAAGTTTCTTCCCTTCCGTAATAATTTTTGCATGTGGGCAGGGATGAAATCCAGCAGGTTCTGGAGAACCGGTAGCGGAAATTTTGAATAGTTCGGAGAACCGGCAAATACCACCTCAGGCTGGCCCCAGAGGGGGGGTGGGAATGGAGATTTTGCAGTATCCTTCTCTTGGAGTGGGGTGGGAATGAGGATTTTGCAATATCCTTCCCCTGGAGTGGGTGGGAATGGAGATTTTGCAGTTCTCCTGCCACACTCACCAAGCCATGCCCACCAAGCCACACCACACCTACCAAGCCATGCCACAGAACTGGTAGTAAAAAATTTGGATTTCACCACTGCGGCTGGTGTGTGTGTGTGTGTGTGTGTGTGTGTGTGTTAATATGACAATGGTGCTGCAGTGTTTTTAAAAAAGGTGTATAAGTGCCCACACAAACATCATTTATCCGTGGGCTCATGCAACATTCTTAATCCCGAACGGGCAACCGCAAAGGAGAAGGCTGCTACTAATTTTTAAGTGACATCTGGGTTAGAGGTCACTTAAACTTGAGTTCCAAATGTGTGTAAGGGTTATTTATATCATAGAACTGTTTCGAGGAGATGTTGTCATCCACAAATGTATTATGAGAGAATAAAAAGATCAGGAGAAGGTCACATTGTTGCCCAAAATCCATCTGGTTCAGTTCCAAGCTGGGAGAAAGACACTGGAAACATGGAGGCTGATTGGAAAGATGGTTTAATGATGAAGCAGAACCACCAGCGTTTATGGTTCTGGTGCAGCTGATCAATTGGTTTTGATGAGTACATGGATTTTTATTGTAAGTTTCAGAGATGCTGCTAGGGAGGTTGTGCCATGTTTGAAATGCCTTCAGGAGATTGTGCAATGTAGTGAGCTCTGGGTCTTCTGTTAAATGGTAGTGGGTTAATCTATTACAGCGGGGGGGTCACGGATGCGTGTGCCCACTTCCATAACTCAGTGCGCCCCGCCCTCCCACGCATGCGCACATGACCCCCCCCACTTCCCCCTACTTTTGACACGCAATGGCACTGTCGGCTTGGTAGGCCCGCTTTTCCCCCTCTCCAGGCTCCAGATGCTTTCTAGGAGCCTGGGGAGGGCAAAAACAACCTTCCCCATCCCCCCGAGGCCTTCCAGAGGCCAGAAACGGCCAGTTTCCTGACTTCCGGTGGGACTGGAAGACCTGAAAATCAGTTGGCCGGTGTGCGCATGTGTGTGGAACTGAGCTAGGGCAACATGTTCCCACCAATATGGCTCCACGTGCCACCTGTGGCACCCATGCCATAGATTCACCATCACGGATCTATTATGTCCTGATTCATCATGTCCTGTTCTTCTTAATCCCATCATCCCATACCTGAAGTTCTTTGGTTTCGTAGATAGGCTGGCCCAGTCTTTCTTAAAGGGCACAAAGTATCTGCTGAGGGCTATTAAGAAAGACTGAGTCTGCTTCCTGCCTCTACAAAAATGTTTCTCCATTTCTCATTGAGGGAAATATAATATTCTGCCTTTTTCAATATTCCTCAAAATACTTCATTCTTCTAGGAGAGGGGGGCTTTCCACATCCAAGACTGACAGTGCCACTGTCCCATACATTTAATGCTTAAAATATTCCCCCTTCCTCTTTAATCTACTTTTATTACTGGCTTTGACTGCATTTCCATCATGCTGTTTTAATTTTTATCTTTATGTAAATCAATGGGTTTTTTTAAAATCTTGGGAACATTTAAGGTGTATGGATTTCAACGCCAGAATTCCTGGGGAATCCTCCTGCCTTATTGCTGGCCAGGGAATTCTGGGAGCTACAGTCCACCCATCTTAAAATGGCCAAGGTTGAAAAGCACTGGTTTAAACCCCTTTGTAGATTTTGAACTGAAATGAAATACAGATGTGATATATTCTTAATCAGCACACCAATATCTGCCATTGCAACAGAGCATGCTGGGAATCCTTCCTCCTACGTTATACTTTATACTTTTCTCAGTGCTGGTACATCATTAAGGAGATTAAATTAGTTACTGAGAGACTGGAAAACAAGGGTAAGTTTGTATGTTGTGAACTGCAAGTAGATTTCTACCATTGCAAGAGGCAATGTAGCAATACTGAGCATATTACAGGTGACTCTATAAGCACTTAGGCCTGTTCCAGCATGCAATTATCATATTAGGGCTTGTCAGTTGCATGAAGCCTTTTTCTCAGAGTCAGCTCTAAGCTCTTCTCTCTCTTTTTGTATATATATATATATTTATTTATAAGCATTATTGAGTACAGTTACACAAACGAAGACCAGAATAAAAAAAAAGATATTAACACATGAACTCATAACTGTAACTAGTAACAGTAACAGGAGCCTGAGTGGCGTAGCAGGCTAATGCCTCCTATTAAGGCAGCATTTAACATCCAGCTGCCTGCAATTACTGCGAGTTCTAATCTCACCAGGCTCAAGGTTGACTCAGCCTTCCATCCTTTCTAAGGTGGGTAAAATGAGGACCCGGTTTGTGGGGGCAATAAGCTGACTTTGTATAAATATACAAAAGTATGAAGGCTATTGCTTAACGCATTGTAAGCCGCCTGGAGTCTCTGGAGAAGGGCGGCATATAAATATAAATAAAATAAATAAATAAAAATAAATAAAATAAACAGTAACTATAATATGATAACACTTGTACCAAATATTTTAAACTGGTTTTTTTATATCTATTTACATTTTGTAGATTATCATACAGTACTTATAAATTGTAGGAAGAAATATCCTTCTGGGTTCAGCTCCAAGTGGGGAAAAAGACACTGGAAACATGGAGACTGCTTGGAAAGATGGTTTAATGGTGGACAGGATCACATGGCTTGAGTTCCTGAACAGAAAAAACCATCTTTCCAAGCAGTCTCCATGTTTCCAGTGTCTTTTTCCCCACTTGGACTGTAATCTTCCCAGGTGCCATGTGGTGAGTTTCTGTTGCTAAATGGGTCCCATTGTGTGGCAGATGAAGGTCCATTGACAAAGATTAAGTTTCTGCCTCTGGCCCATTAACAAAAGGGTGGGGGCAGGAAGGTGGGAGCTGCTTTGTCTTTAAAACATGTTTCTCCATTTCTCAACCAGGGAAACATAATATTCTGCCTTTTTAATATTTCCTAAAATATTCTTCCAGGAAAGGGGTGGGTGCTAACTTCCTACATAGTTGAAAACCATCTCTATTTTAATACGGACATTCATAGTCTTTTTTCCTCTAATTCCTACCATTTTCTCTAGCCACTCATAAAAACTGTTCCATATCCAGTAGTATACTGAGTCTTCTTTTTCTTTAATTTTAAAAGTTAACCTATCCATTTCAGCACATTCTAAAATTTTCCGAATCACTTCTCTGTCTGGCAGAGTGTTTTCATTTTTCCAGTATTTAGCTAATATAATCTCTGCCGCTGTCAGTATATGTAAAACTAAATATGTGGTCCCCAGAATGAAAAAAAAGAAAAAGCCTCTGCTGATCAGGCAAAACAGCTAGGATCGTCAGAGGCTTTTAAAAGCATTTTTTCTACAACCTCTTCAGCTGAAGAGGTTTTAGAAAGAATGCTTTTAAAAGTAAAAAAAAAAAGTTGGCCGCGCCCACCCAGTCACATTTACCCCCACCACCACCAAGCCACGCCCACAGAACCAGTAGTAACAAATTTTACATTTTACCACTGCAAAAAACCCACTTGAATAGAAATTCTTAAATGATGATGATGTACCAAGGATGATGGGCTCCCTCAGGTCAGATGACACTCAACATGGTATCAAGGAAGAGCTGAGGAGCTTTTGGAGTACTAATGGTGTTTATGATGTGGCTCGATTAAAGCCTTTGGGACGTCTAGTTTTTTGATGTTGTCATATCAAAGAAAAGAAAATCTGTAGTTGCAAAAAGAGAATTACAGTGGGAATATGGAAGATAAGAAGCATAAAAATGAGAAGGCTGAACAAAGTGAAAGATGAAATGAAACAATTACAATCTGGCATATTCGGCATCAGCAAATTGAGATGGACCGAGATAGGGCACTTTCAGTCACAATATCATATTATTACTCATGACATGCAAAACAAAGACTTAACAGAATTTGCAAACGATTATATCATATCCTTAATTTCACATGCTAACAAAATAATGTTTAGAATCGTCCAACAAGCCCGACATGAACAGAGAAATGCCAGATGTGCAAACTGGCTTTAGAAAAAAAACCTGGGGAATATAAGACACTATTGTTGAAGAATGCTAGATAAATGAGAAAGTAAAACAAAAACAAAGTTAGCATGTGCTTCACTGATTACAGAAAGGCCTTTGATTGTGTTCATTACACCAAGTTGTGTAATGCGCTTAGAAAATTGGGAATCCCAGAACATCTCCTTGTCCTCATGAGAAACCTATACACAAAGTTGGAGTTTGAAGAAGCCCAATAAGAAGGCTATTCATCCTTTTGCATTTTAGTGTTGGAGAAGACTCCAAAGCAGGGGTGGGCAATTAATTTTCCCAAAGGGCCACACGAGAAACTGGGACTGTTGTAGCGGGCCACTGCTGTTGCCCTGGCCTACCCCCTGCCACCACCACGCTGTCCCCAGCCATCAATACCCGGCCCCCACCGATGTCAATGCCATGGGCCAGACAGGGAAGCCGAAGGGCCAGATATGACCCACAGGCCATAAAATGTCTGCTCCAGAGAATACTTGAGTTCTCACTCAAGGTTTGAGTCTAACTAGATTCAAATTATCCTACTTAGGACATATTATGAGAAGACCTAGTTCTCTGCAGAAGAATCAGAATCGAGTTGGAAGGGAGCTTGGAGATTTTCTAATCCAACCTCCTGCTCAAGACTCTAATGATGGAAAAGGTGGGAGGAAAGTGAAGAAGAGGATAACTAGGAACAAGGTGGATGAACTCAATTATAGCAGTGATGGGTGTTGAAATACTGATGGGGACAGATTGTCAGAGATAAAATCTTTCTTTGTAGTTGCTGAGAATTGATAATAACTTCATGGTACATCAATCAATTACCCAACCATTAAATTAACTAACTTGGAACATGAATTTATGTATCCGGGAGTGCGGGAGGATCCCTTGGAAGGCAGGGCGGAAGAATTTGGACAATACCTGTATGACAAAATCGCGCAGATCTGGGAGGACTTGGACTCCGACTGGGTAGATCAGGGCAGGGTGGCGAGGACTAGTCTTGAGAGTATCACCTGGGAAGAGTTTGACTCTGTGACTCCCGATGATGTGGACAAGATTTTGGGGAGACTTAGTGCGGCCACATGTTCATTGGACCCGTGTCCCTCCTGGTTGGTACTGGCTTCCCGGGAGGTTACACGTGGCTGGCTCCAGGGCATTATTAATGCTTCATTGAGTGAGGGTCACTTCCCCGCTGCCTTGAAAGAGGCGGTGGTGAGGCCTCTCCTCAAGAAGCCGTCCCTGGACCTGGCATTATTAGCCAACTTTCGTCCTGTCTCCAACCTTTGCTTTATGGCGAAGGTTGTTGAGAGTGTGGTCGCACGACAGTTCCCACAATTCTTGGAGGAAGCATCCTATCTAGATCCGTTCCAGTCAGGTTTCAGGTCTGGGTACAGCACGGAAACGGCATTGGTTGCGTTGGTTGATGATCTCTGGAGGGCTCGGGACAGAGGTTGCTCCTCTGTTCTGGCCCTGTTAGATCTCTCAGCGGCTTTTGATACCATCGACCATGGTATCATGCTGCACCGATTGGAAGAGCTGGGGGTGGGAGGCACCGTGTTGCGGTGGTTTTCCTCCTTTCTCTCCGACCGGTCGCAGTATGTGTTGACAGGGGGGCAGAGGTCGACCTCGAGGCCTCTCATCTGTGGAGTGCCGCAGGGATCGGTCCTCTCGCCCCTTCTGTTCAACATTTATGTGAAGCCGCTGGGCGAGATCATCCGTGATTTTGGGGTGAGATACCATCAGTACGCTGATGACACTCAGCTGTACATTTCCACCCCAGACCACCCCAACAATGCCCTTGAAGTGATGTCCCAGTGCCTGGAGGCTGTGTGGACCTGGATGGGGAGGAACAGGCTCAGGCTCAACCCCTCCAAGACTGAGTGGCTGTGGCTCCCGGCATCCCGATATAGTCAGCTGACTCTATCACTGACTATTGGGGGCGAGTCTTTGGCCCCCACAGAAAGGGCTCGCAATATGGGAGTCCTCCTGGATAGGCAGCTGTCC
Organism: Ptyas mucosa; assembly: GCA_012654045.1. NCBI lineage: Eukaryota > Metazoa > Chordata > Lepidosauria > Squamata > Colubridae > Ptyas > Ptyas mucosa. The sequence goes on from WNWU01000001.1 coordinate 80,908,698, forward strand.
TTAGAGGACCATCTGACGGCTGTCACCAGGGGGACTTTCTGTCAGGTTCGCCTGATTCGCCAGTTGCGGCCCTTTCTTAATCGGGATTCCCTGTGCACAGTCACTCACGCCCTTGTCACCTCTCGCCTTGATTACTGTAATGCTCTCTACATGGGGCTCCCCTTGAGGGGCACCCGGAGGCTCCAACTGGTCCAGAATGCGGCCGTGCGGGTAGTGATGGGAGCAACGTGGCGCTCCCATGTAACACCACTCCTGCGCGAGCTGCACTGGCTCCCAGTGGTCTTCCGGGTGCGTTTCAAGGTGTTGGTTATCACCTTTAAAGTGCTCCATGGCATAGGACCTAGTTATCTACGGGACCATCTACTGCCACAGATGACCTCCCATCGACCCGTGCGCTCCCACAGAGAGGGCCTCCTCGGGGTGCCGTCAGCCAAACAATGTAGGCTGGCGACCCCCAGGGGGAGAGCCTTCTCTGTGGGGATACCTACCCTCTGGAATCAGTTACCCCCCAAGATAAGGAAAATCCCAGACCTCAGTGCCTTCCGTCGTGCCCTGAAAACTTACCTCTTCAAACAAGCCGGGCTGGCTTAAGCAGTATTTTAAATTTTAAATTTTATGGGGATTGGTATTTTTAATTTAAGCCGAAATTTATTATTCTATTTTTAATTGTTCTTATTGTTTATATTATGTGTTTTTTAATTCCAGCTGTACACCACCCTGAGTCCTCAGGGAGAAGGGCGGTCTATAAATTTAATATAAATAAATAAATAAATAAATAAATAAATAAATGTATGTATTAATAGCATGGGCATGAATTTAGAAATCTAGGGCATTTCAGCTGTTACCAAACTGTTACCAAAGTCCCAGAATGCCTCACCCTTGAATATGCCAACTGCAGCTACTGATTGCATAAGGGCCACACATTCTTCATCCCTGACTTAGTTTCATATGCCAGCCAGAATTTAGTTTGCACAGTTAATGGTCAGCAAACTGTTCCCATATTATCACTAGATTCTATCTTCATGGATCTTCAGAATATTTCTCAAAAACTATAAAGTAAAATAATACAAATCACAAAAGTGAAAAATACCTTCCAAACTCATAAGACTGCCCAATCTTCTTCTTCTTCTTCTTCTTCTTCTTCTTCTTCTTATTATTATTATTATTATTATTATTAATTCAATTTGTATGCTGCCCCTTTCCGAAGACTCAGGGCGGCTCACAATGCATTTAAAATCATTATAAAAAGGGACTTCCGCTGTTGCCGTCAGCTGTTGCGGACGGTCCTTTGAAGACCGCCAGCCCGATCGCCCATAAAAGAGCCGTTTCGGCAACTGAAACGGCTCGAAAAACTCCGAGACGTAAAGGGCTTGTGAGGAGAGCCGGCGGCTGCAGGTAGAGTCCCCTGTGAGACCCCCAGAAAGCTTTTCTTGCTTCTGGGGAGTTAACAGGGTGGGACTCCCTATCCACCCCGCTGAAGCTCCGGACGACTGGGAAACTCTGCTTCAAAGCAGAACAAGACAGCGCGGCAGCATTACCAATAACAACGAAAAATAAGGAAGATTTCAAACTTCTCACTAAACAGCAAGTATTGGAAGCTTTTGGACTATTTTAAAGAGTTCTTAAAGTGAAAGTAATTTGGCTCTGAGAAAAGGGGAGGAAAAAAAATGTCGCTTGCTTTCAGTGGAGAGAGCTGAAAGCGAAAGTAATTTGATTATTGTATCCGGCTACATTTTAAAGTAACAAATCCGGCTGGAAGAGGCAGAAGTATCCAAAAAACAAAATAACATAAAATAAAAATACCAATTGACTTTTATAGACCTGATTGAATCTGGAGAACTTTTTGGGAAAAGTTGCTAGAGTTTGTGGAAAAGGTAGATCCTTAAGAGGTAAAATGGCAACAAAGCAACCAGGGGGGGGCTCCCCCACACATAAACAGAAACAGCCTCAAACAGCGCAGTTGCAATCTCAGACAAAGGAAGAAAGCCAATATGATATTATTATTAAAGAAATTCAAAGATCAGAGAAGGAGGTTAAAGGAATGGTTCAAGAGAAATATGATGCAGTTAAACAAGATATTCAAACAGTGGTTAAAGGCCTGTCTGAGGTAGTGTTGCAGATTGATAAAAAAGTGGAGAATCTTGCCTCAGAGATGGAGACCAAATTCAGAGCTTCTGACTCAAAAATTATAGAAATTGAAGAAGTTACACAAAAAATGCAAAATGAGATTACTATGATGCAATTTCGGTCAATGGAATATGCTATCAGATTGAGAGGTGTAAAAGAGAACACCAGGGAAGATCTTAGGAAAATTTGTGCAGAGGCTTTGGCAGTTATGTTGAAAGTGGAACCAGATCTGGTCTTGTGCAAGATGGACAAGGTCTACAGAGTTAATTCTCGTGTGGCGGTACAAAGACAACTGCCTAGAGATGTGGTTATATATTTTACAGATAGAAGAATGAGAAATGAAATCTTGCAAAATTCTTTTGTTACAACAGTTCAAGTTGATGGAAGTGAGATTGGAGTTTTTAAAGAACTACCACCTAAAATGTTAAGAGATAGAAAGGATTTTGGATTTTTGGTGACAGAATTGAAAAGACAGAACATACAATTTAGGTGGGATGCCCCAATAGGTGTAATACTCAGGCTGCGAGGAGTGAGATACCGCCTTAACACTATTGAAAAAGCAGAATAATTTTATTACAACGTTTTGAAAGCGGGCTCTCCTCCTCCACGCACATCTTCACCAATAGATAAGGAAGCTCAATTACAAGCTGAGATTGATCAAGAAACAGAAGCACAAATAAGGCAGTCGCAAAGGGAGGCAAGAGAATTAATGGGAGCAGTAGGTGGTGTTGTGGTTGATCCTTTTGCACCATTTGAAGCTTCTCCTTTGGAAGAAATGTCTAAAACCATCACAGAGGAGGCGATGGCTTTGGAAGTAACAACATCTAAAGTGGAAGAGCAACGTATAACCAGAGCAATGTCTAAACAAATGAAGCAACAGCAGCAAGAATATATAAAGCCACAGCGTGAGAAAAGACCTAAAGATAAGCAGCAAGCTGAAGTCATGGGAGGAGCTAAACCGAAGATTGCTACCGTAGGAGAGAATCTTCAACAATTGCTCTCAAAACTTCAGACAGGGTCAAATGGCACTTAAATTTTTGTCTTGGAATGTTAACGGATTGAATTCTCCGCAAAAAAAGAAGGAAGATATTTCACTATTTGAGACAATTTCATAATGATGTTATCTGTTTACAGGAGACTCATGTAAAATTGCAAGATCAGAAATACTTGATAAATTCAAAATTGGGAACACAATTTGCTGCTTCAAATCTGGAAAAGAAGAATGGAGTGGTGATATATATAAATAAGAAACTTGTAGCTAAAATTATAGAAGCAGATAAAGATGGAAGATATATTGCAGTTGAAGTTATTACAGATGGTGGACCAATCTTGTTGGTCGGAATATATGCCCCAAATCAACAGCAGGAAAACTTTTACAAGTTACTTCATTTAAAAATTCTGGATTGGGACTATTCAAACATTATAATAATGGGCGACTGGAATGGAGTAATCCAACCTAGATTGGATAAAAAAACCACGGCCAAAATAGGGAATAAATTACCACAAGCTTTTTTTTGAACTGAAAGAGGATTTGGAATTGAAAGATATTTGGAGAATTCGAAATCCAAATGAACTGGACTTTACTTTTTACTCAGACAGGCACAAATCCTTTTCCAGAATAGACTTTTTTCTCTTAACTTCTAATTTACTTTCTAAAGTAAAGAAAATAAAGATATTTCCTAGGACTTTGACTGACCACAGTCCGGTCTGGATGGAAATCGAGATGGGTAAAAGAGAAAGAAGAGAGAGTTTACTGGAGAGTAAATGAGAATCTATTTAGATATGAAAAAAATATAATTGAACTCAAAAAGCATTTAAAGGAGTTTTTTAAATTTAACCTGAACAAAGGTACCCCTATTGAAACAGTTTGGGATGCAGCTAAAGCATATATGCGGGGAGTACTAATTCAAATGAATTCTAAACACAGGCAGAATCAGCAGAAGAAAAGATTACAATTGGAATCTGAGATAAAAAAGAAAGAACAACAATTGATACAAAAACCAACAGACGGAAAATTGCAAATGGCTATAAAACTTCTGAAGGATCAATTTCAAATGCTTATAGCAGACCAAACGGCAACTAACTTACAATTTGCAAAGCATAATACCTTTTCCAATGCTAACAAACCGGGCAGGTGGTTGGCGTATACTTTGAGGAAGCAAGCATCGACACGAATTATTGATAGTACTGAATATGCTGATAAAGAAGTTTATCAACAAGATCTAATTAAAAAAGCCTTTTTGGAATATTATACTAAGTTATATGCTAAAGATGATATACAGAATAATATCATAGATGAATATTTAGAAAACAAGAGAATCTCAAAAATTTCAACGATTCAAAAGAAAAGCTTGGAACAATTGATAACAGTGGAAGAGATTAGTTTTGCTATAAAACAATTAAAAACAGCTAAAGCTCCAGGGACGGATGGCTTAACTGCAATTTATTATAAAACTTTACAGGAAGAAATGATTCAGCATCTTAAAGATTTATTTTGTAATATACAACTAGGAGGTAAGATACCTTCCTCATGGAAAACAGCTTTTGTTTCATTGATTCCGAAAGAAGAATCAGGTCCTAAGAAACCAGAAAATTATAGACCAATATCTTTATTAAACACAGACTATAAAATCTTTGCAAAAGTACTAGCCAACAGATTGATGCCAGTTATTCAAAAGATAATTCACCATGATCAAGCAGGATTTATTGAAGGCAGATATATGAAGGAGAATGTTAGGCAAGTCATAGACTTAATGGACTATCTAGATAAGAATAAACAGATCTCTGCAGTGCTGGTTTTTTTGGATGCAGAAAAAGCCTTTGATCGAGTGAATTGGAACTTTATAATTAAGACTTTGGAAAAAAATGGATTTGGGGGAGCGGTTTATACAAGCGATTGGTGCAATCTATCAAGAGCAATATGCACAACTTATTATTAATGGATGTTTAACATCGAATTTCAACATACAAAAAGGCACCAGACAAGGTTGTCCATTATCCCCGTTATTATTTATTTTAACTTTAGAAGTCTTACTCAACGCAATACGGGATTCGAATTCCTTGACTGGAATAGTTATAAGGCAAAAGGACTACAGAACTAAGGCATTTGCAGATGACCTGGTTGTTACCCTATCACAACCTATGAACTCAATAATCCAGATGAAAAATATCATAGAAGATTATGGCATGGTATCCGGTTTCAGGTTGAATCAGAAGAAAACTAAAATGATTGTCAAAAATCTGACAGAGAGCAAAAAAAAGGAACTGGAAAGAATGGCAGGCTTCGAGATTGTTTCAAAGGTCAAATATTTAGGAGTACAAATCACAGACTCCAATGCTAAACTGTTTCAAAATAACTATGAGGTTCTGTGGCAAAAGATACAAAAAGATATGCAAAACTGGAAGAAACTGCAGTTATCATTGCTTGGAAGAATATCAGCAGTAAAGATGAATGTTTTACCTAGACTGATCTTTTTATTTCAAATGATACCGGTGCTTAAATCAGACAAACCATTGCTAGAATGGCAAAAAGGACTGAACAAATTCATTTGGAATGATAAAAAGCCAAGAGTTAAATTGAAAATAATGCAAGATACTCGTGAGAGAGGTGGTCTTAAACTCCCAAACCTTCGACTATATTATGAAGCAACTGCATTGATACAATTAAATGATTGGTTTGGGAAAACTAAGACTGACTTGTTGAATATAGAAAGTCATGACCTGGTTTGGGGTTGGCATGCATACCTATTCTATGATACCAAAGTGGATAAAGTGTTTAACAGTCATCTACTTAGAAATGCCTTGCTGAGAGTCTGGAGAAGGCACCGAACTAATTGGGATTATAAGATTCCGTTTTGGCTGGATCTCGCTGATACCATGTGGAATACAAATATTAAGTCACTCGGGGGTTTCTTATATAAAGAGTTACTTTACTTTGAAGAGGGCAGGTGGCGATTAAAGACTTTGGATATGCTGTTGGAAGAAGGGAAATCGTTGACTTGGTTGCAGTATAATCAATTACAGATGAGATGGAAAGAAGATCAACAAACTGGTTTAATGGAATATGAAGTAGAATTGGTTGAACAGATAAAGCGGACAGGTCCAATGCATATTAAGAGAGTTTATAATGTTTTGTTAGAAAGAGACTCAGAAAATGAGCTAGTTAAAGATTGTATGATTAAATGGGCACAAAATTTCTCTCAACCAGTTATGTTGGAAACATGGGAAAAAATATGGGTTCAGAACGTTAAATTTACACAGTCACAAAATTTACGAGAAAATTTTTATAAAATGTTTTATAGATGGCACTTAGACCCCAAGAAATTGTCTTGCATGTACCCTAATGAGCAGCCAAAATGTTGGAGATGTGATTGTTTAGATGCTACATATTATCACATCTGGTGGACCTGCAGGAAAGTGAGGGCTTTTTGGATAAAAATCTGGTGGGTTATGCAAAATGTTTTAAAGAAAAAAATACAATTTTCTCCGCAACTTTTTTTATTGGGTATAGTTAAAGACTTTACACTGGGTGAAACTAAATTGATTTTGTATATGGTGACAGCAGCTAGGTTGTTGATTGCCCAACATTGGAAGAGTGATGTTTTACCGACGGTTGACCAATGGACCCAGAAGATGGCTGGATTTGCAGAAATGGCAAAGGTTTCAGCTTTTTTAAAAGATCAGACTCATGAGAAGTATATACAGGAATGGAAATTATGGATTGAGTATGTACAGAATAAGTATCAGACTAGAAAATATTATATCGCTTTTAGCTGAGATGATTATGTTAGTATGTTAGTAAATATAGAAAAAAGATATGGAAGTTTGAATAACATATATATTGTTTGGGAATATTAATATTGCATATAATGGAAGTCAAGGGGGGGAGGGAAGAGGGAGGAGGGGGAGGGTTAGGGTGGGGATGGGAAGGATTTATATATTGTTTTTATATGTATTTTACAATCTGTGGGTAGGGAGGGGGGGGAAAAAGGGGGGAAAATTTGTATTGTTAAAACTTTTTCAATAAAAAAAAATAAAATCATTATAAAAAAACATTTAAGAATTAAAAACATTAAAAACATTAAAACTCATTCACACATTCAATCTTGCAATAAATGTTCTCTCATATGTTTTCATTTGAGTTTTCAAATGATGTGCATGTGAGATCTGGTGATATTTTTCTGTTGATTTTTTAAAAAACGTCTTAAATTTTTACTTTACTTTTTATTCATAGGTGACTAAGCCGACATACAAAATTACATGCTAGCTTACATGCTAGCATAGTAAAGGTGCAGATCCCAGCTCTAGGAGATCAGCCTTCTGCTGAAGAGAAAATATCTTGCTGCTTCACCAAGCAAGTGCTGAAAACCTCATCTACTTTGGCGCTTGACATACCATGTTAGCCTGGAGATGCACATCATGACAAATGGCATGTAATTTTGTTTTTAAAAAGACATAAATACAGTATATACTGAGGCTACTTCCTGTGCCTGACCTGAGCTAAATACTTATTGTAATTGCTCATCCAGCTGTCATCCCTTAGCAACCATTAATTTCTAAAGTATTCTGTTAGCTTCCCTTCTCACGAGTCACTATAACCGAGTCGTTAGAGTTTGACTTAATCATAATTTGAGGATCTTTGAGTGCACACAAATATCTTTTTAGACCAAAGGTGGCTTCAAAAGTCCCATTCTTGTTAGAAAAGTAGAAGCCAGAGGTCGTGGCTCTGCAACACCTTTTGGAGGTAGCCTTTTTTTTTCAATTCTTTCTTTTATGTGCTTATTTTATCTACCTACCTACCTATCATCTATCTATATCATCTATCATCTATCTATCTATCTATCTATCTATCTATCTATCTATCATCTATCAATTATCTATCTATCTATCATCTATCATATTTATCATCTATCATCTATCATATCTATCATCTATAATTATCATCTATAATCTATCATCTATTGTATCTATCTATCAATTATCTATCATATCTATCATCTATCATGTCTATCATCTATCTATCTATCGATAATCTAGCTATACTCCTCAAAAAAATAAAGGGAACACAAGCAGAAGACACCCGAGATCTCAATGAATGAAATAGCCTTATTAAATACTTTGTTTTTTACATACAGTAGTTTATATACTGCTCAAACAACTAAAGGGAACACAAAACTACTCTATGTAACGAACAAAGTATTTAATAAGGCTATTTCATTCATTCAGATCTCGGATGTCTTCTGCTTGTGTTCCCTTCATTTTTTTGAGCAGTGTATAATCTATCTATCTATCTATCTAGCTATCTATCTAGCTATCTATCTAGCTATCATCTATCTATCATACCTATCATCTATCTATCTATCATCTATCTATCTATAATTTATCATATCTATCATCTATCTATAGTCTATTTATCATATCTATCATATCTATCATCTATCTATAATTATCTATCTATCATATC